>CM076091.1:0-600000 GCA_038088585.1 Chrysina gloriosa
TCACATACTAAATAATTTTTACAGAATGATCTATTAAACGAAATTGGCAAAGAAATAACGATACTGATAGAACAAAACCAAATCGATGCGTAAGTACCTCACAATCACTGGTATACAATCTCATCACTCAAGACATTCTTTCAAGGCAAATGAATGAAAGCAGAAACAGTGAAGGTATCTCCTATATACCCACTGTAAGGGCTCGGCATGTCGCAGTTCAACGTAATTTACGTTGCGTATTAGCATATCACTACAATAGGTTGCATTCTATGCGAACGATGCGTTGGGAATTTGGTAGTGTATTACCACCAGAAATTAAAGTGAACTTAAGTTCAGCCGAGACTAGTTGGTTCACTAAGTATTCTAGCATGTTGGCCAAATATATGAGGTCTCTGGGGGAAGATGGCCTAAATTTAGGTGTTGATATGAAGCCTCCCAAGGCTCTGTATATTGAAGTTAGATGTACTGTTGATTACGGTCGGTTTGAATTAAGTGATGGATCAATTTTGTTACTAAAGAAAAACAGCAGACATTACTTACCTAGAAGTGAATGTGAGGAACTGATAAGGCAGGGTGTATTCCAACATATTGTAGATTAAGTTTAGAGCGAGTATATATTTGTACTAAGATTATTATTATTATTATTATTATTATGGCCTCGACGTTAGCCATTCGCCACTTACACTTATCACTTGAACGCGGTACACAAGTTAGAACCTAGGAATAAGGGAGGCTCTACAAAGGTAAAAAACAAAGGATGCAAGGCTATTATCATGTAACAATTTCATATTCTGATGTCGCAGTCACACATGAACTTGTATATCCTTATGTTGATATCTGCATTTTCTTGTGTATTTGTACTAAGATAGAATTTTTTTGATTCGTCATTCTTGGGTAGATCAAGCTTGAGGTTACTATCCTATCAGCACTTCCCTACGATTACTATTCATGCGTTCACACTAGTGCAATATCGATTCCTTAAATATAATATTATTCTTTATAATTCTTTTTTATTAATTAAACTGGACGTAGATGTTTTAATATGAGTGAATAGTAAGTTTAAATACATACATTACTGATACATTACCTACACCCACGTATATTAAATATTGCTCCAGCTTAATAGATGGTGCTGACAGTTGATATTCAAAGTCTGCTATACGTGAAGAACATGTGTTAGAGAGAGAAGTATATTGTGGACCTAAAATGACGGTTATTACAAGTAAAGAATAACTTTTGCATTTGTAGTAGAGTTTTATCAATTTTGTATAACAATTTATGGTACTGACACTATATCACATCGGTAAACTCCTCACCACACAATTATATCGGTGACACGTGTTTCGCTAGCTTGTGGCGAGCATTTTCAACAACCGTATAAACCGAAGTGAACGAGATATTTCTTTCGTTAAAGTTCTCTAAGCATGCATTTTACCCCACTTTTTTACTGTAACCGTATTTGTGCCATAAACAAATATTTTCCCGCTACGAGACGGCTAGAACTCCTGTCACCCCTGTAAATGCGCTTTTCTTACATACTATATCAAGTGGACGGTCAAGTAGAAAAAATGCCTGCTAGATCCAAAGTTTGAACGTTAAAGATTTGCAAGTATCGTTGTCTGAATAATTTGGTTAATTCCCAGAAGAAATTAAAGTTGAAATACTAGTTACTCCTCTGTGAGCAATATTACTTAATTATTTCATTTAATTATAATAATCGGAATAAACTAGATTGAATCGGTGCCGCCGCCCGATTTAGAAGATTTATATTTTTGTGTATGTGTATCGCTTCATACGCATCAAGTTCACGCGGTGAATCTACCTGTCTTATCAACTTTAAATTTCCCATTTTTATGTCGTGTCCCGTGTTGTGCATATGCGCGATACTTACGAATCTACCCTGCCATAACGCTACACATGTTCTTCAAATCGTGTAATTATTACGCGATCAACTGCCCTATATATGCTTTATCACATTCATTACAATCAATTTTATAGATACCCGATCGTTGTTCCAAAACTGTTTTGTCTTTCGGATTACCTAAAAGATTCTTTAAGATGTTCTTAGATATCGAGCACATATTTTGTTTGACTAGAATATTACTAATCCCTTTCGAAATTTTATCATACGGTAGTTTTATAAAATTCTTTCCGCGCGTCACCACCGGGGCCAGGGTCGCCGAATTTCTTATGTGGACTTTTCTTTTAATTCTTTCTAACTGATTTTTAACGTCTCTTACGGAGTAACCGTTGTATGTAGTTATCTCTTTGATATATTTTAATTCTTTTCGAAACCTACTTTGTATGAGCGGGAAAATATGTATTTGCGATACACACACGATTATAGCAAAAAGTGGGGTAAAAACGCATGCTTGTTTTTAAGGAAAAACTCTACGGTTATTGATAATGCTTGTCTCCAGCTAGCGAAATACGTGTCACCGATTTTATTAAAACGATTGTGTGGTGAAGAATTTTGCGATGTGATATTTGTGTCAGTAAATTACACCACAGACCTTGCAATCACCTTCAATTTATAATGCAATTAACTCTTTAATATCAATCGATAATCATAATGCTTGGGTATTGTGTACCACAATGTTCAAACAGGTCAGAAAACGACTTTAAATTGTATAGGATGCCAGGTAATTTGTTTTAGTGGTTGTGTATACATTTTTTTACTGTTATTATTGTAGATGCTAAAGCGAAATTAGAAGATAGCTGTGGTTGTAACTTATAGGGAGAACAGATTTACCATTAAATTCCAAAGGTTGTGAGGTAAGGGAGAATGTTTTGATAAATTTAAAAGTTATAATAGCTTTCGTTGTTCCATAGAATCATTTCTCGAATGATCAATTTTAAGGAAAACGAATAGACAACCGTAAATCATTGCGTCACCATGCAATTCCCAATCTACTAGCAACAGAGGCTGGAGAAATTACCAGCTGCAGCAGTGTTGTGGAGAAAAATACACCTGAACCTAGCGATTACGAAGAGGTGGCAGATAACAAACGCATATGACTGAATTTGCAATTCACAAATGACCAGGATTGCTTGCCAATGGATGAAAATGATGGTAAAAGAATAATATAATATTTGCTTCCAATTACTTATGCTGTAAATGTAGTTAAATTGTTCACTAATTTTATTAGCACATGACAATGAGATAGAAATAATTTGTGATGAAGATTCATAATCAACTGAAATTTCTGCTATTCAAATTGCAAAACTGAAAAAAGCTCTGCGTTAAGCTTGTGAGATGTGTTACAGTATTATAAACGAAAACTAGAAGCAAACATTAAAAATGTTGATAAGATTTTTAATGAAGATCAACTGAAATATTTTACCATAGAGAAATAAAATGGTTACATAAAATTATTTTTCAAAGGTTCCAAAATTATATATGGCATGTGATGAGCAGGGATATGGAGAATTAATATTCAAATTTCCCAGGATATCCAGAAAACGTGATCATTTGATGTATATCGTAAGTTATCATTCAGAATCGTCAGAATGATCAGCATCTAACAAGGTTGTGATGCTAGTCGGTGTTAGTGTGTAGTGTACAAAATACTGCGAGGTATTTAAAAAGTGGGCTAAATATGAGGACGCGACACATTAGATTTTCGCAAAATAATTAATGCACCGTAAAGGTAACCTAAAAGGTGATAAATTATCTAAATAAAAGTTTTGTGAGAAATGCCTCCCAGAGTCACAATTTAAGAAAAAGTGTTGGGTATTTATTTCGTGAACAATTGCTACTGTTTTAAGCAAATCATCCTAAAGGATTTGTGTATGCTAGGCAAACCAATTTTATGATGAAATTACTTTTAATATTTCTTATTAAACTCCACACAATTGTTTCATAATAAAATCGTTGACACGTGCGATATAGTGTTAGTAAATTACACTACAGTCCTTGCAATCACATTCATTAAATGTATGATAAAAATAATGGAGCAGAAACGTAAAGAATGACAGGGAAAATTATGAAAAACGAATGTACGCCTGTGTCAAATGCTAGGAATAAGTATGATCCTAGTGATATGCTAATACCATAAACCTATGAACACAAAATTACCAGATGTTAAAAAATTACTGGTAACGTATTGAACATCATATCATTCTCAATAAGTTTATATGGACGTTAATTTTTTTCTATACCATATTGACAGTGCCTACTCTTTTTGGATTATGACATAAATAAATACATAAAAAACAATGTCGTAAAATTGAGCTAACCATATAGTTAAGCCCGAATTCAGGGTACATTTGGTTCCAACTATAATTTTAGAACGAAAGGAAGATGTGATTAATCATCTTTATCATCAGTCATGTCTAATTGAGGAAAACTCTAATTAAAAGCAAATGCCATGTATTTTAAGTGCACGCTATTTATTCCCTGTGCATAAACATTTTTTCATAGTAAAGACTAAAGCGATTACATTATATCGATGTTCGTAGAAACGTTTTGCGGTAAGTAAAAAACAAAACACAAAAACCATCTACACCTAGGCATTTTCTAATTAACCATCCTACATGTAACGACATCCGTTTCGGTCGAAGGAGCGGAAAGTCACCGAGAATTTTAATGACACGGATCCTGATAACGTAGGGTGTTCGTATCGATTGTTGTCGAATGCACTTTTGAAGGAGGAAAATCATCACGCACCAAAGTAGCGAATAATTATCATTTGATAGAAATAGGCGCTGTTTTTCTTGTAGATTTTACTTCTAATAGCGACGACATACAGTCAAGACCAATAACACCTTCATTTCATTTATCACTAAACATGGATAATGATCCATTTTCTAAACAAGAATCCACGACGTCAAACCGTCTGTCGTTTCTTTTATATACAACTTAAAGATTACTATCTCGTCAATCTTGATCTTGTAGGTTCTGATGGTACCACCCATCTTGGATAGCGCTTTTTCTTATTATGTCAGTAGCGTTAGTGATTTATGTAGCGTCTCAAGTTGAAATGAGTGAATGAATCATTTGCTACTAAGGAAGATATTTATTTTTATTATTATTATTATTATTATTGATTATTCAATATTAACATTAATCACGTTATTGTAAATTTACATTTGTAAGTTGGTTATCGATGCACATAAAGTTAGTTGCAATAGTAAGTTGCGGTCTATAGAAGAATTAAATTAAATGTTCGTTGAAATTTTATTTTTCAACAATTATGATCCCTTTTCGAGAAGTATACAGACTAAAAATAGCATATGAAAATTCTCATATCTGTCTCGAATACGTTAATTATGCTCTTTGCTTGTCAAATTTTACTATCTAACTAATATCTCAATGTTCCCAACTAAGAATTGCATGTCACGTGGTGGATTATCCCGCTAAAATCTTAAGCAAGTGCATAAGATTACCATCTAGGTACTACAGCTGGTTATTGAAATACCCTAAGGACTGTCTTCTTCTAATTAATATACAATAGTTCATAGTCATTTCCAAGAAAAAGATCCATTCTTAGCCAAAAGTGTCCTACACCTAACTGAGGTGGGAACCATCACGAGACATGTCTTCCACTCTGAAGTTGGTATCCCAAAAACATGGTTTTTGTAGGCTTAGAATAGCTTGGTGAGGTGTTGAAAATCACTGTCCACGCATATTTTGTTTGACATTCGGGAACAGATAAAGTCGTGAGGACATTAATTCGATGTATTCTTCTTCTTTTAAACGTTCATGCTAAACAAACTGCTGTCAATTTCTAAGCTGCCATTGTATTCACAATAACAAATGTCAAATTTTACGAAAATACTAATGACATATGTATCTCAATAGCGCCACTAATTGTAAGTGGTCGTCTGTAAAAACATAGAAGGCGCCCCTTGTATGCTTCTAATAAATTCGTTGATATTGTGTACAAATTATTGCAAGGCCAATCAAATGAGAATAAGCTGACCATCGCCTCATGAGCATAACCACATCCTAACAAAGAAATAAGGAAGGAGGATGAGTGAGTCTGATACGAGTTTACATCATATTTTTTGGGTTGTAGTAATTAAAGAATGTATCATACTGATTGTGAGTGGCTCATTTTCTAATATAATCATTTGGAGGTACCTACTTGTTAAGTGCGATCTCAAAGCTAATGACATTAAAGCAGGTTTGAAGTTAAAAGAAAACTTTGCTAGTGCTTTATACGTTATAAACAAAACTATTTGATTAAGGTTATTCTTTCGATTATTAAACTTTAAAATCGTTCGTCTTTAGATTAATTCCTAATCATTCAAATTGCGTTGCATTTCTCTCCTTCCACGCACACACTGCGGACATAAATCGAAGGAAAGAATGCAATATTCCAATAATGCATTTCCGTTAAAACTGTTTAAAAATACAACTGCATGCTCTATTTCTGCGTCTGCGGGATCCATGTTAGTCGCAAGACATGGCATTACTAATAAGGCATCGAACGGTTCAGGCGCACGAGCGCACGCCGACCTATTTGTGAAGCCCGTTCTCAGAAATTCGACATCCTTTGATCTCCAATTCGGAATTTTGAACCGCAAAACCAGTTGCCGTTCCATACTTATGCTTTCTGGCATTTCCCTGCGTGTTTTCCCATGGATCAACAGAGTACGTGCCTTTCTATGTACGTACGTTATTACCAGCCGATGCCGCACTCGACAATAAAAGAAAGTTTATCTCTCCGTGAAATTGGAGGCATTGCCCTAGTTAATATAGAAATCCCCAGGTAAACAAAGCGTGGTACGTGTTTTCCGCCGACTTCTCAAAATAGCGGATAGTAGGTACGTGGTGAAATGAAATAGTGGCGCCAAACGAATGCATCGAGTTCACGACAACTGTCCAATGTTGTAATATGGGTATGTCGTAGTATTCTTCGAATTTTGTTTTCACCTAAACATTCGAAGGTTTATTTGCGGTTATTCACAAATGATTTCCACCTGTTGCATTTAAATCCCTAATCAAGGAACGTTATTGTTTTGGAAAATCCTTTGTTTACTGTTTAATGATCTTCTACGACGGTATTTCCAGCAATTTCATTTAAGCGATGCGCATTTATCTGAATTACCAAGTTTCATATTCATGGATATCGTGCTGGAGGCATTTTGTCTTCGTTTAAATCTTAAATAGACGCCTTCATCTTTTTCATCCAATCCCAGCTCAAACTTGGCTGTAACTTGTCGTAGCCCCTAGAACAGTGATGGCGAACCTTCTTGAGAAGTGGGTAAAATTTTGGTCATTATTTTTTTAGTACTAGCTTGTGGGTGACTAACAATAAGTCAGGGATGTCACTTGGAAAGGAAGAGCTAAAAACATTTTTTTTGTTCTCACTTAAAATCCTCTAAAAACTTTACGTTCCCTTTTTGTTTTATAACTTTAACTTTTGCAAGTGAAGAGCAAAAATAGAGATCGACGTCAAAAAATTTATATCAATGGAGTGATACCATGAATTACCCCACCAGGTAACATGATGCCTAGTCGGCAATCGCCCTTGCAATGAGTATTTAAGATATAAAGAAAATCACATATATGTATATTATGAAATATTATTTATTAATAGTATGTATGTAATGTGGTATGTAATGTAGTTACGGATATGTGTATGTATAATAAAGTTGTAGCTGCCCATTAAAGCACCTAACTTAATTAGGTCGTCATATGGAGAGTCATCCAGATTTTCTTTTATGAAGATTTTGGCTCTCGAAAATAGTTCACTATTTTTATTCGTTGTAAATTTAATCTAAACATCGTACTTTGAAGCAACATTTCCGTTAAGTTACAAAATGATTCTCTCTTAACTCTTAATTATAGTTCACCAACAAGCCGAAACCATAGTCTCCTATAATTGTTTCGGTCTTCGTTATGCATTTTAGACTGGTCACTTTTGAAATATGGAAGTCAACTGAATCAGCATCATAGGAAAGTTTCGTACTCATATTCATTAGAAGAAAACGATGTTGTCTCTATAATTCATTGAATATATTGATCGACTATTTTCGCAGAAGAACGCTTGGAAAATCCAGAAGCTCTGTGATTCTGTGTACTTCTCCATTCTGAGGTTACCCAATAAGGATTTGGGATCTCCACCTTTCCGTTGGTCCGTTAAGTCGCAAATAAAATGATTTTACTTTCGTTAAATTTTATCAAGAATTTGATTTTTCAAATTAATGCGCTTAACGTTCGGAGTATTACCGAAATTGGTATTTCGCTTTGATGTTTGTGATTGTCACCGCAATGCTGTATAGAAGGCATAATTCAGACATGAGAAATAAGAAAGGAAAAGAAGACTTACTTACTTCCTAGAATATATGCAAATTATTGCGTGTATGTAGTTTTTATATCTGAGGCTTTGCGTATGGAGAACTTACCGCAGCAATACCGAAACGAGAGATCTGGGGTAAAAGTGAAAAGCTTCCCTATCATTTATCACTAAATTAATGAAATAATTTTCTCGATACGAAAACTTTGTATTGTATGGCATATATTTTAATATATACCAAAGTTATTTGCAGATATAAATGATTAATATTCCACATTTTAATTATATTTCCTTAGTCATAAATCTTAGAAAATAACAAATTAGAGGGAATAAGTGACCCATTCATTCACTAGTATATATATTATTTTAATTCTTGTTTTTTTTTTAAGAATTCACAATCTCTTTAACACAAATGAATATTTTCTACTTTAACTGTTTTGTACGGACCTACTAATAGTAACTTCGCAGGTAGACGGTTTTGGGACGGGTGCTTAGATTATGACAATCGGGGCGTATGCGCTCAGGAGGCGGACATTTAGAGTTTGCACGAGTGTACATACGTACATAACCGTTTAGAAGTATCCGAACAGATGGAGTGTACATTCATACCTTTCTCGTGGAAACCCAGTACCACGCGGAAAGGAAGAGGTAAATGCCCAAAACTCATTTTGTCCGCTTAATAAACTTTAAAAATCTTATCGATTTCTCACACTAAAAGCCTCAAACTGCAAGAAACCAGGAATTTTACAACCTTTGGAGTTTCCAATTATTTTTCGGAAAGATTCTAAGCAAATACTTTCGGAGAATCGTCAAAATTCGATTATCCCGTTATGATGACAGCGCGACTCCTTCACGATTCTGAACAATATAATCTTTCGTCAAACATCGTAGGTAAATACTTTCTAGTTTAATACATCATATTCTGGGATTACCAACTATAACAAAGCGGGTCAAGATTTCGGAGATATAAAAATTTCTAAATGAAATTCTCCCATTTCGCACCTCAGCTTTTCGTAACGATCGGATACGAAACCACAAATTTGCATTTATGCTTCAGCAAGAGGGAATTACAACCAATACCAAATAGAAATACCAATTTTACCAATACCTAGAACGAAGTAGCGAACATGTGGATCCATTTATTTACAGAATTAGAGTTCTCGATAAGATCTTTACCAAACCAAACTACTATTTATTTTGAAAGGGAATATCTAGAAGACGGAGCGTGTTTTCCTTCCGCTAACCCACTCTAGCAGGCTGTGATATTTTTCAACAAATTTTGTTTGATTTTAAGCAAGTTGTTTATATGTGTAATCACAGTGAGAGTTAACAAATATATTTGAGTTTTTTTTTTTAAATACATAAGTTTAAAATGATTCTCTGCGCAAAAAGTCATAGAATTGAACAAAGAGGAGTATCGGGCTGTAACTTTTTACCATATCTAGCAACTCTGAAGGTATGTGAAAGCAATTAAAATTATTTGACACAAGTGTTTGAAGGTACGTAAGCTATAGGAGAAATGGGGGCACATTAATGCGCTGAACACAATTCCAAACGGAAAACATTTGGGAGGTTGGTCTACGTACTCTTGAAACCATAACGATACACAAAACAACCACAATATAGTTTCGGGAACAGATGAAAGTCTGACGCAGCCAAATTAGGCGAATGGGATAAAAATAGGATTTGGAAGGATTTCGAACTTCAGTTCTGTCAATGTTTACTAAACGATTGCACTTGAATGAGCGTTGTTTAATATTGACCAATAAGAGTTTTACCTTTTTCGAGATAACCAATTAGCAAAATTGGTCTTTGCCTTGTTCGCAACAGATTCACTGCAATTAATTGCATTTTTGTTTCTGCTGTGTAGTAATAATTCCAGGTTTCATCCATGGTCACGAATCGTCTCTTAAAATCCGTTAAATAGAACTAAATTGATTATTTATTGAAAAATTGTTATTTAGAGGAAATTTCTAAACATATTCGGGGATATATAAACTATCTTGGAAAAGCTGCTAATGAAGCCACCAAAGTAAAAAAGTTATCCTAGAAGCACATAGACGTTCTGGACTTCTAGAAATATTTTTGGATCAAAGCTATTATAAAATAGATGGTGCCCATTGATGGTTCGTTTAAAATCTGCAATGTATTTTTAGTAACAAATTCATAGTTATCATTGGAATAAATTTATGTCATCAAAATGATTTAAAAAGTGTCTACTGTACTTTGTTTGAAGCAAGGTCGTCTCGAATGGAATATCTTGTGCTACTTAGATTTCGATTTATTTCTCTGAAATCTATTGACCTGAATCTTTAAAAAATCGGAGTTTTCAAACTACACACTAAAAATATGTGATTATCCATCCGAAACGTAATCGTCGTTTCTGTTTGTTATTAACTCACGGAAACCGCAATAGGAGAATTGATGTCACGAAATACCCTGAAATACCGTAAAGTTATTAATTATAAATGTTTTCGGTTTCACTTCCTGCATAATGTAAAAACAGAAAAAATAACAGCTAATCCGGTTCATTGCCATACTTTATAGACGGACAAAAATTCCCACTATCCAAAGTAACGTTACGATTGGAATCCGTGCAAAACGAGAAATGTCTAGTGGAACGAAATTTTCTAAGGGAACCTTAACATTAATTACAAGGTAGGAGTACAGATGTAGGCAGTTATAACATCATAGGGGTTTCCAGCCGCACTTTAACTTCATCATCAATGATACAAGTGATGTGTTAATCATACGTTACAAGGTGAAAACGGGTTTCTCGATTCGATTAAGTATTTTGATGTTGTTTTTGTATATATACATACGTATGTATCTGTTAATATGTAAATGTCATCAACGGTTTAGAAAAATGACTGTTCCCGAAGACAACGACGAAGTTGTTAATGAAGATCTAGAAGCGGATTCAGAAAAATTTGATGGTGGGGACACGAAAGATTTTCCTTCACGAAATGCAAATCAAAAAGTAATAAACACGTTTGGACGAATATCCAGACCAACGTCGGGACATCCCTGCCTTCAGGGCCACTTACGTAAATATTGTTTCCAACTCTAAAACAATCACCTCCTATTATGCTTACGTAATTCTTTCAACTACCTTTGTTTGTGCAATTTATAATCTTGTCGTGTTTCTCATTTAGATAGATAATTTCCTAAGTTATGGTTCCATAATAATTACTTATTCTGTATATCAGGTGCTTATCCGGGAAAGTCCCAATGTAAATACACCGCAGATACCTCAACTACACGGTTGTAAAAGTTTATGTACTCGCACTAAATTGCGGTCAATGTCTAGTTCAATTACGACGTGACATGGACGTTGCTAATACAATCGATTTAGTATAGGTACACTTTTGTTACCGTTAATATTGAAGTAACTATAGTAGATCTCATATGAATTGATACTTACATAGGTAAATATACTTTTATTAGTTTTAAGGAGTAACACCACTGTAACAGCCTAAAAGAAAGCGTCTTTTCGACAATTTATTTTGGATGGAAGAAAAGGTAAGATGCTATTAAACATATATTTAACAAAAAATTATCATTGATAAATATTGAAAAACGGCGACGTTGGAGCAGTTTCTCGCAAGGCATGTTGAATTTGAGTAGTATGTAGCTGATGCAAATTTGAATCCGGCATAATCAAAAAATCCCTTAATCTGCATGGTTATAATAGTGGCACCGAATATATTCAGCGAAGATTATTGTCCTTGAAGTTTTATTTGTCAGTGCTAATAACATCAACACGCCAAATTGTCGGTGGTTGATCTACGCATACTTTTGTGAGTGCAAAGTATCGTGTAAATTTAGAGAAGGTTTAGATTGCATCGGCATGAATGTCTTCGATGAAGAAATATGCTTATTTCCTGTGTATACAGTTAATTCCTTCCTCGGTATATCACAGTAGATTTTGTATCTGGGTATTCAGTTTTCGTTTCGGCAGGTAATGTTCACATTTTAACTTTTCTCCCTTGTAAAGTAGATGTTTCATTCCCTACGCATAACTTTTACAATTGGCTTTCATCGCAATTTCAAAAATTCTACCCGAAAGCTACTCATCCCTATTTCAATTACTTACAGTATATTTTTCTTGTATATTTTAATTACATACAATATCTCCGAGTTTTTCAGGAATACATTTAATAAAATTGGGTTGTGTTACATTTAGCAATTTTCCTCATTGTCTTCATCGTCTTATTTGCGTTTATTCTGTATTTAATACTTCTTCAAAGTTTATCCTGCGTATCTGTAATTACCTCGTCAAGGTTTACAAAGATCTCACCTTCTACATTTCAGTACAATTTCTCCGGGTTGATGCTTGTTCTCCACTCCCATAAGATTTTTGTATATATTCCTTTATTCTTATGAGTCTATGTGTCGTCCTTGCTTCATAGCTTCTACCTTCATTACTTCCTTACGTAGATTATTATATCACCAGTTTTTCTTATTTTAACATTTATCGACTTTCATGTGTTCTTAATTTTGTTTCTTTTTGCTTGATATACTTTAGCTGTTCTTCATTTTAACCCTTTACCGCCGATAGCACTTTTTCTTCCTATAGCTCCTATCCCCTAGAATGCTTTAGATGCTATTTTCCTCTTTAATTTACTCATCTTTTCTCTAATTTTTGTTTTGACTAAATGGGGACCGGAGTTTCATGCTGCTCTTATAAAACTTTTCAAGTATAGGTTATTAGAGCATCTTATCGATTAACACATGATGTATTCCCGTTGACCGTTCTAGTGTGGTTCTACCGCGTGTCGATAACTATGTGCATTCGATACCGTTTTAGATGCATAAATCTCGTAACCAGGAACTCCTACGGCAAACGTATGTACTCGTACGGCAACGTATCTATGCACTGAACGTAGCCGAGACGAAAGTAAGCGCGTAGGTCACACGCAGATAAGTGCCTCGTTTGAGAATTGAGAAAGTGTAAATACATCTTTGTGAGGAAAGAAATGCTACGGAGCTTTAGTCCGTGACATTCTGCGAACTGTATCAGGTTTTCCCAGTGTCGTTACTTCAGTTATGAAAGCTGTGCTTTTTTATTGTGTTTAAGTACATATCCTTTGCCTCTTCACACTTACATTTTAAGCTCCCCATTGATCAGTTTTCTCGGTATTCTGGTTACGCACTTTCTTTTCTAATTGTGTGTAGATTTTTTCTTTTGCTTTGTAACCTGTTCTGATATAAATTGCCCGCTGACGTGACCGCACCACTGACAAGATAACAGCAATAACAGTTTAGTTTCAAAATTTAGGATTTTTAAAGTGTTCGTTATAGCACTTTTTCTTAGTTTTCTTTCTTTTAATTCTTTCTTTGACTGCTTCCTTTATTATTTCCGTATCTATGATATCCTCTTAATTATCTTGCTCTATCATGAGTAATTTTTCCCTGATTTCTGTTGGATTACCGCCTCTTTCACCACACGAATTCCATATTTTCGATTGTTTCATTTGAAATTCGACAGAAAACGCCACAAAATAATTCGCCTTATATAATAGTCCACAATTTAAAAAATTGATCGTTACAACTGATGTGGAGTATACTTAACAAATGATACCTAAACGTGAAGATCATTGCGATTTGCCAATTTGTTTTATGTTTACGTAAAGCAATAAAATAAGGAATAATGAAATAATTCAATAAATTATCTGAATTATAATAAATTGCAGTTAATTTAAATAGCACACCAATTATTACCGTTTGCTACAGATATAGACACCACTTTTGCGTACGTGCAGAAAATCACTATCGACTGATTACTTAGGAGATCATCCCAATCTACGTCTCTTTTCCTAACGATTTTCTGCAGCTTGTACGCAACTATGTGTGTATGTAATGTATCCCAATGGCAAGTGCTACAATAATAGTACTACGTAGTATAGTACGTCCTGGTTTTTCCAAATCGAGAATACGCAGTTATTATGTTAACTTGATCGTAATCGGCTGTACGTATGTATATTATATTTGCTAAATGATGCAAACTTATGTACGATGTTTCCATAATATTTTAAGTAGAGCAAAACAATGTAGTACGTGTGTACGTACTAATACGTATTAATCGATTGTAGCCAAATCAAAACAATCCTGTGGTAACTAGAAAATAAGATAAGATTGAGAAATTAAAAGTGTCCTTTTAAGCATTCTCTTTTGTAAAAACAATTTTATGTACTATTTCCAGGTTTCTTTTTCTCATCACCTTTAGGCGACGGCGCTCGTTGTAAAATCGTGTCGGCGCGTAAAGGCGGAAACGTAAAAGTGCTAACTTTCATCTCCGCCGGTTTAGCTTTGCTAGGTTCGCGAAATAGTTTCTGAATTTTAGGCAATCGTAAAGTTTCCCTTCGTTTGTTATCCCCGTAAACTCTCGAAGTATCAACGTCGATATCCATCGTGGCGATTTTCGTAAACAAACTCTTCACCGATTCGGCGTCGCCGATAGAATCTTCTTCTTCAACTTGAGATTCCGGAAGAAGTTCTTCGCTAACGTTAGGTCCGAAGAGACCTTCCGAGTATTCGGTCAAACTAGGCGACACGTACGGGTCCGTAGATATCAAGCTACCAGGAGCCGAATAATCGGTCGCTACCGAGCTTAAGTCGATTGGTTCGTTTTCTTGAGCGAGTTTCGATTGTTCGTCCTTCTGGCATTCGATTTCCTTTTCGGTCACCAACGGAACGTTATAAGCTGCCCAACTGTCCGGCGGCGATGGTACGGGAGCTTCGTCCGCCGTCCATTCGGGATCACCGGCGAAATCGTTCTTACCCTCGTCGTGAAAGTAAAATTGTAAATCTAGGATTTGAAGCATAGCTTTGTAAGCGCATTTCACAATGAAAGACACGCTCCTTTTCTTGATGTCGTTTTCGTAACACTGCTGCAAGGCATTATCGATTAGTTCGTCGCGAATGCAAAGAACGTCGGCTAGAAGATTCTTGATTTTGGAGCATTCTCTGTACGCAAGATGGGTAAATTGCTTCGTATATTTCACTTTTTCTCCTTCGCGATTGTATGTCGATGCTTTTTCCGGAACCAACACTTTTTACTTTTGATTGGCTAGAACTAGACATATTTCTGAGCGAGAGACTATATTAAAAATGACTGGTAAGTAAGCTATTAATAACACTATTGTTGGTTTCTGTAAAAATGAAGTCGTCAAAATGACATTGACGTTATGAAATTATTAATAAAGTTTACTATAAATACATATCAAACGAGATGGAATTTAGATGAGAAAGAAATAGGTATGTATGTAGTCAGACTACAAGAGCTGGTTTCATAAGGGAATTAAACTGCCTTTAAATATTAAAGTCAGCTTAACTTATAAAAACGGTTTCATAATCTGACTTTAAATTAAAGTAGCTTTAAATTAGCCTTTAAGTTAAAGTCCCGATTTTGCAACTTTAACACATATTTATTGAAAAATAGTTCAAGCTCGTCGTCAGATGATGAGATAGAAATAGTTGTAAGAAGACCGAAGGTTTACAGCAGTAGAGTAGAAACCTTTGAAAAATATAACGAAAGTAAATTTAAAAAAAAATAGGTAAACCAAAGAAACTGTTACCGTCTAATTTAATCGAATTGAATATTTAATTTGACTCCCAAAAATCGGTGAGTGTAGAATGTAGAATGTTACAGGGTTTTAAGATCGGATACAGAGAGACAAGTCACTAATATGACAAAACAACTGAGTAAGACCTCGTCAAGATGGATGGGTAATCTCTTAAAAGAAAAAGAAAGATTAGACGATTTTAATCGGTACGATAGAAAGAAGAAGAACTACATCGATGCCAAGTCCTAATATCGTCCCATTCAAACGTACATACTTTGTACGTATTACTTTGTTCAGTAGAGCGTGATCTTAGTAGCCAACGATTTTATTGACAAAGAGAGCGAATCGTGTGGGATACTTTTGCGAAATAAGTTACAACAGCCTATATATACACAGAACTACTTTCATACAGCATCGATTTAGTGCTGACTAAAATGCGGGAGTCGACGATGCTGTAACAAGCTGTAACTTATTTCGTAATTGTACGCTGTTATCGCTGTTTGCCCAAACTAGTCGAAACTAAAGATGCGGATTTGATCAGAAAACATGTTGAGAAACGGTGTATTGTCATCGAAATTAATGCCATGTAGTACGAAGAATAAGTCTTCATCAAAAAGTATCATATGTAATCAAGAATGGCGAAGACTTGGAAATTTCTCATACATCATCAATTTTTAATTTGAGCAAAGTCGGAGGGTGTGTCCACAAAAGCATTCGTAATTTCAACTATGTATTGTATACAAATCTATTGCATTAGACTATTGCATTATCCTCACTTAATTTGGAATTTCCAACGTTAAACAAACAATTTAACTTCGTTATAAATCACAAAGAACATAAAACGGATGATTAATTGACTAATTTGCAATATTGTGCGCGGTAACCAATAAATACATATTTGCCCCTCTAACATCCAATTACAACTTTTAATCTTCGATATTCCAGACGTAGCACCATAATAACAGTCCATCCGTACATAATGCATGTGATGGATCTATAAAGAAATATAGCCAACACGTCGTATTCAAGATGGTTAGTGTAGATTTCAACCAATACCACGGCGTCGTAGCAGCTGCACAAAGTAAATTAAGATGGGAATTTCCAACTCTAAAGAATGCATTGAACTCGATATTTTTCTTTCTGATTTTATTTGAGTGGCGAACCAAAAGGTTTTGTTTTTTTATTTACGACTTAATACATATATCTACTGTCATTGCATTATGTATGCATGTATGTAGTAAGTATTCCGTCTACTACGACACATGCCGATGCAAAGCAAATAAATCTACTGCAAAAGTTCTTTAATTTTTTTTTTTGGTGTTATTGACTTGTTCTGGAATTCCCGGAGAATCCTCCTTTTTTGATAATAAATTGCACAGCATTGTGGTCTCTTCCGAGAATATTTGCTAATATTAATACAAAAAACGGGTTCCAAGCAAATGCTTGATAAGGATATATACCATCTGTTTCCAAAATAGTGAACAAATTATAATGTATGAGAGGGAAATTGGGGAAAGTCTTAGCATGAACTTGGAAATCTATGCGACTATGTTTCAGAGTTGAAATTACTGCCACAACTACATACATGTATGTAAAGCCAAGCAGTTCTTAGAGAAAATCAGAACCTAAGATAAAATTTGGTCGTCTATGAAGATGAATTGTATTGTTGGACAACGATATATTACGTAAGAATAAACAGGGTTCGATAAAGATTTCTGCAATCGTATGGAACTTTTCATTTTTTGCAACTTTCAAAATAATCATCATATGGTACAGCTTTACTTTTTTGTTGAAACGTCCCAGTAAAATCCAACTTTTCTCGTTTCAGGTCAGTCTCATGTCGTTTAAAGAAGTCAAAGTCGGGAATGCTTTGTTTCTAGGTGACGTTTTCAGCTGTGAAGGTTTCAGAGATTCAGCGTTTACAACAGCACTGCATAAAACACGTCGTGACTATTCTATGCCCTTGTTAATACCACTTGAAAATCCAAATGTAAATATATAAATTTATTTATGTTTTACCACTATCTATAAGTTTGGTTCTTAACCAGCGACCCCCAAGGAAGCCAAGACGACCTTTTTCTGGGTCGCAATCCAACGGTTGGGAACCAGCGATCTAAAGGGTGCAATAAACCAACGAGCTTCTAATGTACCAGCGGTGGATGATGAACCACATCCTTAAAAAAGGAAAAGATGTGGAAGCATTCAAACATTACGTTTTTAATAGTATATCATCTCTTGATTTCTTCCTGTAATGCCTGTCTGTCTGTAATCCCTTTATTGGCGTAAGCATTTTCGCTTATCCACACTCTAGGGTTCCTTAAGTAATTCGAAATCGTTTCGAACGATTGCTTAAACCAAAGTAAATACGTAAATAAAGCGCGTGTACATAAATATTTATCGTATGGTTTGAAACGTGTTTTCTGACATAAAACATGTTTACACTATAGATAATATTACTTGCATTCGCGAAGGATGTGCATATTCTTTTATTTTCCATTATATTACACTTACAAAGTATACAGATATGTATGTATATGTGTATGGAAAACTAGGTTAGTCATAAGCAAAATTCCCGTTTGCTATAAACTATCTATTACGTAAGCTACACATGCTTGTCCTACTTGCGAGTTTTTTCAATATTTTTTTATAGTTTTCTGTACCGGTTTGAGAAAATAAAAGTAATACATATGTATATCATCGATATGATTTTATGTAATGCAAATATGTACACCTAACAGTTCTGTTAGTAAATGTTACGAAATTCTTTTGGGAAACCAGATTTTTTTAATTTATAGCAACAGGAGCTGAAAATAATGATTTATCTTTGATATTGTGCCGCTGAATTTTCTTCCGTTTCAAACGAAACACAATATTCTTTTTCCTACAAGGGACAAAGAGCTGCTACGGGTCCGAGTTTTTTTGTTTTTTGATATAATTTGTGGGATTTTTTATTTCTATTATTTTCCAGAAAATAAGAAAAGGTAAATCACGGATAGTTGTTATTGTTTTTAAAAATATATGAGTAATTCTTTATAAAAATGTTACTCTTTTGTAATTCTCCTTGGTTCTGGAATATTTAAATACTAAAATAAGAAATTTGATTTCTTCTTGTCTGACTTCTTTATTAAGTCCTAGTATTTGGCTTTAATCTTAGGGGGAAATGGGAACAAGTCGATTTTCCAAATAGTAGGTTCTCTACTCCTGGAAAGAACATGAAATGAAATTTTGATAAAAGATGCATAAATACATTATTTATGATCGAACGTGCAAAGCAAAACAAATTACGAATAGAAAATACCATGCACTACGACGTTGAGAGTAGATGGACCAGAATCCGGTACTGTGTTCGAGAAGCGACAAATTAATCAATCGGAAAAAATTAATGTAAACAAACCGTACTAAACCGTGGTTTACTCAAAAAGTCAAGAAAATATCCGAAGAAAATGGGAAAAGGTGCCTGACATATGTATAACAGCTCGCCGACACAAAAGGAATATTATCTAAAATACATCGAAATCAGAAATAAAGCCAAGTCAAGAATAAAAACGATTAAGGGAGAACATTGGAAAAAGTTTATAAGCGCAATATATTACAATATGATGTACAGAGAAACGTGCGGAAAATGTTTAAAATCGATTAATTTTGTTCCATTGCTCTTCTTATTATTTCTTTATAGATCTATATCGGTTTTTTCCGTGTTTTTGTCCTCTCGATTGATAGATAAGATTTTGACGGTGATCGATGTTTCCTGTTCTTATTGAATTGGTATTTCTCCGGTGTTCTATCTGCATATATACGTATGTATGTAATCGGTTGATTATTATTAATGCCAAAAATTTATGTCACAGCCAATAAAGAGAGTCCTTGGTAATTTCTGTATGAGCTCATATCTTGTACGTGCCTTCCCTAAAGTAAACATTTCGACGCTGTTGGAAGGCTTATGTGTTCTCGGTGAACTTTGGGGCTGAACTGGAGAAGGCACCCACGCCGAAAAGACTCAGAGGGAGGGATCCATACTAAACCTTCAGTGGGACACCGAGCGAATTCCGAATGCATATAAACTTCCTCACACATCTTCTGCGGCTGTGTGTGTTGTGACCTTGATAAATTTCCCAGAAGTAAATCAGCGGAGGGGCTCCGAAAGGATAAAACTTTTCCGAGGCTGTTCGGTGTGGGGTGAAGAAGACTCGAATGGAACAGGTGACGGGATTGGGACCAAGAACCGGCACCGCTGGTCAACGAAAAGAAGATGTAAGAAAAGATTCCCATTACCAAAATGTTAGGTTAGAACACCGACCTAGTGGCGTAAAAGATAAAATGAATATTTTGTTTAATTATATAATTGAATATCAAACGATAAAAAAGAGAAATTATTTCCAGTAAAAGTTATTGTTAATAATAATAATAATGTTCCTAATTACAATAAATTTGAAAATTTAATTCATTAAAAATAAGATGACTAGACCATAAAAATTTTGTATGAATTTTTTTTTTTATAATAAATGAAGTTTACTGAATTATGAAAATACTGTATTAAATATAGATAATAAAACTGTATTTATAAACGAATCTGGTGTTTATATGGAATATTAGTTTTATATTTATGAACAGTCCTGTATATTTCCTGATTCTATTTCAAAAATTATCTATACATAGACACCCAATTGGTATTATTTTGTTTGTCATGCGCGAATTTACAAAGGTGATTATCAACCATCTTGAAAAACATTGAATGTCATTTGTTTTGTTTATTGGTCTGTTTTAATTAATAATTTAATATTTTGATTTGACTGAATTTGAATCGTCTCGAAAATATTCACCGATATGAATGTGATTGAAAGATTTCATGCGGCTAAGCGTAAAAGCTGGAAATAGAAGAAGAAGAAAAAATTTATCCAAATATTTTTAAAGGTAAATATTTATTAGAAATTTAGCTGTTTTAATATAAAGGAAATATTTTACCTTGCTTTATTCATTTATGTGTAAAGTTTGTTTTACTCTATTGTGAATTTTGTGAATCATTATCAGTTCTATATAAATTAATAATGTCGCTTTTTATAGAAGCCCCTGCGTCTTTACCATGTGCTCATCCTGGGAAGGAGGAACAATGCAAAAAAGCATTCAATAGATATTGTCCAGTACATTTTATAATCGACAATGTAAGAGGTACACAACATAAGGAATACCCAATTTGTCGCTGGGAAATAGATTATATTGCTGCAAATGGTGAATTACCAGGGAGGGTCGATGTTTAGAGACCCTTGTTAACTTAATTTTGGCAAAGCTACCAGATTTCTGCATTTACTTGGACAAAGGGCTTGCTAAAACGAAGAAGGTTACCATAATATATGGAGTAATATGTAAATGTGATAGCCCAGTTTTTGAGGATGCAGATGTAGAAGAACCATTACATCTGATAAAAAAATTAGGCAGATAAATGTAAGTAATTAATTATTATTATTAAAAATTGCTTAAGCATACCAACTTTAATTTTTTAATTTTCAGATACGTAATTAAGATAATTTTTGTAATTGAAAAATATATTCATAATTATTTTTGTAATGCAAATACATAACTTTTGAAAAATATATTCATAATTATACGAGCTGATTTGTTTCTTGTGTAGTAGTCTTTGGTTATGGTAGTTACGATTGTTATGTACAGATATTATGTTATGTTGTTATGACGGACTGAATAGTCATATTGTATTTAAAAGAATTGTTGGATTCTTCTCGTTGGAGTCGAATACTAACACTTTATTTACGTTTCTTGAAGAGTGACCGGTTAAGTAGGGAAATAAAAATGCACTACTTGAAACTATCACTATTTACTTGCAAGTAACCGAAGTAATTACAACACATGATGTTATACAGCATCTGAAAATTAATTACTGAATTCTATATTCTAAGTAAAGGTTTTTATGTAACTTAACATTTTTAAGGAACCGCCTTATTAGGAGGAATGCAACCCTGCCATTGGAGCGCAGAGCACCCTATTTTACGGGATTGGAGCGGCGTGAGGCAAAGTCTGTTAGGGGGCTTAAAAGGTCGGATGGAACATGTAGATTTGGTCATACACATGGTGATCATAATTCTTTAGTTTTTACTTAGTGGGTTGCCAGAAATTCATAGCGGACACAGTTATATCAACATCCCATGGATAAGGGCTTTTAACATTTGGGGTGACTTAAAATTATTACTGAAGATATCGTGAGAACTAACATTAGAGCATTTTCTCGAAAAGGGGTGCTAAAAACTACTTAACATTACTAAATGATTAAACACAAGAATTCACTTAATGTCTGAGTTCGGTGGGCATCTAACAGAATTAGAAATATACTAGTTGTTTATTAAATCCCTCATAGACAAGAGAGAGTCTATAATTGTTTATTTATTTATATAAATGACTTTTGCAATTAAAAAGGATCACCACTAATTCTAGAAGACATCAAAAATCGTTAAAGGAGGTGAAATAAAAGAAGATATTCTTCAATTTTTAATTCTTGTGTTAGCGACTGTAGCTGGTCCTGGTTTAGCAAATATTTTTAATAAAGTTGTTGACATAATAGATGATAAAATAAAAGGTAAGTCATTAACATTATATATTCCTGGTTAACCTCCAATTCGTTTAAAGAAAGCATTATCTCAAAAAGATAAAGACACAATAGAAAAAAATATTAAAAGCTCTTATGAATATAACTTAATAAAGAGGAGTCAGATTATAACGATGATATTCTACGATTATGTTTTGATAAAACAGAACAAGTTGGAAATATTAATCCAACAGAAGAAATTATTTCATTGAAACATTTCAGCTTGTTTTTTTTTCTAAACGTCCATCGAGTTACAGAGAGGATGGCTAATTAGGTTTCTACTTATATAATTCTTTTCATCTATAATAATGTATTAAAAGGATATTAAAAAAAAGTTATTTTGTGAAATTGTTTCATATGTCCCCATGTCCGGGACGAGTGAAACATATAGGTATCTGGGGCAATTGAAACAGCATTTAGATAAAATGAAATAATGATGCTAAAGCAAAATAAAACGGATCAATCATAAAAATCTTCTCACAGAAACAGATCTGTATACCCAAAAATATATTCACTCTGACAAGCAATTAGGACAAATATAATAGTTTTTTTGTTGAGTACATTCTTCGTGGGACAAAAAATGACAATGCATTGAACCCATTTCTCTCCAAGGCAGCTATAACCGTATGGTTCCAGGCCAACAAGACACAAACAATCTTCTTCGCTGTCACTTTGTTTCTTATTGTTCTGGCCTTGTTTGGTTCTATTTGGCCATCAAACTGCTTTTGGTTTATATTCTAACTGTATTTTTTTTGTAATTTGCGTTTTCGTTTCCGCTTTGTATTCCTGTTGAATAGCATTTCTCTCAAAAGTGTCAGTATAAATTGCAGACTTCCTAGTGTTTCCTGTACCAGCTGTTTGTCTACGAAATGCTTTCGGCAATAGTCTAACAATTTCTGGTGAAAATACAGCCATTGAGGTATTTGGTCATGTCAGAACACTACTGATTCCCGTTATATATATATATATCTATATGTTGCTGGTACTCCTGTGATAGCCAAATGTTAATATTTGGTGGTTTTGCAAACGATAATTTCACGAAGGGAACAATTGAATTATTTGTTTCAACTGTCCCCACAACACATTTTTAAGCAAACAGTTAAATATTTGATTAATCCCGTGTAAAAGTAAATAATTTAAACTAATAAAGGTGATTGCAACGACTGTGGTGTAATTTACTTACTCGAGCTAGCGAAACACGTGTCACCGATTTTATTATAAACAATTGTGTGGTGAGGAGTTTACCGATGTGATATTTGTGTCAATTTAAACTAACCTGAAATATTCCAAAGCAAATATACCAAGCAAGTAAATAAAACTTGTCGAAGCTGGATACTTACGTTATTTTCTCTTGTGTCTCACTTCTAGCTGCACAAACGGATATCGATGGCGTCAAAACATGATTCGATGAATACACTTACACTCAGAAATGGTGGCAGTGACCGATGGATGATTATGAAAAGTACATGTATATGAGATATGCAGAGACGTTTCATTCGGTACAAGTGTACGCGATTTAAACCTCGAAATCCGTCTAATATAACGGATATAAAATAGGATACACACATGATTTTTATTTATAATTTAATTAGATCCTTTAACATTAATAATTACTGAAATCATTATCAACTCTGTATAAAATACATTATTTCTGATATAAAATAATTATTGAAAAATGTTATTTTGAATTCCCGGCAAAATAAGTGTGACGTATGAGTATTCATTTCATTCATTTTCGATGTTTTCTGTTTCCATGGTTACTTACAGTTAATCTGACAGTTAGAAAAGATTTTTTAACCTAAGCACTAACTTGTAAATCTCATATTCCAATTACATGTTAATAATATACGAATTAATATGAAATAACAGTATATCTATTAAATGATTACATACTTAACTAATTTTACTTACAATTCAGCTTTAATTCTTCTAAGTTCGGCGGCGTTGAAACAATCGTTTGAGCGAATGAATTCCATCAAATAAACAGGTTAGTATTCAGTAAATTATCACTTTGCGCCTTTATAAATGCGTTTTCTATAATTTCAGCCATTCTAAAGAATCAAGTGAGAACTTAAGTACGTGTTAAACTTCCAATATATTTCGGTGTACTTAAAGCTCAAACTCGCGTATACTCTATTGTTGTTGATAACTTATCATTGATGAGTTATCAGTGAATAATAACATTCGTAAACCTATCATTGATAAGTTATAATTGAATAATAACATTCGTCATCATCCACTCTTTTACCAAACCCTAGAATTCACCACCCATTTTTCTTTCAATCAATGATCTCAATCCAAAATTTATTTTATCATTATCAAATATTTTTTTTTTTTTTGGTCGACCACTGTTAGTCATAATTAGTATTAATTAGTATTTATTAATAATTAAATAACGATATAAAAATATGTTTATAATAAATATGAGTAACGTGAGTATTGAGTATTATACACATTTACCTAAGTCAAATAATTCAAATATATCAATAAATAAATCAATAGCAACCTACCTTTGTAGGATAGTTTGTTTTAAATACAGTATTTTCGTAATTCAGTAAACGTCATTTATTACAAAAAAAAAATTATTCAAAATTTTTACCGTGTAGTCATTTTATTTTTAATTAATGAAATTTTCAAATTTATTGTAATTAGGAACATTACTTAATGTTCAAATATCTTATGTCAGATACCATTTCAATTTATTAATTTATTACACGTTGTGGTAATTATTTCATGTTCACATTTACATTTAGAGGTTTATAATTTGGTGCCAATTCAGAAAATCAAATTTTTTATGTAGTTTTGAGGTGTAAACGAGTAAAAATGATGAAAGAAAATCTTCGTAGAACACGATTTTCAGACGCTACGTCGAAGAGCTGAAGGCAACATTAAATGAGCATTTTTCAGACAAGGAAGAAGGTTATTTTTAACAGAAAATTGAAAAGTTATTTCTTGATGTAATAGATGTATGAATATAATTGAAGGTTACATTGAAAATAAAAAATATTTCAGATAATTATTTTTGTTCATACTGATAACGAGAATGCGTTGAACATCCCTCGTATTTATATTTATTTCTAAATTATTCTAGTGATTCTATCAATTTATTCTAATAATTTTTCGAGTATCTATGATTCAATTGGAATCTATTATTCATTTTTAATTAGAAATCGTCTTATAACCGATTTTCTACAAATTACATAGGAATATATACAAGGATCGGCCGAAAAGTAGTTTTTCTGAATTACTTAAAATATGTTACAATATCTATATTCTTTACGTTTTTCATTTATGAAATCTATCCCCGTAAAATATCAAAATTTTAATCATAAGGTGACGAATACCATAGCAATATATTCATTTAAATTGTAGAAAGGGCAGTTTGTACAATTTTGGGATGAGACTAGATTATATCCCCAGTAAAGCCTCGCCAAGGGCATATGTATTAATTTAGGGACACATATTTCGCGATAACGAAAATCCTATCGGTAAAATGTATCATAATGGAATAAACCGTTCCAAATTTGTTGTAATTTAGTCGTCATGTCAAGAATGTTAAGTTTTTCTAATCTTACACGTGTGTTAAACGAAGAAAGATTTAAATCTGTTATATTTCGCCTTTACTCGCTTCTATTATCTGTGGTTACAATGATAAGGATGAATAATGCGTGTTAAAAACAACGCAACAAAATAAATTAACGTACCGTCGACAAGTAAAGTCGATGCTATACATAACTATTGTAAAATTTTTCCTCCCTGTTAGTCGTTTCGACTAATAGTAATAAAAAGATCAATGATTCACGAACAACAAAAGGAATAAATGCACAAATACAATGCATTTTAAAACCGCAAAACAGGCTTTAATCACGTCGATTTTTAACACGTGGTGGGTTAAGTTTACATTTAAATACAAGCGCATTAGGGATTCCCGGCTCGACTAATCTCCAGTGCGCTGTTTACTAGGGAACATTTGGCGCATGCAGGGACGGCTGGTCCTCGTCGTTCGTTATTCCATCTCCGTGTTTGGTTCGCCGAGTACTTCGATTCAAGCCTAGTAGTCTCATCGGAAAGTTGAACATTTACGGACTAATTCTAGACGCGCTTTCCGCCGACGTTAATGTGCGTTAGTTTATCGCGATTTCCGCAATTGAAATGCGAGCAGTAGTGGTGATAGTGGTATAGGACAATTGCAAACGAAAAAAAGGTATTTTTCCGTACAAATGTCGCATTCGAAATTATATCGCCAAATACTCGAACAATATTTTCGCAGTAAGTAGATACTCGTCGTTTTATGTAGTTTGTAGTGTTGCTTTAATTCCTTTTTTTTAATGCTGTGATTGTTTTGATGTGGATCGGTGGGTGGCGCAGGGTGCAAGTTTATTTTTCGAAATCGACGAGATTAAAAACGACGGGGTGATCAGATTTTTATTTTGGATCAAAATTAAATTGTTTAAAGAACATCTTGCCGTTCTTTTTAATAATTTAAAGCGAGGGAGCCCCCGAATTTGTGAAAGATTTGAGACATTGAAATCAATACACGACATCTATATGTAATCAATATCTACCTAAACAAAACTTTGAAATTTCGATCATCATTTCTTTCAAAAGAAACTTAATAGAAGTTTAAACCAATTTAATATTTTTAATAAGAGACTGAGGGCTATAAAATTGAAGATACTATAAAGTAGTATAAATAATTAATATCGTATAATGAATGAATGAAAGCTTTATGTCAGGTCTTGGAAGCCTATAGTCGGATGACATCTTTCCATCTCTTCGTGTATCTGGCTTTTTTGTCTTTCATGTCTTGCATATCATATAATAGTGAAATGTATATAGTCGTTCTCTAAGACAACCATTAAATTTGAAAAATAAGCAAAACATAACATTGGGCGTAAACAACCCCTAAGTTTAATCGTTTATCAAACATCTCGCGTTTCTATCCGTTCTGACCTTTACTTCCGAGGAATCCTCGAAATGAATTCGCTCTGGGAAACATCCCTCGTAATGGCAAACTTAAGGATGACTAATTCTTCGGAAACTTTCAGTAATCCCTCATAAATGTTCTATTCGAAAGTGTATGCTTGAACACTCCAACAACAGTAGTTTCCCTCAATTTTCTCAGTTTAATTGTTTTGAAGTAAGGTAATAATTTTCTTATCGGTAATTTTTCATCGATTTGGAGATTTAGAAGGAATTTACATGAGACAATACGTTTTAGATTTTATTTAAAAGTCGTAAGGAAAGTAGTTTGTTTGGCCTATAGGATCGGCCAAACAAACTACAATTACAATTTTCGTAAGCCATTTGAAAAGAACTGGTTGCTGCCTTTACTACAATTTCGATATCTTCAAGCACCTATTTCGAAATTTGGAAGAAATTCTGAAGCGTTATTTTGGGCGATTAAATTTATTCTCATCCCAGATCACAGTTTTCGAGCGTTCTAATAGTTCCATATTTTTTCACTAACGTACGGTTTGTCTCCAATAATTTATTAACGATACCCAGTACGACGTTGAATTGTATTTTATTGGAATACAAACATTTTCCAAATATATCTTTTTAGATCTTGGAAACAAGACGATTAAGTTTATTTGCATCCCAAGAAGAATAAGTTATATCTGAACTTCTTAAGTGTTGCAAACGACTCATACTCATACGCCATTTTATCAATATGTTTATTATGATGTAGGCCTTCCATTTCTAGAATTTCTAGCGTTTTTCTTTACCTCATTTTTGATTTCGTGACGTCAGGAATTTGTCTTTCTTCCCCTTTAGACGTATCAGGTACTCCAACTTTTCGTTGCCTGCGAAACCCGCTGTCAGTTGTAAGATGTTCGTTGTTCAGTGATTGTGTGCTATATTGAGGGTAATTTCTGTCCTGAAAGAACGGATTCGTCATTATTTCATAAAATTTAATACGCCCGTAAGATACTTATTTTTATTATTCCTGTTTTTCCCGCTTAACGTACCGTTTTCGTTTTATATCTTGCTATCGTTATTTCTATTAATTCAAGTATTAATTGGCGACTGACGCAAATAAATCAATTCTGTTTAGGAATTGCGTGACTGAAGAATCTTACCAGAAAAATTATTTAATCATTATGTTGTGATCGTTTTAATGTAGATCTGATTCTCTTTAATCTGTACCGTTTTATTCTAAACGAATGCCATTTATTGTGTGCTGTGTATCTATGTAGATGTAGATGGATAGTCAAGTGATAGTTTTTAGTAGAAAGAATTACATCAACTTAGTTTCGTGAATATATGAAGAATAATATTTTTAAAGCAATTTACCGAATCAATGTAGAATTTAAACACCGAAAGCGAAGTTTCATTTTTAATTTATTGTCATTTTTATTTATTTGTCATAAACTTAAACGAAAGTTTAGTTAACACCATACTTTTGAATGCTTATATGTCTAGCTTCATAATTTAAATTCGCGTAGCAAATTAGAAAGAACAAATTTGATACTTATTTGCTAATTTAATTATCGTCGCTTATTCTAGCAGGATTCAAGACTGGGCCCCATACATGTATATCTAAATATCGTATTATTAATGCTGGTTCAATGTTACATATGTAAAATAAGAAATCATTTCTACGATACAATTGGATAGAAATCGTACTATTTTTCATCAAATTTTTAAATACAATTTTTGTTGGTAACTTTTAAATTTATTTACTAAAATTATGCTCGTTTCTCGAATGGTGTCAGCCACGTGCGTTACATCGGGTGTTCCACAGGGCTCCAATCTTGGACCTCTTCCCTTTGTCATATTTGGAAATGACATTATTATTGTTGATGACTTTATGCCGATGATATGAAGGTTTTCATAAGGGTAGAATCTAAGAGATTGGTGTAGAAGGAATCACTTCAAGCTAAATATCAACAAACGTAAAGTAATAACATATTCCAGAAAAGAAAATATAGTATCTTATGATTATACTTTATCTGAAACAGCACTGAAACGGTGTGTTACTATTAAAGATTTAGGTGTTATCTTTGATAATAAGCGGACTTTTGTTGATCGCATCAATATAATTGTTGCCGGTGCCTATCGAATTTATTGCTTTATCTACAGAAACTGTAAAAGTTTCAAAAACGCAGATCGTCTTATTATGCTGTACAATTCCTTCATCCGATCCAAATTGGAATATGTACTCCTCATTTGGTACCCTATATATTTATTGATTTAATTATTTATCCAACCTCCGACACTCTACCAAGAAATACTGCGAAAAAAATTATTTATCCAACAACCGTTATAACTATTTACAGGATAATGATTAAAAACAATAGATTCATTTGTGTGTCTTAATATCAATATAATGACGTGCAGAGGCGCTTCTTATAATATTTCTGATGTACATACAAATTAAAATTAAATTTTGTTGTTTACTTTTCCTTTATTTTCTAGATTGATTTTTCTCTTCATAATAAGTGTGTACATATTTCATTTTCAATCATTCGTTCGTTCGTTTCGTGAGGAACGTAAGAACTATATTGAAATGAAATAGAATTCGAGGAACAGTGAATTCCGTTTCAGTTTTTTACTTACAAATACATTCGATTTGGTTAAATATTTTCCCCTTTAATATTTGGTAAAGGTTATTTCCTTCCTCATTCATATGCAAATCAATAAAACATTGACCAGTTTGTTTGTTTTGTTCGATATTCCGACATAATTACACGTGTATAGGAAATATCAAAGTACGAACGTTCGGTTTTTAGGATTTTCTCCAATCATCAACCTGTTCGTTTTTGTTTTTTTTTGTAATACGAACACCTGGTTTCTTTCCTTTTTTCTGTTTTTTCGTTTTGGTATTATCTACGTATCCTCATATTAAGAAATAATTAAACGTCGATCGTTAAATGGACGGGCTTTCCACTTTACACGCGTATTTGTGCACAAGGAATTAGGCATTGTTCGCCTGCGGATGTTTGTCTCGTTAGTTCACCGTACATACATACATACATACATTAACCGTATTTTTCTCAAATGTGACGCAATTTTTGTGCTCTTTTTGTTTGCGGATATGTGTGTTGAAACATGTTTGTTTTCATCGGCTTCATTAGGAAATTATTCTAATTACTTTTTCTTTGTTGGTTCTGCGACAGTTAGTCTATGTAGTCAACGTTTTGAATGTTCTACTGGGGGTAAACCTTGACTTTTAGCGATTTTTGAAAATGTTGTCATTGATAATTTAAAGATTATTCGATAATAGGAATGTGGCAAGACTAATTGTGATTCATTTCAATCGATGCACGATTACATTTCCTTTTTTATTATCGAATAGACGTTTGATAAATTGAACCTGAATTTCTAGTCTATCAATTTCATAGGAGGAATAGTTGATAAATTTTACATCATAAATTGCTGCTTCGGTTTTAGTCTTGCAAACCTTATCAACAAATTTCCTTGATTTCTATTTTGAAATTATATCTTAATGGATCCTGCCTGATTTGATTAAATGTCTGATGGACTTTAGTTTTTCCTCTGCAACTTGATAGCTATGCAAAGAAAGCCTTTTCATCGCCCTTAACCGATGGCTATTTCTCCAACTCTTACACTCTTCTTCCCATTCTCAAACCCTTCTCATAAACATTAAACGGTTCAAGCCAAAAACTGGCGCCATCAAACTTTCTTTGGCAAAACTGCATAAAAATCGAATTAATTCGGAGTCTTTTCTAAACGCAAAGCACATCTGAAGATCTCTGCGTAGACACGTAACGGAAATAAATAAGCTTAACGCAAAGCGTACAATTTAAAAGTATGTATTTTAGCGAGCATAATAAAGACATTAGTGTCTATTGTCGACATTCGCGACAAATTTATTCGCGTAACATTTATCGTGGCGCGCGAATTGCGTATGAGATGGAGATAATAACGTGACCGCAAATAAATGAGTCTGTGCATACGACATATACGTTATCAGATAAAAGCGACAATAGACGATGAACTATCGCTAGAAAATTCGTCGTTTGGGAAATCTGCATACGTCAGTTGAATATTTCTCTAATACGAGACGCACGTAGCCAATTTTTTTAGGTAATCGTGGTTTACGATTCGCACATTAATTAGCATACGAGGAATTCTAGGAAATAAAGTGGAATTTTGCGAAGTAGTTTCCATATTAAGTGATTAGCCTGATTCTTTAGATTTCAAACGAGACGAAATTATCAATCAACCTAGAAGAGAACTATTAATTTCAGAACCGATGTTCAGTATTTAAGTAATGTATATAGTAATTTAGTAAGATGACATTTGTATTTCTTAAGAAGGGAACCTTTACCCATGTTTTTGATTCGGGTTTTCCCTAGTCCTTGAACAGAATCGTTAAGGTTTCGACAAAAGTTTTTTGACATAAGGTTTTTCTTTTTCCCTTGGGTGTTTTCATAGTTTGCATATATGTATTTGCACAGTTATTTATAACATAAATTTTTGTACAGATCCTATATATGAAGTAATCCTAGTCATTAGTTATTTTGTTGATAGTTCCAAAATAAAAATAAAAACGCTATTTTTGTTTATACATTTGTCTAGTTATACTTTCACTGATGAAGGTGTTCGTAGGACGTTTGTAAACGTTCTGAGAATATAACTATTATTTCAGTTACTCTTGTTTAATTGACCCAATTGTAGGTGGAAACTGTCATACAAGATAACCTATAATATTATGTGAAAAATATGAAGGTCTGAGTAGTCTAGTTGTAGATTCTACGATACCACAACAGAGACTGTAAAACATATTGCGTCGACTATTTACGACCAAAATATTTTTTAATATCTTGGCAGTTCTAAAATGTTAAATTTGGCGTGTAATCCAGTTTCGAACTTCCAAATTGGATTCACCGACAACGTTAAAACCATCAAACTAATTACATCCAATTATCCAGCTCGTACACACATTACATTTTACCAATCAGTCGTATCTGAGAATTTCCCTAAACACACGACTAATAATATAAAATAAACAAAGTAAAAACCGCGTTTGCGACACTCGAAATGTGTCGCTAGCTGCCACGTGAAAAATCCACTTCCACAACCTTTTGGTACGGGAAATTTGTGCTTAGGTAATTGCATATAACATTACGTGGAACGCCGAGGAATTTTTTCACTTGAACGATAAGAAAACACATTTTACCGTCGACGGTTCCGATCTATATAATGACGAAATTTCCGATTAGTTCACGGGAAATTCAGAGAGCTCAGATAAATGTGCTTACCGTAGTCTAAGTATCTGGTAATAGATCTTTTGACTTTCGTATGCATAATTTGCTTACGTTTTTTTTAATTCGGAAGACATAAGCTGCTAATGAATGAATATCTTTAAAAGGTTAAAAGGCGACGCTTTGATGATCCTTTTATCATAAACACAAATTAGCACAGTCTGGTTTTTTCAATATGTCCCACAGTGTTAGCAAATTCATTCTCAATTTAAAAATAATGTGGAGTTATTGAAATGAAAACGTCTTATGATATTTATGACCATTATTATGGTCGGTAAAATCGATTCGATGTAATTCTGCTAGTATCAACTAATTAGTGCAGGAATGAATCATACTACTTTGCTCTATTCGTTATCACAACTATTAATGATGAAAGAAATTTTTGTATATTATCTGTATTCTGTAATATAAGACTGAACTATTATCTAGAAGTTTGTTTTTCTTTTGAGACTAATGCCGATCTAAACGAGAATATTTTGTAAACTTGTATCTATTTATGATCAAGAGGAAAACACAATAGATATCAAAATTTAGGAGGAAACGCGCTTTCTTCACTAAGGATGTCAATTTGATGATTATGATGAGTATTTGGAGTTATCTAAATCGATATGATAAAAATAAGGACTATATTATTCCACAGATTTGTGAATCACTTTACTGGAAGCAAGGAAAAAGATATTCAACAAGTCCCGGAACAGACGTAAATAACTAGAATTCCCCCATTTTCTTTCGGTGTGCTTGGGATATTCCCCCAAACAGGAGATTTACATACATGTACGTTCGTATTTGTATAGTTCTACCAATTGCGTCGTTAATTCCCGTTTTCCTTCAAATTAACTAATAAATTAAATAAACGAATATGACTATAATTAGTAATATAATATTTTTACAATAACGCTTAATTACCTTGCTCGAAACGGAATTTCCTAAAATTGGTGTGGCAACCTTAAGAAAATATAATACACAATAACGTTTCTGTTTGTTACGCTTTAATAAGAAGGTGTAGGAATATATTTGCGTTACACTGTAAATAATGCAATTTGTTTTAATAAATTGGTAGCGTTATTAATTAGATTTTGTGTGCGTTCTTAATTAAATTTTGTGTGCGGTTTTAATTTAAATTTTGCACGCGGTACTGGTTGGAGTTTAGTATTTTTTCCCCGATATAACATAAAAAATGGTACGATTGGTTACTAGTTGTTATCTTTAATTTCCAAATTAAGTAGGACATTGATACCTGACTGGAAAGAAAGGAATCCTTCAGGATCTCACACAGCTATTTAATCAAATTGACGTCAGAAATATTGTAATAAATAAAAGAATGGAAATACCGGAAGTTGGTTCTAGTGATTTTCTGTTAGCCTCTTGAGTTCGGTTGCGAGTAAGCAACATTTTGAATCGACAATAAAGTTAGATGATCCGTTAATGAGCTTCTCCCACTGCGTCTTTCCATCTTCTTCTCGGTCTTTCCCGCTTCCGATAGCCTCCAAACGATGTTCTTTACATTTCTTGCAGCGTTCAATCTTTCAAGCTGTCCCAGCCATTGTAATCTTCTCTACTTTACAAAGTTACAGATTGGTTTCTCAGATTTCTATTTTGTTTTCATTTCTTTTATTAATGATCCACGTCTCGCAACCGAAATGAGAGAATTTTATTTTCGTGTCCTTTATTTATTACCCGCGTCGTACAATCGTACGTCAAGGTTGGTCGTAGTTTTGCCTTGTTCAATCTTATTTTTGCCCTTCTTGAGACCTTTCGATTTTAACATTTCATTTGGTCCTACCAGTATCCTTTGATTTTTCACCATCCAGTGATGTAAAATTACCGTAATTTATAATTCTGGTAAATTACCGCGGTAAATTACTCTTATATTTTACCAATATTTATTTCAGCGTAATTTACCGTTTTGAAACAAATTACCGTAGTATGTTAATTTACCGGCCTCTTTTGTAGGTTTAATAAAGCCACCATACCAAAGAAACGTGCAAAATAGAAGATTTCAGTTATTTCTATAATTTCTTAAAGGAAAACGATAAGAAATAGGTTGGAAAAGCTTAGTAGAACTCTAAGGATAAAAGAAATAACGATTGCTAACTTTTCTTCAGTGCTATTTGTTGTATATCACTATCAGCGGAATTTCCTTCCAATTCTTCAAGAAGATAATTTGGAAGTTCTTTTAGTTTTAAATTTAAACTGACACATAGTAACTTAGCAGCCCTCTCGTTCGTTACTCTGTTTAATTTCTTATTTCGTATATTACCAAACATCGAGAGACTTCTTTCTATCGCATACGTTCTTAGTAGGCAATTTAGTATTTCTATTGCTACTTTGCAATGTTAGATTGAATTGAGTGTATCCCCCTGTCTCAGGCCTTTCCTGAATTTAAGGTCTTTCGTCTTCCCGCCATTGAATCTCACGGCGACTTCTGTATTTTGTAAGGACATTTTCACTAGGCTAACTATTTTACTATATTTGTGAAAATTTGCAACTGTTGCAGTGGTCGAATCATTTTTCTCGCTGTATATGGGGACCATTGAAGCTTCAAATAGCATATATGTATGTAGGAATATTTCATTCATAAAAAGCAGAAAGAATGAATCGATCTACTTTTCCTACTAATATCACCTTAACAAAACATTCGCTTGCCATCAGAAAAGGTATCAGCACCATCGTACATCTTCAATTATTATTATTCTTTACTCCTGATAAACATCGGTAGTTCTGTGGAAAGTCATTGTAAATCGAAACACAGTGGGAACATTTGATCGGAGTTTGACGTCAATATGTCGCAAATGATTAAAGTCACCTTTAGAAAAATGCTTATTACTTTTTAAAAAGTTAAAAGTACAATCTGGAATCTTAGCTTACTCATTTCAATTACGTACATACGTAGACATCCCTAATTCCTTGCCTTTGAAGAACTTGCGGTAGTTCTGTGGAAAAGCATTGTAAATCGAAAACAATACAGAAGTTTTATAGTATTTTGACGTCAGTACCGCCATAAAATATTACAATTATCTTTAAAGAAATATTTATTACCCTATAGGAAGTTAACTATTTTATCTAGAATGATGGATGACTAATTCTCATTGTGTCATGGAATGCGCGACTTGAAAGTGTACTTTCGCGCAAAAATGCGAATAAAAATGACATTAGATACGCAAACTTTATAAATCATCTACCGTCACTACCGTGTCATCACGAAGGTCAATAAAACAGGAAGATCCAATACTATCATTCTTACACGTTAACGGCAATACGTACGCGCGAATGTATCAAGGTAGATAATCAGTGAAAGATTCGCTGTTATGCAGAACCGTAATCGATGCAAGAGAATTATTACGGAAAGTGAATCATTTCGTTACGTCCGTCACGATTCCTTTTGTTTCGAGAAATATACTAATCGAGGCAATGATATAGATAGTTTTCATTGATTAAACGCAGAGGTAATCGTATTGGAACACGGATGTTTGTAATCTGCGCGATCTCGACTACTAATTTATGCGGAATAGTTTTGTACAATGTACATATGTATAAGTAAGTACATAAGTACCTACGTATGTAAATTACGTAATTTACATGTTCGAAGAGTATAGAAAATATATAAATCGGTCTAATATGATTTGAATGTCAAACTTGTGGTGCAATTAAGGAAAAATGAATGTTTACCGTATATTAACTTCGTTCTTAATGTACAGACACTAGCTGACTAGCTAGATTCTAAGATTATGTAGAACTTACTTTTTGACCGAATAAGCCCAATAGTTTTATAAATACTCAACAACGTATGGAACACGAGCCGTCTAATTCCCAGCCACACTTGGTCTCTGTATTTAAAGACCGATGGACACTGCAAGAAAATTCTTGACAAACAACTTGAAAGAAATTCATTCATAGTCCGTGAACACTATCAACTTGCAATTTGAATTTATTTCCAAAAAGTCACGCACTATAACCAACCTCTAAAATGTATGACATTTAAATTGTTTGACCTCAAAGTGCAAAACTGTTGCTGAAAGTAGCATGAAACTAGATTGAAGCACTATTTCGACATTTTTGTTTGAGTTGCCAACCTGTCTTCTCTCGAATGCGTATGTGCAACTTGTACTTGCATAAATTCTTGCAAAGAAAATGCAATATGCATCGGTTTTCCTGACAAAGTTTCAAGTTAAAAGTCGGACTGTAAGAGAGCGTAATTGTGGAAGAGAGAAAACTTGTACAAGAATTTCGTGTTAGTCGAATTAGCAACTTATAATTATAATGAATAAACAAAGGAAAAGAAATGACTTTTAAACACTAAAATTTTACAAAATAAAGTTAATTCAAAAAGCTTGTGATTACTTCACTAATATCGGGTTTAAGTGTGATATAATAGCCACCCCGTTCTACCTTGATCCGACTAAAGCTTTAATTTATTATTCAAAAATAGATAAGAAACGATTTGATGTAACTTTATATAACTTAGTAAAATCCCTGGGTTTTAAATCAAAAAATGCGATTTTACGCGTGATGGTATTATCTGGGAAATTTTGGACTAATACATGGATTTGTTGCAAATTGTATTAAAGTATGTAACATCCGAGATAAGAAAGATAACCGATCTATTAATCAAATCGGAATATTTTGGACTTTCCCGTCGTAATATGTAACTGTTTAATCCAGATCTATGTCGTTAGATAACGGTCGCACATACAACCAAAAAAGGAAAAAAATTAATTAGAAAATGTACTTCCATAATAAACAGAGTTCAGAAAATTTTAATGAAACATATCCGAAATTCAACTTCTAACTTTTGTAAGTTCATACAAAATTCTATAAATTCGGGATAAATAATTCTTTTATGTTTGGTCACCGATGGACCAGGCACTTGAACATTACGCTCATTGTACAGGAGTAATCTGTTGCTTAATAATGAAGATCTAATATGCCCTCGAATCTAATAACAAATCATACGAAATATATTTATTACCTAAAATTTTAGTAATTGGAAATGATTATATTTGCGTCTTTTGCTGTAAATAACGCGAACGCACATCGATACGATATCAACTTTGGAAAACTTTGAAATAGTTTATCGCTTGATTAATATGTACAAGAGAAAGGACGCATATACAAAGTTACCCAAAATTTTGTGAATCATAACATTCACAAATTATTTCACCTCGCTTCACAACGCTCCTACGCCCGGTATATTTTGAAAAGAAGGTTTAGTACTGAATTTGCTTTTTAGTTAAAGGCCAGAAGCATTTAAATTAACGCATACGCTTTAAGTTATCTTCAATCTTCAGTCAAGAATATGGGGTAACCTATAATTGTAACGTTAACATTGTCGTATTTGCTTTAGTATTGGTTTTAATTATTTCTCAAAACCCATTTTATGACAACAAAATTAAGTGAATTTAAAATAAGATGTGAAAAAGATGGAGAGACAACAACTGCAAGCAATAACCTAGCTTGCCATACTCTTCTAACACAAGCATTGTGATTTTACATTAGAAAGCTTGATAATGATACAGATGCTTTATTGCCAGCCTATGTTAAACGCGCTTGTTCCTAAATGCGTTTTCTTTTTTGTTTCAGCGGTTTGAAACTACTTTAAGTTGAATCTCTTTTTAATAAATCACCTTTTAAAAGATTAGAAGACAAAAGAAATCCTGACAGGAATATAAGACAAAGAAAGTATTTTTAAATATATTCCTTTTCTTCTATTTATTTGCCGTTACTTTATTTAATCCAATAACAAATGCGATTAATTTCTGATCAACGGTTGAATCTAACGAGCAAGGCCAACGACCATTAACGCCCACATAGTTTTCCTTTCTTCCCAACAGCAAATAGTTTACTGTTATAAAATTTTTAGCTCACATTGTATCTATGCTATCGTAACATGCTTTAGTTAAGCGATTACCTAATCATTTAATTACATTCAGTGAATTATTTTTTTGCCGAAGAGCATACTGACTCATTCGTGTAAGATATATAACGTATGGTGTGTAGAAGTTTTTTGTGGTCTTTGGACCGTCATAAAGAAAATTTGATGATCACAATTTAACATAATTTAATACATCATCAATAAAAATACGTTCATTTACAACATTTTTGTGGTTTTAAAAAAGCACACACCTTCGACCTATGACATAATTTCCCATTCGTGATGTAACATCGTAATTGTTAATCAATAGAAGCAATTTGTGTACTGTATTCCATTGTTGTATGTACATATATTTAGTCGTTAGAGGTTTGAAGATATAAGGGTAATATTTTAGAAATAAGTACATATTTAATGTAGGGTATTGAATGCTTTCATTGGCTCATCCATTGTGAACCACAGTGTTTTATACGTATTTTGGATCAGATTTTAAATGAACTTTTTATCATTTTTTACAGACGCTAAATGATATGGTAGGATACTTTAGGTTGGTAATTTCTAAGCATATACGTACTCATGTCTTCCGAAATACATTAACTTCACTGTCAACTACATGTTGCGGTATGTTACACATACGTAACAAGAAGAATGAAATCGTATGAATACTTCGAATTTGGTAAACTGTCTTCTTTCTTCTGTCCGTGCTTTACGCTGTTTATACATATGTGCACGCAATTTACTTATATGATTACTTTAGAGTTCCACATTACAACAAATATACTACACTCGATTTGCTCTACACGTGCTCTACATTTCAACTCTGGAAACCGCGCGGTAGTTTTTTGGAAATGCGCACTAAAGAACAGTGTTTATCACACGACACATAGGTAAATTTGCGAAACGCGAAGTACACAGCAACGAATATTTCATTTGTGCAATATTTGTTACCTACATGTCGAGATCTTAATTTGAATGTTATTTTTTTATTTGATGATTAACGATGTCAATTATTTCTAAGGTAAGCAATTAGAATACCTTCATTTTGAAAACTAATTACATATACAACGTTTCAACCAAACTGCTTATTCGGTGGAATCAATTCAAATAATTCTAAAACTTCGATGATCTGCTAACTTAGAAAGCGTACTTGATCCGAAGCATGAAGAAGCCGTAGGAATACAAATGAACGAGGAAGAACATCACGTAAAATTCTTCTATTAACTGGAGATAATCCCGATTTGTCTCGGAATTTTATGCTGATCCATAGACAATCAGGACCAGATTTGTGCCCATTTCTTGAGTGATCGTTTAGATAAGAAAGAAATTAAGTTTCTCCAAATTCCTGCGTGCCACGCTTTAACATTCTTAAATCGCACTTATCTTAAGCCGGCTTAATGAAGTGAAATTTCTTGGGATGTGATTCTTTCCGGTCGTAAAACTATGCAAAACTCAAACGCATATAAAGAAACTGTACAGTTGATATCTCCTTTTGTCCGCAATACAAACGAAACGATTTTGAATCACTCTTACAGGAAGGGAAACTCTTGGTGATACGTATATATGTATGTGAACGCATAATTCGTATCTATAATACAGACCAATACGGCTGTATTTTTCTCAATTTCCAAATTATTATAATTTATAATTTTATTTCATATCCTTAGAATTATGGAAAAGCTTCTAGTATATCGTGTTATCTTCGATTGTATGTTTATTTAATTTTTCTGCTTTAGAATTCTTGTCTAATTGTAAGCTATGAAGATTGTACAAACAAGGATATTAACGTTTCTCAGCAACTTTTAACAGCGACGTATGTATAATATGTAGATCTATTTTCATGAATTACTTAAGAGGACTAATTATTATCGATCTTTCCGGGTGTTACAATGCGTCATTTAGAGAATAAAATTGCAGAATATTGAGTCAAAGGTCTCGCCGAATAACAATGATAATAATGTCGCGAAAATTGAAATTATGGAAATTGAAGTATTGTGAAGATAAGTAAGTGAATATACACTTTGTCTATTTAGACTTTTTGCCTACGTCATCAATTTTTATGCATAGATCTGAAACAAGCGCAAATTGTGCTTCTTTGTTCACCGGCAGTACTTGAGAAAGATAGTCAAATGAATAGATTGTCTTTACTTGTACGACAAAACAATGACGTAGATAAAAGGTTAAAATAGACAAAGTGTATATATTGTATATGTATATAAATGAGTTAAAAACAGACGTTTTAGATTGAGTTGAATTACGCGTTGCCATTTTCTTTTGTTTCTGTCTTGATCTCTCTCCCTGCGAATTTATCGCTCTCTCAGATATGTTCCTGGTCCTCCACGCTTCGTTTTACCTTCCGACAGACTCCTAGCGATGTTCTTAACATCTCCTGCCGCGTCCAATCTTTCAAGGTGGTCTAATCATTGTAATCTTCTACACTTTACACGGTCATTGATTAGTTTCTCTCCCCAGAAGCTATTCATAGAGTTTGTTACTTTGTCCCATTCAACATCAGTTTTCTTCCTACCAAAAATTAGCACCTTTCGCACCCCAATGTCTATTTTATTTTCGTTTCTTTTATTAATGATCCACGTCTCGCAACCGAAATGTGTGAAAAGACACCACAAAGAGGAGATTATTGATTTTTTCCTGTTTAACCAGTCTTGATTAAGCATTGAAGATGATCTACAATGAATAACTAGGGGATTTTGATCTGGAATTTACAGACATTTCTGCGAGAAAGCATTGATGACCGGTTGAAATAAATCTACAACTAGCAAATCTTACGTTTGCTTTATCAAAAGAAAAATACAATAGTAGTTTCTGATGAAGGGCACTGCAAGCAGCAATCAGAGAAACACAACCTCTTTCTTCTTACAACCAGTTTAATCATCTCAATTTTACAAAAAATGGTAGCAAACCGAGAGATCACAGAGAAATTCAAAAATTTGATTGTGATCAATCGCTGAAGATTATATTCTAACAACTGTTGTTGTCACAGGCTTAACTTTTTTAAGAAAGTATTACTAAATTATCTAAAAACTTTCAAATACTTTTTTAACCATATTGGTGTAATCCTTTTTTAACAATAAATTTGTTTCAAATATGAAAGACGAGATGTACACAAATTTACACAAATTCTTTTACTTTTGTGAAAGAACAGCACGTCTTATATTCCTCCAACTTTCTGTACGTTTCAAATTCAGAGAAATAATTCAACAATAAAAGTCAAAATAAAGATATACAATATCTTTATTTTGACTTAAAGTAATCGAAAGGCATCTCTATTGTTGTTAGAAATGTTGTACCATTTTTTTACAAAATTTTAATAGTAAACTATTCTTGAGAGCAAAATTTTAATAAAATAAAATCTGGAGGACACTCTATGCAACGACCTAATTAAGTGCGTTAAGAGGCAGCTAACGAGTAACTGTGCAATAGCTTACAAAGTAAGTACAATTTGTATACAAAATTTTGTTAAATCTACTGGGAAAACTTTCGTATTTCGTTTGATGATGGCTGAATTTTGTCGTAATCGCAGGAATTGCCAATCGGTTTTAGTAATTCTACTAGGTTTGGAATTCTATTTAAATTTGCTGAAAACTGTTTCCTATTTGGCATCAACGTTCAACTTTATCTCTCGTTTGGGTGCCCATCTTATTCTAATCATTTTTTTAATTCGTCTATTGTTTCGCTGCGACTTTTATAACTTTGTAACAACGGTCGATTAGATTATCAATAGTGAAAAATAGTTGAATTAACACCGTCTAAAACTAGTGAATCACAAATCCGCGCAGCAATAACCTTAATACCATTGCGGATATATATGACTACCTACCTACATACACAGTACATATAAATAATGATTTCAAGCAAGGTTTTCCCAAATCCGCCGATTTCGCATGGAGAACGCCTAACATTCAAAGTGCATCGAAAATACGTCGAAATAAGCAAATGTGCACGTTACGTAAAGCGTAGTCAATGAAATGACTTTGAAGAAAGGTCAATCTACTGGCGCATTTTACAGGACGTTTACCAGTCTGCTGGTTCTTTTGTAATTAGCATCGATTCGCATTGGTCGTAATTAAGTGAAGCGATTACGTTAGAAAAAGCAAAACAACATACGCGCAAAAATGTTATTATTGTTACATTTGATAATACGAGTAAGTGTCTTCGATGGAATAAACTAACACCGAGCAAGTCAGATAAAACATCCTTCAAAATACTGAAAAAATATATTTAGTCATTATATTTTTTGCGTTTCGACGAAAATTACAAAAACGTCGAGTAATCGATCGTGACTTCGCTCAACTTTGTTTTTTTTTACGGGTGCACGTCCGTCGCCATCGCCGTGGTCATTCAACCGATCACTTTGGAATTCCCAAATGTAATGTTTCTAAGGTAAGTCAAGAAATTTTTGAGCACTGCGGTTTCCGTTGCAACGGGAGGTATGGAAAAAACGGCGCCGAAGAGATTGCGAAATATCAAATGGCGGTACGTCCGGTGTTTAAATACTGCCTTTGTTAAATAGAGAAATTCTAGGTATAAAGGTACGTCTTCGAGCTTTTACTTGCATAGTAAATGAAGGATATGTTGTTTTGTTACGAACCCACAAAAGAAAAGGATTCTAACAAAGAAGCGGTCGCATCTACGACAGCACCTAAGTGTACCCCCAAATATGTTTCTGTATCAGCTAGTTATCTTTTACGATAACACACTTCATCACTTCATAATAGACACTCAAGTGGTATACGACTGTGAAGTATACACTTCTAACAACTGTGCTAGCTAAACACACAAGGCAGGTTTTTCTCCTCCGTATTCGTTCTAGTAAATATGACTTAGATGGCAAATGCGAAAATACAATTCTCGCGAAGAATTCTATTCATCGCACTCAAGTTGACGATTCGTTGCTGAATTATCTGAAAACTACAATCATGAAGAGTTAGATAGACGTCAATTCCTAAAAATATTTTTAGTCTGTAACCCTCCTTTTGTTTCCCGATTGCTCCGCTTCATTTTACCGAATTTAATCCAGCGATTTTGATTAACCTTCCTATACTCACGCATATTTATATAGTATAGTATACGTCTTTCATTTTGACGTGAGTATAGGAAGGTTAAAAACACTTTTAACTAAGGTTCCTGTAAACGATGAAATTATTATCGTACTTTGTCTTTGACCACGATATTATTATTTACACCCCGGACTCGCAGACCCTGCACAACTGCAATGTCACCCCTAATGTCTTGGATGTTTGTTTAAAGTTTAAACAAACATTCCCCTTGCGGTTTTTCCGTGAAGAATACGTCAAAATTCATCTCGAACCGCAACGCCCTTTTCTCTGAATAATCTTATTGAAAAATACAAAACTAGCATGAACGATCCCAAAAGCTCTAAAGTTTACAAGGCTTATCACCGGCCATATTGTAAAATCCAACGGATGTGTTAATTTTTCTACTTCAATAGTTCAATAGTTCTCAGACAAATACCCCAAATTGGCCCTATAAGCCGACTTTTTCGTAATATTCCACTACACACTAGTTAACCAGTGGACTTTTGGTCGACCTCAGAGCGTCATCTTTAATCGGCAATTTTAAAATGCGAAACTAACATCAGATCCATTACAGTCAACCCAAAAGAGAAACCTCGAACACTGATGTTCATGTAATTTGCAAAACTTTTCCAATCTTCGATCTGCCATGTTGAAAAATCTAAATAGGCTGGCAATTTTTGGACGAACTTCGACAGTTTTGAAGGCAATGCCCAAAATCCACCCCCTAACATAACTTTCTTTTCATTTACATTCACTGCGCAACAATTGTCGAGCGAAAGTCGGATTTTGGTCGATATTTAAGCGCCATCTTTAGTCGGTGGTTTTTGGAAATGCGAAACTAACATCAGATTTCTTATCAACGTCCCAAGAAATCCCCGAATACAGATTTTCATGTTATAATTTGTTAAACTTTTCAAATTTTCGAAGCGCGATATTGGCGCGCCATTTTGAATTTTGAGTGTAAATGCGAATTCGTTTTTTTTCTTTTTGAGCATGTCTGAACGCGATGACCTAAATAAGATACTACCCCCAAACAGTGTTTTCAGCAGTTTCAGAATGACCTATAATGTATTAATTCAAGTAACAAAGCTCTTTAAACAAATCACGGATTCTAGTCCCTGATAGAATTTATACTCAATTGAAATATTTGCAGTTTCTGAAGCACTACTTTAGTTTTGCACTTGACTTACACTGACCTTAGCAGAAAGGGAAATAGTAGAAAGCCATGGGCTTGAAAGGCCTATAACTCTTTTTCTATCTATGACTTTAAATGATAGTGCTTGCAAGGATTGTGGTGTATTTACTGGCATTATATCACATCGGTAAACTCCTCACCACACAATTATTTAAAATGAAATTCGGTGACACGTATTTCGCTAGCACGAGCCGAAGGCTTTCGGTTGTTGGTAATGTTTGCCTCGGGCTAGCGAAACACGTGTCACCGAATTTCATTTTAAACAATTGTGTGGTGAGGAGTTTACCGATGTGATATTATGATTTTAAAGCAAATTCAAAGAAAAATTATTAGCAGCTTCGAAGATGACCGGTACTTATTGCAGAATGTTTGCATAACTCGAAGGTAGAAATAAACAAAAGAGCAACAAATACGATAGTACACGTGCGCGGATATATCCGCGCACGTGTATATAAATATAGGGGACATTTGAAATTTTATTTGTTTCCTAATTACACGGTGTATATTACGCTCCACAGATAAGATTATAGAAAAATTTAACATGTCAATATTGGTTCGTACAACGCTGACAAAAAGCGCCAGAATTGCTTACGACTCCATCTCGGCGCCAAACTGGAAAAACCAAGAAGTACTCGGTTTAAGTGTGCCTTTCATAAGTTGTAGTAATAACAATAATATAGGAAATTCCATTGCCGATGATTACTTTACTTTTACCGAGAACTATAAACAGAATGAGTAACCTCTCTACGTAGTACAGTATGTACTACCTTGAAGTGGTAACAACCACCGTAATGCACGCAAATTACGATGGTATAAAACGAAATTGTTCCAAAATCTGGTTATCAATCCTACTTTTAAATCTGAACTAGACTGGGACGTTCGTTAAAAAAAAAAAAGAATTAAATCTGATAGGGAACCCCCGCGTTGTTTATAATTATTAAATTCAAATGAAAAGATTAAATTGGAATAAAAGTAAATAACAAAAATTACTCAGCGCGATTATAAATCGTGCATATCGATGTGCGCAAAGCATAAATTGAACAAATATGTAGTTAGTACATCTGTACTTGCAAAGTTCGTTATATTTTTCTGCGAAATTACGTTTTGGTCTGTAAATTACTCCAATGTCAATGCTATGTAAGATATAGTCATCGTGCGGTTTTACTACAAAGTATCACTTCTCTTTGTTTGTCATTTTCTAATTTGATCGGCTTGAACATAAACGATGATTTTAGTTTTTAAGGCTGCATCACGAAACCGAAAAAAAAGGCAATTGTTTGATTGAGCCATTATATGAGAGAGTTCGTCTTGTAATTTGGAAACGGATTTCTAAGAAACGACAATGCAAATATCATCAGTATATCGAATAGTTAAATCCCTATCCTTGTAATCTGTAACCTGTAAAAATCTTTTGGGTTAAAAGTTATGTGGGGATCTCCCCTAACGAGGTAGTGGACTCTTTGGCGAAAACGTCAGCAGCTAGCGGTGAAGTCGCAGATCTTAGTATCTACAAATCGGAAGTTTCATGTACCCTCAAAAGATTCTTACGTCTATTACGTTTATTCTGTTATTGCTAGATTAAAATTCGGACCTGGTTACTTCCCTTCCATTTATACAAATTAAAAATTTCGGGTTTTCCGTCTTGTGATGATTTCCTGTATAAAATTCTTCATAATTATGGTGTTAACACTCAAAACATTCTCGAAACGAAGATCCGCAAGAAGAACGATATGATAATTGTAAAAATAATTTAACCAAAGAACTCCCTCTCTTAATCATCTTTACATAAATTAAAATTGGCTCTCTCGCAAACGGGAAATAATTTCCCACCGTTGTAATTATACAAACATCACACGTTCTTTCTAATTTTTGGAATCGTCCATCGTTATTTAATTACAGTTATTACCTACATACACACATACATATGTATATACGTCGATTGCAACTAAACCAGTAAATCATTTCCAAGATTAAAAAGACCAAGGAGAATCCCCCTTTGCGGTTATCGACACGTCCGGGGTATCAAAATACACACAGTACATTCCCATCGACCATCAGCATTCTCGGCGAATTTCGGCGTTTTTGAAACCCGTACGAAAAATATCCCTGCGCGTGAGTATTATTTGTGAATGCATAAACATATTTGAGGTCTGGAATTTTTCTTCCACGAAATCAGCGCGTATGCCTGGAAAGCAGGGAAAGCAGAAACTTGTTTGCGCGACGCTCTTCTAGAAATCGAGGGTTATTCAATCGAAATCAGGAAATTCCCTAGCCGCTAGTTTTATTTTCTTTGTGCTATTGTTCAGTTAATTCCATATTAGCTTACGAGCACAATATCGGATGTTTTTCTTTTAATTGGGCATTGACACGATTCTACGCTTCTCATATAAATCATAAATATAAACAGAATGAATGGTCTCGTAGATATTGTTATACGTAGGGTAATTGAGCGAAATATCTAGTAGATAGCAATAACAAATTTACTCTTTCGCGCTTCATTGGGATTTCGAGACAAATATAATCTGTTATACGTAATTGCATGGGTATTAAACGTAGTATGAAAAAGTTCGAAAAATTTATTGCAAAGTCCTACATCGATGATTGAGTTCCAAATGTGATACGTTCGAAACTGGTGTACGCCTAAAATTGTAAATTTGGACATTGAAATATCGAAATCGTCATACAAAAATGTTGGATTGATGACTGTAGACCCGGCGAGGTTTGATCATTGAACTTTGCAAGCAGAAACTCAAATTGCCTACTTTTGTTTCTGGTTTCACAACTGAAGACCGCTTTTAGTCTTCTCGACAAAATTTCTTCCACAATCTTTGAACACTTTTTTTCCAATTTCTGCTGTTTATCAAAAACTCCTCTGCTGTTGTTTGCCGATCAGAAGGAGTGACAAGTTTGACTAAAGACCGTCCCTATTTTACGCATGGACGACTTCACATCTATACTGACTTGCAAGTTGAGATATTTTCATCTAGATTATGTCCTTCCCTTGGACGCTTCTTGACAGATTTCTGAAGTACTGTGATTAATAATAGGAAGCGAGGATAAAACGACGAAACGACGAAATGGATTTGAGAGACTCAAAAGTACATGAAAAATACGAAAAACCAAAAAGGCATGGAGCAATCAAATCGTCGACAATGTGAGACAGGGTAGACTTAGCTGAAAAGAAGTGGAGGGAGTATAAAGCAAAAGGTAGAAAAAGTTGGAGAACGAACACGACCTCCACACCTACGGTAGAAGAGGTTCCAGGATACGTAATAATTATTATTACTTATCCTTATTATGTATGCATATGTTTTTATTTGACAAAACGAACAGTATTTCCATCCTCTTTTCTGTTTCGTATCTACTTAATGCTTTTATTCCTCGTTTGTGTCGGATACACACGCATACAGATGATAACTCGTAGAATGTATTTACGACAAAAGCAGTTATTGACTTTCCTTATAAAAATGTTACGACAGATAAACTCTGTAACCAAACCTACGATTATAGCCAATGCACATTAATATATTTTGGAATATTATTTCAGTATCGACTACTCTGAGTTTAAAGCTGCGCTGAAATTCTGATTTGTTCCTACAGTGGCAAGATTTGTATACGAATGCGATTGCGCAATTCTTTTATAAGGAATAAAACAGAAGCTACTAGTTTCATTAGGAACTTACAAAGTTAAATTTCATTACTACTTACAGGAAAAGCGTTTCAAAAGAATAATAAAAAACGTTTTTAGACCAAGCCAAAACGGCTAATGTGGAAAATGTAGAAAATTACATAACTACCACGCAAGATGAATGAGAAACATTTTTGCCTATTTTGTCTAAAGAAATGGGAATCATTTGCGATTCAGGCCGACATTCATGAAAGAAGGGATCTTTTTCCTCTTTACCTGGTTTGCGGTTTCGCATGCTCGGATTTATTTTTTTATCTCCAATGTTGTATGCATAGTACTCAGCTTTGTGTTGATTTCATTGAGAATTTTGACGCAATTGTGTAAATTTAGACATGTTTATCCCTTTGTAACAAATATATACAAAGCTCAGTAGCATTTTGAGGTAACGGTATTAGTGACAACTCACGATCGAGAAGCGAAACTAATCTGCAATAATTTAAGCCAAGAGCCACATATTTAGGTGGTTTAGTTGGGGAGGTGGTGAGGGAGTTTTAGCGATTTCTTGGATACTTTTACGATCATTTTTTTGTCTCTTGAGAAATGTTTACTATAATATGACGCTGCAAATCCACTTGGTAACAAAATTCCTTATTTTCGTTTAAGATTTTATCGAAACTTGTAAACAAGAAAACGAACTTGTTGATTACTAGAAAGATTTCCGTTTCAAAACAACTCTCTCATAAAGAAGACGTCCAGAAATCCTTGAAAACCGCGTTCAATGAATCGGTGCGTATATTATTCTGATTTTTAGTAATATTACGCAGAATCTTCTTTTAGTTAGTCACGAATATTTCCATACTAATATATTTTATTCATTTCGATACAAAAATGGTAGAAGCTACGGAGTTACTACCACTTCCTACCTGGAAGAAATTACGCTTGCGATTTACTTAATACGGTGACCAGATATGGTTGCTAATGAATAAAAAATGACTCAGATACATGTATATACCAACATATAATTAAATTATAGTAAATGATGGAAAAGCATTGCAAGATTTTCATTACGATATTTGAAGTTTCTGTTAATCCGCTTCAAGGGCAAATATATTCGCACCGCATCATGAATTTTAAAATTGTTTTTCATGAGGTCATATGTACATACGTAGTACATAGTTGCCATAAAGAATAGAAACCGGCATTTCGGAAAATATTTCCTCTGTGTATGTATATAGTGTATGTATGTATATGGGATCGTCTTTCTAGAATTTAACTCTTGTTAACTTTGGACCTTTGAATCATCCTACTATGAGACATTCCAAATAATATACAAACATGCATTGAATGGATGATAATTTCTAAAAAAATATTTTGTTATTGTTATTACCGTTACATGTCAATATTAATAGATCGTTTGCGGTTACGATTGGAGCACGTGGGAAAATCAAATAGAAGAAAATAGTAAAATCCAGAATCGTCTTTCCAATTTCAACAAGCACGGACAATGTCGATTAAGATATGATAAAAACGTCCGCTATTAAAATCTGAAAACAGCCGGAAATTTTATTAAAAGCATCAGAAACATGACAAGTACGTGGGAAAATCCTTAATCTCCCTCGTGAATCGAATCTGATTAGAAACGCATTAAACAAGGACAAGGTGGAATTTCCAATTTGATGCAAAATGTTGAAATCGTTGATATCTTAATAACCTCATCAAAACTTAAAGACGTCAACATAACGAAAATGATGATGAAGACAATTTCATTAGGAATTTTTTCTTAACATAAATACCAATTGATACTATATCATATCGGTAAACTCCTCACCACACAATCGGTTTACGGTTCTGATAATGCTTGCATCGTTGCTAACGAAACACGTGTCACCGAATTTATTATTAAACAGTTGTGTAGCGTGGAGTTTACCGATGGGATATAGTGACCGAACACTGTGCATTTGTTTCTAAACCAAACAACATTTCTTGATTATATTGAGAACTTAATTTACCCAATTTAAATCTGCTTCCAAAAGTTATATTTTGACAAACGAAAGATGAACAAACGGTTAAGTACCATTTTGTCAATTATCATCTCGAATCCAATATTGACTTATTTATAGTTTCTCCTATTAGGTAGACCTCTCTAGCTTTTAGAAGACTTTTCTTGGTAAAGAACGGATTGGTTCTTCGTAGTATATTAAAGTTCTCAACATCCACTCTTAATGATATTATAGCTTAAACATTCGCCCAAAAGTCTTAACCTGCAATGGAGGTATCGCTCTTTTACAACCACTTTTCAGGGATGATATGAAGCTTAGAATTGGTAACCCAACTGATTATTATGAATAAACAGAAGAGATTACTGTTAATCAGTAAAACTTTACAAGACAAAGTTTACTAAAAACTTATGGTTTGCTTGTTTATTTCGAGTTTAAGTGTGGTGTAATAGGCGCCGAGTTTCGCCTTGTTCCATCTAAAACATTAATTCATTACTCCAAAATGAAATAACAAAAGATAGCATGCAACATTGTTTGAACAACTTACTAAAATCCCAGGATCTAAATTAAAAAGCGGCAGGATGCACGGTATTATTTGTGAAATTTTGGACTGATACATAGATTTGTTACAAATTTGATTAAAGCATGTACCATTCGAGATAAGAAAGATAACCGATCTAATTATTAAAATGAAATATGTTGGTCTTTCCCGTCGTAATGTGTAAGTGTTTAATCCACATCCATGTCGCTAGATAACTGTGGCACTCGTAACTGTTACGTTAAAGAAAAAGGATTCGTAATTACGAAATGTACTTTAACCATAAAACAGTAAAAACAGTTTAGAAAATTTCAATAAAGCACATCTATTTTGCTCCAGTTTGCAAGATTTATTGTTATTTCAGTTATTCCACATGGGTGCGCTACATCTGTTGTAAGTTATCTGATTTGGATGGATAAATTGTAATACAGAACCATTTCCTTTTTGTGAAGTAAAATTTTTGCTAGAATATCGGAGTGGATATAAAGTTACACCCTGGAGCACCACCTTCAAGGCCTTCGTACAAATTCTACATCTCTACAGTTATGATTGAGATGTATTAAAAAAGAAAAGAGTAATATTCATCATACCACATTTTGTATTGACCTTGCCTCGAAATTAGGAGGAGTAATTTAAATATCTCGCACGCAAAACTCGTTCATTGATTGGCTGCTCAGTTAGGCATGTTTTAAACTACTAAAATCTAATAAAATATAATACAATACAATATAATATAATATAATATATTAAATGTAGAAGACTCTCTATAAACGACCTAATAATAAAAAATTAGGTGCGTTAATGGGCAGTTAACAAGTAACCGTGCAAAAGCCTACAAAGTAAGCACAATTTGCATATGCCAATAATCCTGTAGGAAATGTTGACTATGTCAATCGCAAAACGCAACTGCAGGCTAATTAGTTTCGTCCTCATTAGGACTCGTCAGTACAGTATATCGTTCTGCGAGTGATACAGTGAACATTTCCAGGTGATACGTCGAAAACATGTTCGCTATTTTTATTCGTCGCTGAACGCGATGTTACCGGGTATGCCAATACATCTCCTGCTCGGAAGATGGGGTCATTATTTTGACCGTATCCATCTCGCCGAGATTTCGACGTATCACCTGGAAATGTTCACTGTATCACTCGCAGAACGATATACTGTACTGACGAGTCCTAATGAGGACGAAACTAATTAGTCTGCAGTTGCGTTTTGCGATTGACATAGTCAACATTTCCTACAGGATTATTGGCATATGCAAATTGTGCTTACTTTGTAGGCTTTTGCACGGTTACTTGTTAACTGCCCATTAGCGAACCTAATTTTTTATTATTAGGTCGTTTATAGAGAGTCTTCTACATTTAATATATTATATTATATTATATTGTATTGTATTATATTTTATTAAATTTTGGCTCTCGAAAACACGTTCGCTATTTTTACTAAAATCTAAGTGAGGTAGGTGCAATCTATCAGTTTTGACATAAATCAAGAACATAACCAATAATATTATTTTCATAAATTATTCTGAATTGAAAAAAGCACGTTTTATTACGTTTTGGACGAAATAGAGAATGATGTTAAAGTAAAATCTATAAAACATGAAAATTAAGATGTCTATATAAGATAATTTGTTTGAAAATTGGTATTGTCATGGTAGGTCACTGTAATAGATATTCCCAGCAAATTTTTATGTATCATTAAGGTTTGATGAAAGAGCGGATGTTATCATTAAGTAGTGTAAACCGGACTGACGCTGTCACTCCTTCGAACTATATTATTCGATGATAGCTTATCATTGATCGAATTACAATTTACAGTCACTGAAAAAGTTAAAAATATGTGTTGAAACTTTGCAGAATGTGTTCGATAGTATGAAACGAAGATATAATATTTGCATAGAAAATAATGGTAGTCATATGGAGTAGCTAGTGTGAACAACATTTTATTTGAACGGTTTTGTTCTTACTTTTGACACCTAATTAAATTTGACATTTTGCATTATTTATTTTTATCGAAACGCAGTCAGATTCAAAGAAAGCAAATCGTCGTATCTTTTGTCATTTAATTTCAGTACGTGCTTAAATTTAAAAATAAATATGATTTGTACATTTTCACTTGCGAACTGTTTTCGTAAATGTGTATGATATTGAGAAAATAATTTCCCTTTGGAACGGCATTGAATTTTGTTCAATTTTAACCAGGTATACCAATAATTCAGCGCTGCCACAACAGAATTTGTGACAGTTCCACTTGCTCACGATGTATAAATATATTTTAATAGTATAACAAATAGTAATATATCAAAGAAGCTAGGATATCGTGTGTTTACAAGCTTTGATTTTTAATAAGAATAGCTTCAATTTAGTTCAGAAAAATTTTCGTCGGTAGTGTATACAGAAAGAAGGTCGGGGGGACGAGTGGGAACGCAAAATCTTAAACTTGGAATATACACATAAATGGTAAAACGTCTATTCTAATTAGAAAGAAACGTGAATAATCGTCGCGGTTCTTCAATCCGTTATTCTGTTTGTTTGATTCCATTGGGTAATCCTTTTCCTCCTTCTACGTCGCATTTTATTACAAATCTAATCTGCGCTTATCGGCACAGAAAAACCGATGCATAATTTGTTTGAAAGTTGAACATGTCACATGTGCCGCACGCTTACTGCGCATGACCGGGGATTCCCGTTTGTGATGATGTCTGCGCTGCCGTAACGTGTTCCCTTCAGTTGTCGAGCAAACGAGTCAGTAGTCAGTTCTACGATACGAGAAAATTTTAAACGAAAGCACGAACTTTTTATTTTCGATTACACATATTTAACATTTCCTCTGAATATCCATAATACGCAATAAGTTTGCATCATTCTCGAGAAGCGAATCGAACGCGCCAGCCTACGTAGTAACAGCTACAATTATTAATTGCTGGATTGTGTGTGAATGTTGTGTTGTGGGGCCATTTTGTAAACAAGTGTCTGTGTTATCCGTACCGCATACAATATGTCGAGGAACGCGAAAAATCGAACATTACTGTTCCAGATGCCACAAATAATTTGTCAGGCGTAACGGAGGAGGACAAGAAAGGCTTTGAATGTTCCAGTACGACCGACAGCGGGTTCATATCGGCCGGAAACATCGTCTATACCGACGAATTCATCTCGGAAGAGATCAAAACGGGAAGAAAGAGCCCCACCGTGGACTCCGGTGTCATAGATGTCAATTTGAAAACTCCAGAAATAACCTGCGATACTCCGATGAAGTTAGATAGTGGCATCGATTTAGCGTTATCCCAGAATTTCTCGAATCTCAATTTGGACCTCAAGGATATCAACGATTTAAATTCTAGCAGTTCGGTCGCCGTATCTAAGATCTCGAATATACCGGAGAAGCAACCATGGGAACTTTACTACGAGCAGGACGAGAACGGAGATACGTAAGTGTTCATTTATAGTTTTTATATAATCTACAAATCGATATCTTCGCACCTATTATTAGCTCTGGAACGTAGGCGTTATCGCCTATGTTTACGTAACCGTAATCATTAAGCACACCTTACGCGCGGTTAATCGATCCAACACCAATTTTGATTTGAAAACTCCAAACTCCAAAGCATAAAAACAAAAGAAGTAAGAATCCAAAATGATATCTACTTTACCGATTTCGATAAGACCAAATCGTAAAACTTACCTATTTTTAAAGCTTAGACTTCTCTTCGAATGAAAACCGTGAAAAATACAAGAAATTGTCTCAAATTAGACGACCTAAGCTTACAATACCAATTGGAATAAGTCCAAAAAAGAAGTACAAAATCAAAACGGTTCCTACTTTACCGATTGTGATAACTTTCCAAATCCAAAAATTTTTCTTAGTTTTCATAGTAGAGTAGCGCGTCTTGAATAAGAACCACAAAAAAATATATAACAAAACCACTTACAGCAATTTCAATAACACCAAATATGTACGAAACAAAAGAAGTAGGATGGCAAGATGGTTTCCATTCTACTTATTTGCATAACTCCAGATATGTATCTGGAAATTTGCTGTAGCTCTAAATGTATCTAATGTGACCTATTTATACTTTATCTTTTAAATATTCCCTACCGCTTGGAGGTCAATCAACAACAAATTGGCAACAGACATCTATATTTTCAGAATGTAATTTCCGATGTCTTGTTTGATTGACTTAGAAATGGTGGAGAATATTTCAAAGATATAGCTTCGAATACATTCTTGAAATTGTACCCAACCGAATAACTAAAACGATTTGGCGCCAAATAAATCCCTCAAGGGTTTCTACCGATTTACAGTAGTCCAAACTGATGTACGTATTTGGAAATTTGAGCAGAAACGTCGGTCGTAATATAAATTCAATTGTGGTTCTTCACCAATGTGTGGAATCCCAAATACGTATTTAGAAAATTTGATGAGATAGCATAACAATGGGTTTTTACTGAGACTTTTCGAAATGTCCATTCGAAGCTGCACAAATTGGTTTGATAAGAACGAACACTGTTTTATCCCATGTTCGTTCTAAAGAACGCCAAATATGTCGAAGAAACGAGCTTTATTTTTCATTCGACTCGTCTCGTATCGGAATTTTAAATTCAAATTGTTAACCTTGATCGAGCACTTATTTGACGCACTTTGAACCCGGATTTCGATTATATTCGGGTGCTTCTCGAAATAATGTGGGTGGCGATCTCCTAAAGGCCAGATTGAAACGCAAAAGAAACTTTCGTCACGAAGAGATTATCTTAAATTGAATAAACCAACCCCTTATCATACAGTTTAGGGTAACTCGAAATACCTAGGTATATCGGCAAGCATGTCATCCTCAATATTGTGAATTACTACGAACGAGAATTGTCATCCCTTATATCCCTCTTCACGACATCAAAACCGTTCTTACAAGCGAAGGAGCATTTCCTAATTGTCTAAGTTGAAAGAGTTTAAACATCTTTTTTAACAAAATTCTATCGATTCTTCAAAACACTTTTGGAAACGGAACCAATTGAAATGTCAACAGCTGTCTTTCAATGCACTTTTACGTAGGAGGTTGCAAGTGATAATAATCAAGAAATTACCTCGCGAAAAGTTTGAGCACCTCATTTTTACATCAGTTAGAAGATATTTAGCCCAGTTTTCATTTTTTTTTGCATTACAGAGAATCCCAAACTGTGGATCATTTGATACTTAGCCTAGTTTAATTCTGATTTTTTTTTTTTTTTTTTTTGATTGAGTCTAAAGTGTTTTAACGTTTACATATTTAAAACCAAGTTTGAATATGGTTTTTAGCTCTATTGCAGGGAATCTCGAAATGTGGGCTGTTGCATATTTAAGGAGAATCGAAATTTTTCGGTCATATTCCAGTGGATATTAAAATGTGAATCGCCATCCATTTAGTTTAAGTTTATCAGATTTAATTGTTCTTAGGAACACATAGTCGAGCGACCATTATGCAAAAAAGTTTGGGAGCGACCGTTTTAAGCTGTTAAGATCTTTGAATATCTTTAGGCACATGCACCGTTCGCTCTAATACAGTTCCAATTGGACATTGTGGTCCTATTCCAACCATTCCCAAAATGTAAACTCCCACGTCTTGACTATTTATAACTACGTGCCAAATAGTTTTGGGGACCACTGTACTCAGAATGCATTTTATGTTTACGTATTCGGAGTCGAAGAGTGGGAGTGGAGGAGGTGTCACGCTTGATTAATATGAAAGAGGGTCGCGTGTCACGTCTCATAAACATTTCCTTATTACGTCGTTGAAAATCCGAAACGTAATGTGGGAAAAATGCAGTTAGTTACTTACTTAGTAAATTTTCCATATTCTTCGAACTCCTTGTGATTCGATTTACTTCGATTTCATTAGTCAATTTAAGCCTGGAGATTCCCAAACCCGCCTAGATCCTGTATCGCGGTAAAAAGCTATTAACTTTTGAATGGAAGCGGGTTTTCAATAATATAAACGTTATGTCATTCCCATATTTGTTCGATTCTTAGAAACGGAAAAAAAAAAAAGAAAACAAGTTTACATTAATTTACCTCAATTAATTTTTTCCTATTTAAAATTCGACTTGGTTACATCCTGTTTGGTTTGATTGTTTTTTTTATAATTCCCGTATTTTTTTCGGGAATTATTCCGCTCTTTGCTCCTTCTACGTTGATAATGTGGACGCATACCAGACGAGACTACAAAATTTCGTGTTTCCCAAGTGCTAAATTAGAAAGTTTCAAATTTGCTTACGGTTCAAATCGAATAACGCGACGTTTATAGTGGGAAAATCCCAAATTTGCATTTAAAATGTTGTTTATCATCGATGCTAAGCTACTTAATGTCCATTAAGTGGATTCTAGTTTTTAGTATCGGTTAACTTCAGCTTGTCCAGAAAATTCTCTTTTTTTTTTTTTTAACTCACCATCGAATACTTTTCATTTAGAACTTATCGCGTTAACATTGTTCATTAGTCCTGATTACTGTGAGATGTGATTAGAAAGTAGGGAATTCCAATTGCGTTTTGAGGTTTTTAGTCGCTGTATATACAGGGTGATCGGTGAATGATGCCGGCGAAATTTTCCATTCAGTCTCTAATGTTTAAAGCAGTGTTTCCCAACGGGGCCATATCGCCCCTTGTGGGCGTTTTACCATGTTGAGGGGGCGATTAGTAACAATTTATATTTTGGAGAGCGAAAAACATTTTTCTGGGCGATACAGTAAAACATGATATTAACAATAATTAGATATTTTATATCGTACAATAATTAAACAAATAACATTAAATTTGTCACTAGTCTATTAAATGCAATACAAATTTGTCGAATTTTTTGAAGTGAAGATATATAATTCGTAAATTACTGCGCTAGGAAAATCTACTATCTATTTATCCAACTTTTATCAAATATGTAGCTAGTCCGAGCCAAGCTCTAGTGAAATCCAGATGCACTCCAAAAAGCACAAAATGCATCAGCTAATTGAGAAAATCTTCCAGAACTGTTGTCACCTTGCCGATTCGGAAACGAAGAGGGACAATTCGTGAGCGAATGGTACAAAATTAGTCGGAGAGCCTATAGTAGAAGAGTTCTGTTTCTAATCGAACAATGATATCAACGATCAGAATAAAAAAATATCAAAGGGTAATAATCCAACACTAGCTCATATCTACCTACATTTTATTATTATTATTTTATACTCTTATTGGCACGTCACAGGAGACTTGAATTTTTGTTTTACTCGTTACTCGAAAGATATCTATTTTGAAAGAAAAAAGAAAGTATAAAATATATAGGACCTTTTGGACTAATTGGTACCGTATTCGTTTATGAGGTTCATAAGTTATAAGTAAGTCCCTTAACAAACGTCAAGCAAAGCGTAGCATGGGACAAAGATATACCTAAATACACATATTTATAAAATCCTTACCACTTAGCTTGGAAAAAATCCACAAATGTACATATTTCGATAACTATGTAAGTCGCCATCCTCGCATAAGCTCTTCTGAATGAAACTGTCTTTAGGAAATTACATTCTAACCGTTACTCCTTCATTCTTACGCTTTTACCTCTTCATTTTCTTTGTGTTGTTACTCGGCATAGGCTCCCATAAGACGAATAAATTCTGTTACACTGCAAATACACATATTTCTCGATATTAAATGCAAAACATCATCATTTTCTGTAAAACTAATTTATCATCGGCGTTTCTAAGAGTCTTACCGTCTAGAATTACCAGTTTCTCAATAATATCTACGTATTAAAGGAATTTTTGGTAGATAATTAATAAGCGAGATAATTACACCTAATTTCATAACATAGAAAATTTCCTTAATTTTGGAAATTAACTAGAAACACACGATATTCCGATGGAATGGAATTTTTAAGTGGTTAGTAGATATAATAAGCAGCTACGTTACTTTATCTACTTAAGAAATGTATCTAAATGCTAACAATACGTGCTTTTTAGTAAGTCATTGACCATCAACTTTCATTTTATTTGTGACAGAAACGTTTAGAAAGTAGGGAATCCCGTGTTCCTTAACTTTTCATCTTGCGCAAACTCAATCGAATGTTATATCGTCCTAGTTGAAGAAATTGTACTTTGAAAATGTTTAATGATTTTACGTCGCTATATAAATCGGACTTAATTCGCTATTCATGGCGTTTTAGAACTTCACCACGTTATGTCTTTAAGTTTTTAATATCCTTGGGACTTAGAAAATCTGTCTATTATAAGGGAATTTTTATTTTTCTTAAAAGTTGTTATGTGGAACTGCGGAAATCGTCGTGGTTTCTTCGAGATCGGCATTGTTTATGTTCCAGTTACTGTTAAATTGTAGTTAATACAATTGTAATTCAATGGTAATTAAATTACATTAGAAAGATTTCTTCAGGTTGGCAGTATTTTTCGAGATTAGAAGATGTGTCTATTATTAGCGATTTTTGTCTTTCCTTCCTAGTTGTAAGGTTATTACTCCGGACATCTTTGTGGCCACATGGTGATTTAGCTTATTTGTAATTAGATGTATAAGTGGTGAAGGTAACTCGAAAGATTGGTTCGTAACGAGATCTTTAGATATTTTTAGGTTTTCAATTGCTTTAGAGCTCGGAAAACGTGTTGGCTTTCATGAATATAGCTTTTCCAGAGACGAATTTCAAATTTTCTTGATCATCCATTGTTTTCGTATGTAACATCTACAGTTAATTGAGTTCTCTTGCATTATTGAGTTTCTCCAGCCCATTACACCAGATAATATTTCAAATTGTTTATGTGTCGATTATATACGATAAAATCTACCAAGACCAGAAAGTGATAAAATTCTAATTAAAAGTGTGGTTGCACGTTAAACGAATCGATGACGCACTAACCAATCTCATCAAATAAATAAAAGAAAATTATGTTCTATGTTGATTCTTTTTTTTTTTTTTTTGTAATTTAGAAATGTGTCTGTAAATTCGGTTTATGTAGTTTTTGGTGGCTGAAGTAGGAGAGTTGGATCTTAACGTATATACTTTAGAATTGGTCTTTTCACCTTCTTGTAAACTAGGTTTTAAGTAAAACAGACTTAAGAAAAAAATTGTAAGTGAAAAGACGGATTTTAGATGAATTTTTCAAGAAGTTTACAAGGAGGTCAAAAAGAACGGCCTTTGTACTCGTAATTGCTTGTCAGAAGTCAGTCATTTACAGAAGGTGACCATTGAATTAGAAACTTCTGCCGATGAATATGTTGGTTTTATATTGCCATGCTTGAAAAGTGTCGGAAAAGGAGTAGTAATGAATATCTATTTATTGAGTGACAAATGATGAAATATAAGTTGCATTTGGTAAGAGAAAATTCATTTATAGATATATGCGGTTGGAATTACTAAGAAAAAATTACTGATTTCATCAAATATTTGCTGAGGAAAATCAATCGGATGACGTAGCAAAAATCATCGACGAAACTTGAGGATTCCTGACGCCATTCGAGCTAATATGTATAGTATTTGTTTTATTGCGTACTATGCGATTTAAACAAGATAAATTTGTCCGGTGAATTTTTAATTCGTATTATAATAAAAAATATGCAATAGATAACGGCGAGGTATCTAAAAAAATTACAGTTATTGACATGTTCGAAACCCCAAACGGAATTCCTAAACGGTAATTTTTATAGTTCCGCGTAATTTTATCGCCTGTCGCCTTGCACATTACGTCCGTAATTTCCCCGCGTACGCTTTAGTATTTTCCAAACGGTAAAAAAGGGTGGGAATTTCTCTGAGACAGCATGGGGAAATTCAAAATAAACAAAACCGATTTTCTCTTCACAAAAACGGAGGGGTACGCGTATTTCGGTGCAGTTCAGTGTTTGTTCTCGTGCCGTTCAGGTGATCTATCGACTGTGATATACATATACATTAAATATTTATTTTTAATCTCGCAACATGGTGTGGTTAGTGAAGACTGTCGCTCATAAACCCAATAAGACTGAAGAGGATCTAGTCATGTGAGTGAAAGGCACTTTAAAACTATGTAGTCGAATTATGTCATTTCACTTTTCATTCATAATAAACGCTCGCCGAAAAAGAAATAGAGAGAAGCTGCAAGAATGCATTCATTCCCCACTTTTAAAAATAGAATGCCCCGCCGTGTACGCTTTTGGAGTTAAAGAGGCTGGTTCTTATTTATAGCCCCGGTTTATAGTCACGTGGATAATATAACATATGTCTCGTAGTATTCGCAGTCGATGATCTCATACGGTTTGTATGAGGTACGGGATGTTTTTGGCAAAGACGTCGTAGACGTCCATCGATGAAGTCGACAACAATTTTTGGCACGAATTTCAGCGAGATGCTTGATTAAAAATGAAAAATACGGTAAAAATGTTTCGATGATTTTTTCCTTTTCCTTGTCGTAAACATCAAAAACCGCTATAAGATAAGAATTCCCATAGAAACCGCCGAATCAACCTTTGTGTTGTTTTCTCTTCACCGGGATGGTACGATGACGTGTCGCGGTTTTTTGATGATTTACACATACGATTTTTTCAGAAGATAAAATGACGTTCGCGGACTTACCTAAATTCGATGATTACGGCGATGGTTTAAGCGGGAACGACTGTCGATTATTAATTTAAATGTGTGACGTTAAGCGTTTCCTAAATAATTGTGCTTTCCCGAAGCAAACGCCTTGTACCTTTTAGATCGAATAATTCAAATTTCCTCCTATCAAAATCTAGGCTTTGACATTTTCGATTTCCCGATATCTTCTGCACCGAAATTCTCAGCATTTTCTTTGCGCGTTTACAAAATTCCCTTCTTATAATTTGGCGACGTTTCAAACATTTTTCTCTTCTTGCTTTAGATGTCTGCACGAAGCGATATCGCAAGGGTTCCTAGAAGTTGCCGTTGCCCTCATAAGAGCAGCACCGGTTCCAGTTCTTTTAGACACGGCAAACGACGATAATCAAACCGCTTTACATCTGGCCGTCGCAACGGGTCAATGGAAGCTTGCCAGATGGTTGATTGTGGCCGGAGCCAGGCCGAGTCCTCGGAATCTGAACGGAGATTCGCCTCTACACATCGCCGCCAGGACAGGAGACCTTGCCTGCTGTAAAGCAATTACGGATCCGGTTCAGCAACAAGAACGAGATGCCCTCAACCTGCTCTATCCACCGCAACCATATTACCCAATTGATTTGGATCAATGGAATTTTGATGGTAAGTTTTAAAAAAGTTAAGTTAGAATTTTAAATCGAAAAATTTTCTAAACCCTACGATTGATACAGTGAACGGAGATTTATTTTGTAACACTGTTGGATGGTGCTGCTATGTTACCAATTGATCTTCAGAAATATTCAAACCGAGTAGACATTAATCAATGATAAACAGTGGAACCTGAAGAGCAAAAGTTTCTATATACGGAAGAGTAGGGATAGTTGAGTCACACTTTTATTTTTGATTATTTTAATTTTTATGTGACCGTACTGAACCAAGCTGCAAATATCGTGTAAACTTTGCTTTGTTCTCTGTTAAATGATTTACTAAAAAAATAGAAATTTTAAAATATTAAGAATTGATAAAGTTTACAGAATGGCTGAAGTTTCTCATACTGGGGACACTTCACACACTGGGATTACTTGATTTAGGAAATAAAAATAACTTAAAAGTTATAAAAACATTTTTATTTAGGACATTTAAACTTATGTTAACCCCTTGCACTACGCCGAAATTCACAATCAGCCGTGCCAAACTCGGGCGCCTGAGTGGTCCCGAAAAGAGTCGAAGCGGCGAAGACTGAGTGTCGGAACTTTGAACACATCTTACGACCATTCTTACGACTGACAATGAGTGCGAGATAGGCGTGCTCGTGTTGACTTCACGCGGTGGTGCTCTTGTAAAATTCAAAAGACAACAAGATGCAAGATAAAATACCCAATCATTCAAGAAAAGGAAAGAAGAGATAAGACCTCATTCAGGCGTTCCTGGTGGCCCGAGATTAAGACCACGAGCACGGCTCGTGGTATTCATGTTTGGCCCGAAATGTCGATTACGAGCCTGACTCGTGATATCCACGTTTGCCGTGAAATTGAACAACGAGCCTGATATTCAAGTTTGGCCTAAAATTTTCATCACGAGTCAGACTCGTGAAAATAGTGCAAGGGGTTAAACAGATTATTGTTTAAAACTTATATTTTAAGCAACGGAAAGTCCTTCAAAACCAGTTCTGACGATGAAACTACTCGAACGATCGTTTTTGATATTGATCATTGGGGGTCGAAGAACCATCGCAATTTAATCTTCATCAACAACCCAGATGTCGTCAATTGGAGGCTAATTAAATTTAGAATCGGCAATTCTTCGGACAAGCTTAACTGTCGGTACTTCCTTTTTATGTTAGTAATTTGTCCAACAAATCGTTTGCTGAGGTTTTTTTCACACCAAAATAGTAGCCAGCACTAAATAGTGATGCCACCTTTGTAAAGTTGAATTGATCTACAAACAAAATACAATGACTGGTTCAAGTATCTCCTATGCTCAAGTATTCCTACTCTCGCCTAAATGGTAAAATTCCTTATTTCTGAAATGTCATTCTCGCCATTCCGTGAAATAGAAAATGGTCTTCCATTTGTTTATAAATATTTCCACCTTACACGGGTCCCCACCGCAAATATTTAAATCTTTTGCCGGCCCACTACAACATTCGGCGTCTGAAACCTCTAGAGATCATGTAAATAAGTTAAATAACGCAAGTCGGCGTTATCCAAGGTCGCTGTTATTAACGAACGTCATTTTGATACTGTAATTTCCACCGATACACTTCTATGCATCGCCATTCGAATCCTTCCCTTCTAATTAAAAACAAAATTGCTTATACGTACATCTCGTACGCCGCGATTAGAAGCACGTTCAAACCGCCTTTTCCCCATATTTATCGCCAATGAAAATTTGGCGTTATCAGCATGCGCCAGAGTACTTGTTTGTATAATAATAAAAGCGCGCAAGCCTTGGTATTTTTCGAATTACAATACAATACGCATTATTGAAGACAATATGGGGAATTTGGTGAAAGTGACGGTCGAAATGGCGTTAGTCGTAAATATAGACTTGACCTTGCCGGGGCTATCAGCATTTTTCTAAAGCGTTTTATTGCCGCGAGCGTCGACATTATATCTATAAAAAAGGATACTGAACAGGATTATTTTTAAACGTTAGTAATGCAGAATTATCGAAAGACGACGGCGTAAATTTTTAAAAATAACTTGCGTTGCGCTCAACACTACAGATCTTCCCAGAAAACTTATTACAACGGCCTAAAATAACAACGAATATGCCTCATTTATTTCTGTAATATTCATTAATGGAGATGAGTTAAGATGCCGCAGTCGCAACAGTTTGGAACTACAACCGGCTGATTTCGAATCGGAGTAATTTCTCGGTATATACCGATTTTTCGCAAACAAAATTGGCACCGTCGGGGATGTCAGAGATCATTGACGTAACCTAAGATTACGTAGTGGTACGTACGTCGTAAATGCTGATGCTTCAAATGTTCGCTCGCAAGAGACAGAAATATAGCGGTATTTACCGCAGGAATTTGCTAAAAACGAGTGTCTATTAGCGGGAGGAGAGAGAAACGATTTGTTTGTTTTTGTAAATAGACGAAATGTTTCTTTTAAATAAAAACTTCGCGTTTAACAAGTTTTGCTGCCGATATATTTTCAACCGCAAGGGTTTTGAGTCTTTCCATTAGGTTCACACCTAAATTTATGATGAAACTTCCCGTCTTGTTACTAAGATAAGTGCTAAACACGTCGTTTAGAACCGACTCTTTCTTCCACCTTTAGCACCTTAAGGATGGTCTCCATTTTAAACATATCTTCAAAATATCCGTTTAACCTTCACTTAAGATGAGCTTCTAAACTCTGGATGTTGATTCCCATGTTGACGTGTCAATGCCGTTTCATTGAAATCTTCTGCTAACGAGTGAATTATGGCTTTCGACAGAAAATGGAATATGCTTCTCATTATAATTTTCGAAAGTTGAGTTAAGGAATGAATCCAAAACTTTCGCCCAAAAAGTTCTTGAGCCACACCTAAATCTTCAAATTTATAATGGTTTTGCTTCCACTTGGTTTAAAAAATTAGAAAAACCATTGTTTAATAGAACTCCTCAAATGATTCTTACCAATATCACGTTGGAAGTGCTAACTATTTAATTTGACGCCTCTTGATGTCTCACTCGAACCGCCTTGTAAAATGAGCTTTTAGGCATTAGCTCGAGTTTTTCAATTAAAAGATATGACCGAAATTTTCAGAAAACAAGAGTGATTGAAATAATAGTTTATAAACACGTGAATTATATTGTGAGAACCATCAGAAATTGCTTAAAAGCAATTCTCCATTTTACCTGAAAACTTTAGGAGAAAAATTCTTGAGAGGTTTTCCGTAAGCATACGTCTTCCTCTCGATGATAACGTAAATTACGATTATGATAATGCTTGTCTCGTGCTAGTGAAACACGTGTCACCGAATTTTATTATAGTTTGCCGATGTGATGTAGTGTTTGTGAATTATGGCCGTGAAGATATTTTGAAGCATTCCTGTTTCGAATGAGAAAATAACGTACGTGACTTTTACGTATTTTGATCGAGATATTAAACAATATGCTGACGTCAATATTTTTGTCAATACCAAATCCATCGTAGCTTATCGTCCAGTTGTTAGGGAATTTTTGTGCAATATCTCAATTGGTTAACATCCTAGCTTGAAAATACCCCAAAATCCCATTGGTTAATCGGTTAATAAATTTTCAATATTCAAAACTCCGATTGATATATGTATATGTACTGGATATATCTAATCACTTCTACATTTTACATTGTTGATTATTTCTTTTTTAGTTTTATAGATAGGTCGAATATCTCGCCAAATACATTCTGTATATCCCCTTCGATAAAAACGTATCGAACGAGACGTGAAATATCATCGATAATTTATTCACCTTTAAAAAAAAATTGATAGATCTTCATGTAAATACTAAATTGCGTTTTCCACAAAGCAAAAGCTTAAACCGTCCAAAAACCAGTTTTTCTCGTTTCGATGTATTGCGTCGTTACGCAACAGACCGACTAAACGCTGCTATACTATCAGCTTTCAAACGATTTTACTTCAAATACAGTTATGTGCCGATATATTCCACGATTCTAAATTATGAACTCATTAACTAGGAAATATGTACAACAAAAGCGTCGTCGATATACATCGACCAAGTTTCTCGCATACTGTGGGTTTTACCCATCTAACGGGGCAACCTCAACCTCGTAATAACCCTGATTCTCTCGCCTTACGTTGAAATTGATTAAATTGTAGTTATCTATACTGTGCAAGGTTCGTTACTTTAAAATTAATGTGTCGCTTTAACAACGGACTTATTCGCGCGGCGATAAAAAATTTGGATACTTTTATATCGAATCCGCCAATGGCGAAGCAGAAAGACCAGAAACGACGGCTAACCTTCCGCCTATGTTGTAGGATTTTGCATCATTGGAAAACCCAAGACAAGTCACATTGTCGTGTTTTTTTCTCGTTTCATGTAGAGAGTCTGTTTCAATTTACTTATGTTAATGCTATTTACATTAATTTTTTTTTGCCGTATTATTCGTTCTCAAAGGACGCGTTTGGGTGTATGTAATTTTTGGTAAGTTTTGTGTAAATATTTTGAGACGCTCCTGTTCCGCGCGAAAAAATGATCCGTTTGTGTATCTTTCACTATTTTTTCTATATGCGTTGCGTACTACGTGGTGACGTCGATAATTCTTACATGAACTCAACAATAATAAATTTCAAACATAAATTGGTTGCCATGAAAGTAAATAATAATCGGCGTTTTCTGCTTTTTTAATTATGCATGCTGTTATTCACTCGAAATCGTGCGTATTACACATTGACGTCTCCCTTGTTCATAATTTTTAATGCGCCAGTAATTGCCACAAATTCGCGTAAAGAAATTAAATAAAAATTAAAAGTCATAATTTGCCGTTTGAAACATTAAGGTGCACGCGTCAGAAAAATTGCGTGTTTGATACTCCAACAACTTTAGGCAGTATTTTTCAGGTATTTATAATTTACAAAAATTTCAGTATAATTTTTAAGGTGCTGAAAACCATTTCAATATTAATTTGAAAGCTAGTTTAGAGTTTGTTACTTTAAAACAACTATCAAAGTAAATGTTGCCGAATTTTTGTTTTGCAGTCAAAAAATCATATACATCTTTTGTCAGTGTTGCGTTTTTAATGCATCCTCTTCACCAGAGTATTCATATTCACTTCCTCGATGTTTCGATAAATGATCTTTATTATCGCTAGTTTCGGTAAACAGCGGTAATTGCGAAATAAGTTACGACATACACACAGAACTACTCGCACACAGATATGTATATAAGGCGACGGGAAGTCGGCGATGCTATCGGTACTTATTTCGTAATTTTGGGCTGTTACCGCTGTTTCCCCAGACTAATTATGACCCGCATCTCTTCCGATAATTTCAACTTTATCGTTTGTACCTTCTTCAATTAACTGTTCTCGACGAGAACGAGACCGCAAGCTATAAGACATCTAATAGGTTATAAGAAGGTGCATATGAGAAATAGAAATCTAAAAATAAAATTTTGTTTGCATTTACATGCATACCTACTTTGTAAAAAGACATTCACACATGGGAAATTTAAATTTTTTTATTGAAAAAATTACGTAACGTAGACACGAGGTGTCGTATACCCCCAAGAAATTAGATATATTAGGTACACTTTATGTGAATACCGAGTGAAGACTAATGTAGTTTTAGTCTGGCCTATCGTTCTAACTTGAAGAGAGTACTAATCCAGAGGGTAAAAGTAACATTTTCAAAAAGCAGCAGAGATAATTAGAAATGAAAATTTACTAGGGTGTCGTTCACCCCGTCTATACCTTAAAGATTAAATTTGATTCGAAATCCGTTTGACTACGGCAGCGATTTTTATGATTAATTTCAAAAATTTTAGCGTCACATTACGCATGCTATTATCCTTGTTAAGAAATAATGTTGTCCCTTCTCCAGAAACTATGGTTTCTCTCATAGAATCATCAATTTTACGCGTAGATTCTATTGAATCACTTATTACGCCAGTCCAGTTTTAACCGAAACAAATTCTTCCGTCATTACTTCAACAACATTCCATATATAGCAACGTATATGTATTCATTGCCCTTTCGTTTAAGCGGAGATCTATTTAAAAAAATACACGTCGAGTTAGCATGGGGAATCCCCTAAATCCACTGAGTAAGCGCGCGCTCTTACGAAATCTCGCCGCACAATTAACATACATTTGCACTTTTATTCAGATCTAGAAGTGATCTAATCTATTAAGCGCAAATTGAACGCGAGAAGGCTAAATGCGAATGAATAATTTCATTTATACGCGGACTTCGCGCTCGATTTCAGGTGCTGTTTAAGCCTGTTCTGTCGAACTCGCGCGCACCGGTTTCTCGGAATTTTACGGACAATTCCGCTGAAAAGAAGCTTCGATACAACAGCATACACACACACACACACACACACACACACACACACACACACACACACACACACGATCCGCAATTTCTCCGGTACGTGAGAACGAAATCACCGTGTCACTGCCAAGTTGTACGAATGAAAAAGAAAGTTTCGGTGTTCGTTTGATATCGTATTTTGATCGCCTTTCTAAACATTTCTAGTAAAATTCGTTGTATTTCTAAGAAACGTAGTATTAGAAATGTACGAAACGCGATTTTGTTAATAATAATAGGTGATAAAGCACACCCCGGTCTTGGTTAAAAATGGCACGAAAGGAATTACTTCATGCACGCCGATGGATGTGGGCAGTTTTGCGCACATTTCGAGCGAGTAATTTTTGTCCGACACGCGTTCGTGTACGTGGCGCATAATAGCGTTCTATTTGCGATTTTATCGACTGCGGAAAATACGCCATGGTCCGAAGGAAACGTACTACAGTCGTCTCCAAAATATTCGCTCACTTTACATAATAACCAGAAAATTAGAAAATATGAAATGAGTTCATAAGTTATTTCAAACGATTCCTTCTCGCACTGCAACATCTATCCAAAGCCGGCACCAAAGAAATTTCTTACATCTTCACCAATCTTATACTGATGGAATTCGTCAAGGTTTTTGATTAATTCCCTAGTCTTATAGTTGAATATTATGCTCAAAAATAGACGGTGTGCTACGCCACACTTCAAGGTTCGCGTTTCCCGTCGCTGTAGAATGAAACACGTTGAAACTGTGTTTCAACGAAAGAATTTCTGGTGACTCAAGAAAATCTGACGATGACTTTCGTGATTGATTGTATTCCACCAACGCTATAAGGAAAAAACCCGCACCTCCTCCCTTCTTTTCACCCCAAATGTACGAAAATAAGCGATACAGTTAACAAAAAAATATTTTACATCCTCGTCAGCTTTAACAACCTATATAACCTTCTCTCGGGGTTTTCCGCTCGCCTGAAAGCTTCGCAATTCGCGAAGGAGCTGGTAGGAAGCTTCGCCGTATTCCTGAAGATGCTGGTAGTATAAATGGGGAAACGTCAATATGAAGTGGTGACGCATAACAGACCGTCCGTAAATTTTCTACCGAAAATTGCTTCGAAACGATAAACCCCGTTATTTTATCGTTTAAAATGACACAGAAACTTTCCGAAGCTTCTGTATACCGCTATTGGTATCGATACACGGAGGACAGAGTACTTGTAAACATTTACTGCGTTCGTGTATACATTCCAGGAACGATACGTGTGACAAATGCCATTAGAAAAATATTTAAACCATTGGGTAATTCCGCGTTGATTGTTTACAAGTTCGCATCCTGCGTACTTTGCGGCTTTTCACCGTAGAGATTTAATTACTAAAAGTACTGCGGAAAATTTTCGAAATTAACTATGCATCAGATGTTCGTCCCGAGACCGATTTACCTCTCGAAATAACGACGTTATTCACCGTGTGCCCCGTCCCAAAAAAAAAAAAAGAAAAGAAAGAAAACTTCGACGTCACATTTACGATTTGACGGTTTAACGTTTTGCTTGAATTATATATAAATAATGAGTTTACGTACGTTACATACGTGCGAATCGCCCGTATACTATTCAACTTTCGTACTGGTTGGTGGTCCTGCTCGTGTAGCTCGAAAGTCACGAGGCGAAATCTAAATTTATCAGAACGTAGTTTTTAAGCGTTCCCTTGCCATTTATGGGCGCTGTTGAATCATCAGCAGGCATCTTCTGTTTACATGAAGTTTGCTGATGCAAGAATAAACTGTATCGAGGAGATTGAATAGTCGTGTTTTCCAAATACGCAATAACCACTTTGAACGGTTTTAGCGTATGCGCGGATTTTTACGTCGGATTGGTGACGGGATTTTGTTTGTTGGCCACCTTGATGAGTTCGAAGGAAATTACGGAGACGTAATATGGGAAATTATTTCGTTTTCTATGTGACGAATTGGACAGTCACATTGGTGAGGATTACGCACGAATTAAAACTAGGGCTGATTTTCCTCTAAAACTTAATCTTTTACTCTCATATACTCTGATTAGGGAAGAAAGCTTAAGAAAGAAAATATGTTTAACTACAGACTAAAACATGAAATTTGTGGTAACTTGGAAATATGTAAATTCCATCCTTAATAGTATCTAGAACGCCATCGGCTCAGCTCAGGTAGCCTATAATAAAGCGGTACCACAAACTCGCCATACAAATTAGACAGAAAACGCATCTTTAATGTATGTTAATTTAATTTCATCTAATCCGCATGACCTCGCCCTTGAATCATCTATCGAAGAAACTCTCCAATTGGTTGCTGTTTCTTCCGTTCTACCGATCATCGATTAGCATTCGATTTCGCACAATTATAACTAAACCGAACCTAATTACGTCCTATTAGTCCACATCTGCGGTTCTGTTTTTAGCGAACACCTTAACAATTCGACACACGTGATCAGATGGTGCTAATAGGTGCCGATGCACCCGAAATATGCCTTAAATGTTTGGCATAGCAACAAGTCCTATTATAAGGCCGGCTATCTACACTTTTAGATCTCTGTGGCGCGCGGCTAAAATAAAATCGACTGATGTTATTCTTGGTGCGAAAACATGCGGAATTCAGACTGGCGTGCCAGACTTGTCTGGTTTTTCCAAGCTTCGAGCGTTTCCAAAGACATTCCTGGGGTATATGTGTATGTATAGGAGGAGGACGAGACCGGTATAATTATAATTAGAGCCCGACCGGCATTCGTTCGGTCGAAATCGACCGTCGCAGACGTAGGAAAACCCCAAATTTGGCTTAACGTTCGCGAAATGTATTCGGGAATTCGGTTTTTGCCGTTTCATCGGCGAAGAACGAGCAAAACTCGAACGAAGCCGTCGCTTTTAGGATTGGCGTTGTTGGTTTTTCGAAGGTCGATGGATAAATACGTGTAGGTAGCACTTTTATTATTTCGTAATAAATACGACGACGAGGGTGTAAAACTCAAAAATTTACTTCATTAAGGCGACGTCACATTAATCGTTAATTGGATTTTACTCGACGATTCGACGTTTTTAATCGTTACTTCTACGAGATTTTCGTACTAATGACACAAGTAATAAAAAGTAGTAAACTTTATCTAAACGAGTTAATGAATATCGATGATTATTTACTCAACCCATAAGCATCTTTTTCTGTCGGAATTGTTTGTCCATCATTCAGTCACGTAGGCATCGGAGATCGACATCATTTACGAAATTACTGGAAGTTTTCGCTTGACATTGTTTTACATTTTATGGTCGCTGTGGGATTTCCATTCGTCGCCACGATCTCTGAAACAATCGTGTGTTAAAGTGTCACATGCGGAGGTCATGCCTCTTAAAATTACGATGATAAGAACGTAAAATTCCAGCGTAAGAAAAGCATCTTTTCGTGTTTCTTTTAATCATTATTTTTTTTTAAACAACTACATATTAGCATTTGGTTAATTATCGATAATCCGCGAGAGCCTAAAGTTATCTACGAATGTGTGTTTTAATCGCCTTTTAATCTTTAGCATCACCTCCAACCTCCACGGAGCGGTAATCGTATCTCACGCGAAGGCACCGCGCTCTTTCTGAAGCAAATAATGTCACATCCAAATCATAAAACCATCAGTGGTCCTCTGTGCGGTTATAAAATAAGCTTCTTTCGATTCATGGCACCGTTCTTGTAGTACTTTGAGGACACTCTTCTGTAATCAAGACTCAACTCTTATTACAATAGGTCCAAAATATGCCATGGTCATGTACTCTTTTCGATTTTTGTTTTTGGACGTCCTTCACGTTAATCGTGTTCAAGGCTTTTATGACCACGTTTAAATTCAGCTTTCTGCTGTTTTAATTGAAGGTGAAGAGTCCTTATATATACTTTTAACAATCGTTCATGAATTTGTTTTGGTGCTACACCTTCCAGAAATAAGAATTTTAACACTGCACGATATTCAATTTTTTCCATTGCAACAAAATACTGTGACACGTCAACTTTGAACAGCTATAAATATACGAATTAGTTGACGGATTTACGTGAAACTTCACAGGCGTTCATAAAACAGTTGTACCATTTTTATAAAAGTACTTATTGAACAACGTAGTATTTGGAAGCATGCAAATTGATAGTAGAAACTTCTTTTGGATATTGCCGATCCCGACTAGTCTATGTCCACCGTGTGCTGTCCATACCGCTGATACTTCATCTGAGCTAATTTCCGCTTATGCTTTATAAGCTGGTATTGATAACGAAACGTTGACATCATTTAATGAAACGATCCATCAAAGGACCCGGCCGTGAAAACCTACGAGAATATTCATACAATTTATTCTGAATCATCAGGTTTCCTACATTTCCTAACGATTAGGACAACTCCAAGATATTTTTGCGACGGGGACTCCCCAAATAGTTGAAATATCAAACCGATGCTGTTCCAATAGGGAATTTCCTTTTATCTGCCATTATATCACGTCGGTAAATTTTCCACCATACGCCTTTGTGGTGCGGAATTTATCGATGTGATAACGACAAAACTATACCACTCGCCTTTATCTGTTGAAGAAACAGTAGAGCGCACAAACCTCAACAAAATTCCTAGGTTCAACAAGTTGTAATAACTATATTTTGTTACACTATGCAAATTGGAAACGATTACTACGTTATGTTATAAATACATTTATCCTTTGACCTTTAAACGCCACTCGCTACTGTAATCAGAAACATCCGCTTTTTTTACTTACGGCGACAAGTTTAAATGCGTTTGATTTCTAATATGCACATACATACATATATGAAGCAGTTATAGCAGTTGCAACAAAGAAAGGAAATAAATGACTCTTTAGTGTGGGTCTATTTTGATTTAAATACAGTTACAGTTATAAGCGCCTTGTGAGTGAGAGATTTTCAACAATTTCAATCAAAAATCATTCCACAAGAATTGAGCAGGTTTTGCTTTGCTCCTACGATAAACGCTCATAAATATCTTCTATTTATTGACGAGTACCCGTTCCGTTCCATTTTTATTAGTTATTTCGAAATGTATTCCTCGGCGGTATATTAGACCGTAATTTCGCGATATATGTTTAAATCATAGTTGAATACATCGTACAGTAATGATTTTTCTTCTTTTCAGGCGAAACGTGTGTTCACGTCGCAGCTATAAACGGCCACGTTAACGTTTTAAGACACCTAGTATGGTACGGTGCCGATATAAATGCCAGAGAAGGCAAAGCCGGCTACGCACCTTTGCACATCGCCATCCAAAGAGGAGACGAGATTTTGACGAATTTCTTGCTGAGCGAATGCAAGAAATTAGACGTCGAAATCGAAACGTACGGCGGACGTACCGCCCTGGAACTCGGGTTTCCGGTGAAGACGTGTATAGAGAAGGCTCTGAGAGAAAAAGGAATTCCCTCGCCGTACATCAGCGAGGACGAATACGACGAAGACGATGACGAAGATGTAGGTATCATATACATATTTTAAATCGTTATAAAATGAAATTAGTAAGTACTTGTGTACTGAGGAGTTATTTTTCTAAGTGATAAAGGAAATGTCTATTTTTTCAATATACATATGTTTTTAACGAACGTAACATTTTTATTTATCTAACTATCCTCCACTTCATCCGGACGCGAACATATTAACTATCGATCTCATTAATTAGTTAGTTGCACGACATTTCTATATGCTCTCTTTTTGTTCCAGATGTTATATGAGACAACGAACATATTAAACCAAAGTTTAGTTATCGGCGCTAGTGCTTAGATTTATAACTTAAAACTTCTGCGTGGAGGCTAGCCTCGCGGAGCTATGGAACGACAAGAAGACATATGAAGTGTCTTCGGGACTAAACGAGAATGAGATTCAGAAAAGATCGTTGCCAAATATCGTCAAGTAATATTGAAAAAAAAAAACAACATAAACTGTGATCAAGACAAATCTTAAAATAACATTCAAGCACGAGGGACGTATTATTCGACGTCGACGGGGAGATTTAAGCGGGTCGTGATTGTTTGGGACGATCATCGCTCGAAATTTCCCCCACACATCGTCCTGAATAATAACGATACAACACACGCCCTGAGACCTTCTAATACCATTTTAACTGTAATTATTGATGTACTTTCTGTTACGTGTGACGAAAATTTATCGTATTTAAAGATCCATTGTACATATAACGTTTTCTCCCCATTCAGAATAAAATAAATATAACTGTTTTTATCACATGTAGCGGGAAATTTAGATTTCGGTGAGTTTTTCATCACTTACTTAGGATAAAGTTGAAGAAAGACTAGTTGGTTTATAAGTAATGTGTTCGTTTAAGTTATGTCTTAAATAAAATCTGATGTATTTATTTGTTTTAGAAAGTTAATTTTTCTAGTATTAAGATTACTCCTTCCTACTGCTCTGTGTACATAATCTATTTAGACATGTTCTAAAAAAATTCTATTGTTTAATTTGAAAATATAAATTTCCTTTATTATCTGTATTATTTTTTAAAAACCTTACCAAATCGTTGGTAGATCATTGGACCATGAATGCCATAGCCCTTAACTCCCCATAAATACTCCCGAATCCCAGAGAATCAGTGATTAATTGTGCTGGATACAACTACTACAGTCTGCACACACAGGATGCGAGATGTGAGACTTTTCTAATTCCAAGGTAAAAGAAGACCATTGAAGATTCTCTTTTTATTTTATTTTTTGTTAACAGTAATGTAACATGGGAAATTTGAAATTAAATGAATTTAATAAGAATATCTTGCAAGTGACAACCGTTGCTGTCGATATTGTGATTTAACCTCATTCTTAAGTTTCCATCAACTTTGCTCGGTATCACAGTAGATTTGAGGTAGCCCCACAGGAAATAATCACGAGGAGCTAAATCTGACGAGCGTGTCAGTTGAAGGTTAAAATACTTGTTAAAATTAGTGATGCAGAGGCTGTAATCCAATCACGTTGAGACCATACTTCCTCTACATTCATATTTTCAAGAGTTGGCACAGAAATTCCCAATCATTTCAAAATAACCCTCTGAATTGTACAGTAACCGAGCGGTTGTCCTCGATAAAGTAAGGTCCAATTATCTTGAGGAAGTTAATAACGCATATTTTGCTTATTAACAGATACTGATAAGTGAAAGTGTCATCATCACAAAAATAGTAGTGCATCCCAAGGTAAAGTGACGGCCAATATTTCGCGCGCTCTTTGTCGTGCAACAAAATCACGCTGTGTAAGTTGTTAGGCCATAACCATTTGGTACGGATAGAAATGAAGCTCGTCATGAAGAATTCGACGGACCAGTAAATAGGGCTCCACAGGCCGCTATTTAGACCGCTCTGGTTTAAAATCTCGTTACATAATTATTGTGTTCTTATTAGAGTTGCCAATAGTACTACAACTATCTGGAACGACTGTATTAGAATATTAACATTGCGCAACCAGAATACAGATGGCGTCGTACTATACTTTAAAACTGAATGTATAGTATCAAGCAAGCTGTATGTTCATTAAATTATCCCACCCTATTTTAGCAATGTTGCACCGATATATTTCTTCTAAATATTTAAAAAACAGAAAAGGTAACAAATTATGTACAAAATAATTCCCGCGCAAAATTTAAACTATGATTGGCTAATTAATCAAAATATTCAGTAACCTAGACAATGTTGATGGCGGCATTATTTGAATTTGTTCAAGCTGTAGTAAAGAAAATAAATTGTAAGGCAACAGTTATTAAAATAAAACTATTTCTTTTGTGATAAGTAATTTTTCAGTGGTTTTCATCGTTTGAGAAAACACCCAGTCAAAATTACGTCAGTAATTTAGAAATTTTAAGATTCGCAACAGCGCCCTCTCCAGCTCAACAGCATCTTGGAACGCTTTAGAAACTATCGGCATATCAGTTACCACAGTTACCGATAATTGTTGACATTTGCTTGTTCATTAGGAGAGGGTTAGAATTTTCTAGAACATTCTCAAATAATCGTGTTTGTGAGTGGTGTATGAGCGTGTTGAAAGTACCGGCAAAATGGAACAGGTAAATCTACCGCCAAAACGCATACTTCTCGTTCGTTCCTTTTTAATTCTTTCTTCCCCGTTGTAGGTGAACGCACTAAAGGATAAAGGCAACGCGGCGTTAAGTGCTAATAAAATCGACGAAGCGATCCAGTTCTATACCGAAGCGATCAATTTGGATCCGAATAATCATGTTTTGTACTCCAACAGATCCGCGGCTTACGCGAAAGCCAGTAAATACGATAAAGCGCTCGAAGACGCCGATAAAACGGTAACGTTAAAACCTGACTGGTCTAAAGGTTATTCTAGAAAAGGAAGCGCATTAGCATATTTAGGTAGAACTGACGAATCGATCGCGACGTACGAAGCCGGTCTCCGTATAGATCCCGATAATTCCCAGTTAAAAGATGGTCTGGCGGAAGTACGTTCGCAAAAAACACAAAACAGAGGTTTTGCTAACCCATTTGCCATGCCTGATACGATAAATAAATTAAGATCGCATCCTAAGACCAGAGCATACCTTGATGATCCAGATTATATCAAGTTGCTACAACAATTGCAAAACGATCCGTCAAGTTTAGGACAGAAATTGCAAGATCCTCGAATCTTAAATACATTCTCCGTGCTTCTGGAGGGAATGGATTCTGGTGAACCGATGGAAACTGAACCAGTATACACGCCGCCTCCAAAGAAACAAGAGAAGAAATTTGAATCTAAAAAGGAACCTGAGCCTGATCTACCAGAAAATAAGCAATTAGCAAAAATTGAAAAGGAAAAGGGAAACGATGCATATAAAAGGAAAGATTTTGAAGTGGCGATTTCACATTACAATCAAGCTAAAGAGCATGATCCCACAGACATAACCTTCTTTAATAACTTGGCTGCAGTTTATTTTGAACAGAAAGAATACGAGAAATGTATTATGGAATGTGAGAAGGGGATCGAAATTGGCAGAGAGAATCGTGCTGATTTTAAGTTAATTGCCAAAGCTTTCACAAGAATAGGCAATGCATATAAAAAATTGAAAAATTGGAAACAAGCTAAGATGTATTATGAGAAATCAATGTCGGAACATAGAACACCGGAAATTAAAACTTTAATATCTGATTTAGATAAGAAAATTAAGGAGGAGGAACGGAGAGCTTATATTGATCCTGCAAAAGCTGAAGAGGAAAAGGAAACAGGTGAGACATTTTTTATTCAAATTTATGAAATGTAAAAGACTTCACAGGCTTGTTAGACTTTTTCTTTCAAATTTGAAGTAACTATTCGAAAAGAACTCGAAACCTTTTGAAAACATAATCGTGAAGCTAAATCACTTTTTCTCGTCTCCGGTATCTTATTACTCCAAACCTCATTTCCCGTGCAGACTAGGTGAATTACGAATTGTATGTTTAACAGGTAATGAATTATTCAAGAAAGGCGATTACGCCGCTGCAGTTAGACACTACACGGAAGCCATTAAACGCAATCCAGATGATGCTAAATTATACAGCAATCGCGCTGCCTGTTACACTAAATTAGCAGCGTTCGATCTTGGACTAAAAGATTGCGATAAATGCGTGGAATTGGATCCTAAATTTATTAAAGGATGGATACGTAAAGGACACATTTTACAGGTAATTTGTTTTACATTTTTAATCATTTCGGCGGACAAGTCTAACTGGAAATGTAAAAACATCGATATTTCCTTTTTTTCTTTGTTAATTTTTCACTGATCGAAATACGCGTTCACTTCGTTTATCGGTTATATTTAATAAGTAATGATTACAGTTTGTACAAATAATGACATTTTCAAATAAAGTTTCTCAAACCACATCTGTTTCAATAAGTGTTTATCATCATAAAAATCTACAAAGTTACGCCCAACTTTTAGTTAATAATTGTCGAAATGTTGACTTGTTTTTTTAATTTTAGGTCATGCAACAATCCAGCAAAGCCATTTCAGCGTTCCAGAAGGCTTTAGAATTAGATGCGAACAATCAAGAAGCCGTACAAGGCTACAAACAGTGCACTTTAGATAATGCCAGCATAGGACGAGATCCGGAGAAAATCCGACAGAGAGCAATGGCCGATCCCGAGGTGCAGTCGATTTTGAGGGATCCCGCGATGAGGATGATCTTGGAACAGATGCAGAACGATCCTAGGGCCCTGCAAGATCACCTTAAGAATCCCGATATCGCCGCCAAAATACAAAAATTGTTAGAATCTGGACTCATCGCCATTCATTAATTAAGTTTCGTACTACTTGGATTATTCAATTTTTGAGCGATTTTCGTTTTTTTTTTGATATTTATACATATTGTTTTCTTATATCAAACTAGCATTTATTTAACTTACTTGCTATCCTAAGCGATGACTTACTTGTTTAGATCATATTTCGATTGCATACTTACTTATTGCTAGTACAATAAAAATAAAATATATAAAAATATTAAGTCCCGTTTTTATATAACAAATTGCCCTGCCAGCCAATGTCGTAGTGTTTAGTCTACAAAAATTGTTTGTCTTTCAAATTGATTGGTTGACCAAAAAGATAAAACAATTTTGGAACAACGATCGGGAGAACTAAGTGCAAAGAATATGATAAAACATACATAGGACGGCCAAGACGCGCAATAGGTATACGATTCAAAGAATATAGCATGAGCATGAGTAAATAAAAATAAATACATAAATAGAAAAATTATTGGACAGAGATGTTTCTATATTCGTTACCCTCCGATGGCGCTGTTGTACGATCCCTCAGTGTGTGAGTGGTATTCTATATTGGAAATGCTGGATGAACCAATTTTATTGAGAGTGTAAGGTAGGCAACCTAATTAAGCTGCGGAAGTTTATGTAAAAGGGCAATTTCCGCAATTGCCATTCTTCTTGCTTCACAACATCTTGCAACACTGTTCCACCTGTTGTTTACGTAAATATTTACAACCACTTCGAGGTAAGCACGTTTTAAGTACGATTTGGCCTAAATTGATTGTCACGTAAATTAACTCTTACCCACTATTACCAAAGAAACATTGCACTTCTTCTAAACCCTGTTTTAACCTAAATTCTGAAAAACCTATATGTGTGTAGTATTTTGGGGGTGCACACTCATTGGCAGTTGTGGATTTCCGTACCATGTCCGTACCGGCATATAGGGCGCAGGGTTGAAGGTTCGTGAATCCGAGGGACCGTAAATCTCAGATCTCAAAAAAAAAATATTTCATTGTAATTTTTTAGGCTCATGTTTACTAAAATATTTAGAGGGAGTCTTCCAAATTGAATTGCTTTTGGCACCTCTCAATTGCTAAATTACTTATTGCTTATGAGTATCGTCATGATGATCTGATTATATTACATATTTATTTAATCTGAGAGATCTACTATACAAATAGAACAAGTCAAATAAAAGGGCATAACTTACAATGTATATATATATATAAAGTAGTTCTTTCATAGATCGATTTTTCATTTTTTTACATTTGATATTCATGTGAGGCTCCTTGGCACACTGTTGTATAGTGAATTACAGTTATACCTAGAAGATCCCCCAAAGTAGCTAGTTTCATAAATGAAAAATAACAAGGGCGTTTCCCAGTGTTCTTTTTCTGCGAATCAATTCTTTCAGACGTTCCTCAACAATCGCGGGTGCAAAACGGTATCGTAATATGTTTTATTTCTAGAGCTTAAAATGGGGAATGATGCAGGCGAATCTCCAAGTAATAGGTCAATGTTATTGGAAAGCTTATTTTCATTTACAAGCCCAGGCGTGAAAAAGTTACTTGGCTGGAAGCAAGGTGACGAAGAGGAGAAATGGGCCGAAAAAGCAGTCGAGAACCTCGTCAAGAAATTGAAGAAACGTAAAGGTGCCCTTGAAGATCTTGAACACGCATTGTCATGTCCAGGTCAGCCGAGTAAGTGTGTAACTATTCCGAGAAGTTTAGACGGACGATTACAAGTAGCCCATAAGAAATTCCAGCCGCACGTCATATATTGTCGCGTTTGGAGATGGCCGGATTTGCGCGATCATCATGATTTGAAAGAGTTGGAAAATTGTGAATATCCCTTTTCATCGATGCAAAAAGAGGTTTGCATTAATCCCTATCATTATAGACGCATTGAAAGTTCCAATCTGACACCAGTGTTTGCACCCAGATACAGTGATCCTGTACCTGGGTGTGCCTTACTTCCTTTCCGAAGATTCGCTCGATCAAATGCGATTGTTCACATACGTAACAAATTTAATTCAAACCGTACGAATTTGTCTTCACATTTACCTTGGGCTCCAAGCCGTGTTCGTGAGAATTCAAATAACCAATTATATGTTAGTGTACCTGAAATGCCCTCACCGAGTTGTATGTCCTCTGATGATAGCAATATGTCATTTGATAATTGCCCTATATCTGACATCGATACACAACCTATTGCTTACCAAGAACAATCCCATTGGGCTTCAGTAGCTTATTATGAATTAAATTCTCGAGTCGGAGAAGTATATCAATGTCACTCCACGTCTGTGATAGTAGATGGCTTTACTGACCCAAACAGCAACAACGACCGTTTCTGTTTGGGTCAACTTACTAACGTAAACAGAAATTCAACAATAGAAAATACTCGTCGTCACATAGGTAAAGGTGTTCATTTGTGTTACACTAGAGGTGAAGTTTACGCAAAATGTTTATCCGATTGTGCCGTCTTCGTTCAATCCCGTAATTGCAACCACATCCACGGTTTTCATCCGACGACCGTCTGTAAAATCCTACCCGGTTGCTCGATAAGAATTTTTAGTAACGCCGAATTCGCGCAATTATTAGCTAAATGTGTAAATTTCGGTTTCGAGGCGGTTTACGAACTGACGAAGATGTGCACTATTCGAATGAGTTTCGTTAAAGGTTGGGGGCCGAATACCATCGGCAGGACGCAACTAGCACCCCGTGCTGGATCGAGTTACAGTTACACGGACCGCTGCAATGGTTAGATAAAGTTTTAACTCAGATGGGGTCTCCACACGGTTCGATCAGTTCGGTTTCATAAGATCGCGTTTGAATTCTTATATATATATCTTTACCACCTTAAGGGCCACGTTCAACCAGTACCCGATAGTACAGACTTGCCATTCAGGGTACGTCGATCATCAATGACTGATAGTGAACATTTTACTCTGCTGTTCCTAAAACGGTGATCGACAGTACAAAATTTTGTAAAAATATCGTTGTCTAAGCCGTTTTGTAGTTAACTGTTGACAAATTTTAGTTGATTCATATTCATATACCTTTTCCTCTTACGTTAGCGTTTATTAAACATACCGACAATTATATTCTATAGACTTTTACAAGTGGGACTACACGAAATAATTATCTTTTGACGATTTAAATCAACCACTGCTTCTTCATGTGTTTCATGTTATTTAACAATTTTTAATCATTTTGCCTGAATTGGGTACTGTCACTAGTTAATGTTTCAAGACTGAAGTCGCTTGTTTTTGAAGTTCTAGGATTGATCTCAAACTCGTATTTCTTACTGTGTTATAAATAATTTTTATCATTAAGGGCGACTTAGTGAGATTAAGTATAAGCTATATTTTTATAATAAGACAAATTTACTCGACGATAGTCGATTGTTTAATACCTCTCTGTATCCTGTGGAACTAACTCTTATGAGTTCCTCATATATATTATATTTATGGCTAATGTGCAGTATGAAATTGAAATAATATCACGAAGTATGTTGTTATGCTAAATTAATGATAATTTAAAATAAATGCTTCTTAAAAAATGTAATTATCTTTCGGATTGCCTCTACCACTTTTCAGGTCAAATAAGGTACCGTTAAGAAATATAATTCGCTGAAGTGGTAGAGGCAAAATATATACAATTTATAAAATGTAATTGATTAGAATTCAAATCATAATACCACGCTATTTGTTCAATTCCGTTAAATGTAACGAGAAACATGTGATGATAGTTTTTAGTTTGTGTATTTTCTAATCCTTTATAAAATAAAATTTTACATTTCGGTCGTTGTAGAATGTATTGAGTTCAACAAAATTTCATTTACCCCTTCCTGCCATAATAAATTTGAGTAACGTTTAGTAATGGTCATTCTATTCACTAAAGGAAATGGTGATCGTAATGTTGCTAACGAAAAGATCTAAATAAACTTGATTACATCTATGTCCAGCAGAATTAAGAAAAGTAGCAGCTATCTGCTTAAACAAATATGAAGTTCCGTACACTTTCCTAATGTTCAGTGTTCTGCAAATTTTGCGAATGTTGTAAGTAAGGTTCAACAAACGAGTGCATGGTAAGTTGTATAAACCGGATCGACGCTGTCACTCCTCCGAATTTTAATGTTGCTTGTTGTAGCAATATAAATAATATGTTGGAAGGAGTTCACTGCAAGAATGGTAGTAAGACATTCTTCTTAACAATTATTGGAAAACAATGGGTACTCCGATTGGGGTAGCTGCCCAAGCGAGTTTTTTGCTGTAAATTAATTGCAAAAAGAATGAGGCCTGACTATAATCATCTACCCAACTCTGATAGGTATTAGCGAAACAAGACAATCTAGGGGTGCTCCCTGGCTGGAGAAACTCGCAAGATCATTTCTAAAATTATACAATATAAAATCAAAGGATACTTCTGAAGTTCCCATCAAGATTGTAATATCCTTGAATTATTTTGTGGTGCATATTTGCGAACACGTGACCCTTCTCTTCTTTCAATTTCTTTTTAAAAGTGGCGCCAAATCTTAGCGGTCATCGATGTAAACGCTATCAAGCGATGAACGCGAGTACTACCTCGCGTCTGAAGTCGTCTATATACAAGCCGTTTTTGCAATTGGTGTTTATTTTTATTTAACAAAATCGCTCCAGCTGTTATTTAAGTAAATATTTATCACCAGTTCAAGGTAAGCACTTTTAGTTTAATCAGCATGTGGCGTAAATTGAGTGGTATGTAAATTATCCAACATCTGAGCTGTGTATCTATGCGGATTGCTGATTCTATATTTCCTATTGTGTATAGTAGAAATTGCACTAACCTTTTGCAAACCTTGATTATGATTTATAACATGAATTGTAGAGTATCGGTTGTTGGCATTACGGGCTTACGGCCCATCGGTCATTGACTTTGTTGCAATCTTATGAGTGAATTGTGAGTAAAAATATCAATAACAATGTGACTCCTTCCTTTTGTCTCATTTGTTCTGTGTACAGCTCCAAAATCTCCAGAAGAAAAAGTAATCCCATGTATTTGATTTGTAGGTCTTAAGATGGAAACTCATGAGGCCCAATCTTCCAGCAGCGGCCCAATATCGATACTGAATAGTCTATTTTCGTTTACAAATCCTGCCGTGAAGAAGTTACTTGGCTGGAAGCAAGGCGATGAAGAGGCGACGTGGGCCGAAAAAGCCGTCGACAGCCTCGTCAAAAAACTGAAGAAACGCAAAGGTGCAATTGAAGAACTGGAACGTGCGTTATCATGTCCAGGTCAGCCGAGTAAGTGTGTTACTATCCCCAGGAGTTTAGACGGACGATTACAAGTGTCGCACAGGAAAGCACTGCCGCATGTAATCTATTGTCGCGTTTGGAGGTGGCCGGATTTGCAGAGTCATCATGAATTGAAACCGTTAGAACAATGTCAGTTTCCATTTTCAGCGAAACAAAAGGAGGTGTGTATCAATCCTTACCATTATAAACGAGTTGAAAGTCCTGTTTTGCCGCCCGTTCTTCGTCCCAAGGCACAACGATTTTGTGCCAGGACATTCTCTACTGCCATTTCAGCAACTTGCCGAGCCGATTACGCCTCATAACGTGAGTTGCTCTTCCAACGGATTCAATTCAAATCAGTTAAGTCCGTCATCACCCTTGTCCACTATCTCCAGGCCCAGGAGTGTAAATTCAAATCTGCAATCACCTTATACTAATTTAGCTGAAACGCCGCCACCTGCTTATAGTCCTACTGATGAAAGTAACACATCGACTAATAACAACACATTACCCGACATTAATGAGCAATCTGTTACTCATCAAGAACAACCGCATTGGGCTTCTATAGCGTATTATGAGCTAAACTGTCGCGTTGGGGAGGTATTCCATTGTCATTCCACATCTGTCATAGTCGATGGGTTCACTAATCCGAGTAATAACAGTGATCGTTTTTGTTTGGGCCAATTGAGCAACGTGAACAGGAATTCAACGATAGAGAATACTCGCCGCCAGATAGGTAAAGGCGTGCACTTGTATTCCGTTAACGGTGAAGTTTATGCGGAGTGTCTGTCCGATTCTGCGATCTTCGTACAATCCCGAAACTGTAACCATTACCACGGCTTTCATCTATCAACCGTTTGTAAAATCCCAGCCGGTTGCTCGTTGAGAATTTTCAATAACGCGGAATTCGCGCAGTTACTGTCTCAATGTGTAAATCACGGTTTCGAGGCGGTTTACGAACTGACAAAAATGTGCACCATTCGGATGAGTTTCGTTAAAGGATGGGGAGCTAAATATCACAGACAGGACGTTACTAGCACTCCAAGTTGGATCGAGGTGCACTTGCACCGGCCGTTACAATGGTTGGATAAAGTGTTGACTCAAATGGGAGCTCCACACAACGCGATTAGTTCAGTTTCATAACGTTTCGTTAGATTTTTAAGAATAAATATGTGGTAAATCAGAGCTCCAACTTTATATATAAATATATAAACATTAATTATATCTCACGTTCGAATTGTAAAACCACGGTTTAAGCAAAAACTGCAATTTTAAAAATTACACTTCTTCGGCAGCATACGGAGAACATAGTAAAATTGTTTTAATGCTAATACGCATCCTTTATTGAGAATTTACCGACGTATTATGAATGAATTGAGGATGGAACTTGGTAGAAAATGACTTAAGAGAATAACTTGATCTACAGGTGGTATTATACGCAAGATACAGCTGGTAGTTAACGTATTCATGCGCTTTAATTTAACTTTAATTAACCCAGTTATTTTTCATTACCTCCACTCTTCAGACAAATTACAATTTTAAGCGCCAACTATGATGCTGCTCAAAATTTTCAAACGCATCGCAAAACAGTTCCAGTTCCAGTTTTTTTAACGTGTTGTACTAATATAAATGAATTTTAACTATATTTTTCGAAAAAGCCCTACTTAACTGTAAATTGCGGAACGTAGAGTAAATTGCCGATCTCTGGATGCCGTCGAGAAAATCAACCAACGTCATAAAATTCTCTTAACTGGTTTCGCGTGAAAACTGAAACTCGATCTTCCTGTTGCAGTTTGCAAGAATTACATAAGCGAGAACGTAATGATTTTGTTGATTGGTACATGTACTAGAGCATATATGCCTTATTATATAACCGGTAATTCTATCTTGTGTATAGATGATATTTTAAAAGCCATATGTATGTAATAATTTTTCGATTGACTTTTAGACAATTAACGATTTATCGTTATATACATATGTAATAAATTGGATTTCTTTTTATACATATGTTGCGGTTTTTAACGTCGAGGAAAAAAGACAGAAACAAGGATATCGATTGCTAATAATTTTAGATCTAGACATTTTAGGCGATATGTTTTACGAATTTTATGAATTTATTACCTGAGACGTATGCGTATAATTGTTGCAACAGTGAAATTATTTTATAGTAGACGTAGGTTTATAAAGGCATAACAGGAAATTAAAACTTTGTAAAATTGTAAATATATGCTATTTGTTTGTTATATCGAAGAATCGAAAAATGAATGTTGTATTTTTTAAAAGCAAGTTAGAGAACCATGTTTTTAGTTCTTTATAATTGTATTACTACACCTAAGAGACTACAAATTGATGTTCAAGCTATGATTATTATTTTGACTTTTTTGTAAGGGAGTTCATGGTAGATTATTGAACAAAGTGATATCGACCAATCTCAAAACGAAAAAGAAAAAAACGTAAACAATATTTTGTTACCAGTAAAGCTTTTAATATTAGTTTTACTAATCTACCATAAATAAATTGTATGTGTTAGATTTTCATTAGTTTTAATATTAGAGAAAAATTAGAGTTCGATTTATGTCGAATGGCAGGAAATACACATGGAATATGTTGAGATCACTTTGACAATATTAACCTTGCAAATATTTAACCATTATATCAGATTGTAGTATACTATTTTGCAAAGATATTTTACTTTATAAAATCTTGGTATAGGATTAGCTTAGTGATGTAATCCTGAGTTTTCTTGATTTTTTGCTTCTCTTTTTGATTGGACGGTGTCATGAGAATTCCTTACCATCGATTCGTAAATTTCCCAATTTCTTTATATAGCTATATATTGGTGGTACACGAGGTGCGACAATTAAATAGCGGAACCGCTGCATAAGTACGTGTTTTCGATTGTCCAAAGCAGCGGTGCAGGACATCAAGTATCTACTTCTTCAGTAAGTCTGCGGTTTTTGTCTATAACCTGAAAATGCGTTTTCAGCTTTTGGAAACAGGTGGAAGTCGCATGGGGCAAGACTTGATGAATACGGTGGATCGTCGATCATTGTAATGTTGGTACTCTCTTACCGTCTGGCTTATCATGTTCGCGACATTCCGCGACAAGAACGTCTTTCTCAAAGAAGGATAGAAAAGAAACTAAACTATGTAGATAGGTAGCTAAGCATAGCGGTGAAGATATGCGCAGTATCGTGACTTAATTGTCACACCTCGTACATAAAGAATTATAATTCTTACATTTTAATTATTAGAAGACAATTTGAGTGACAAAGATGTGCAACCATAAAGAAAGCAGTTCTTTAGTAGCATATAAAAATGATTGTAAAGCTGTTGTAATGATGCAGGTATAAGTAGTTTAATAATTTTTAGTACCAGATTTTGTTTTGTCATTACTAGAGACAAGCGGTTCTAGACAGAAGACGACCACCCTTCACTTTTCCTTGTGATACATTGTTTTAGAATACATTCGAGTAACACAATTCCCCGTTCTCGCTGTGTAAGTAGGGCAGGGGTAAATGTCGTGATCGGGCCTAAAACCGCTTGTCTCTAGTCACTCTTTTATCGATATCTAGAAGACTGAAATAAAGTTCAAATGATATGTATAGATAAATCTATACCGAAAGGCAAAAAGAGAACATCGATGATATACATTATACGTATAGACTGTACAGGAGAAATTAATCAATCTTCCTTTTTAGCAGGCAACAGCACTTTTTAAGTTAATCAAGATTACTAGAAGTTGTCTTTAAAAATTTGTTACACAACGAAGATATTGACATTTAGAAAAACACTGGTTTACGTCTATTTGTTGTTCAATGACAACTAATCATTGAATAATAAAATTCGGAAGAGTGACAGCGTCAGTCCGATTTACACTGCTCAATGATAACATGTAATCCACCTTTTTAACAAACTCTAGTTATAAATAAGTTTTATATAATTAAGGGCGACTTAGTGAGATTAAATATAAGCTATATTTTTGTAATAAGACAGATTTACTCGGCGATAATTGATTTTTTAATACCTCTCAGTATCCTGTGCAACTATCTCGTATGACTTGTTTGTACATATTATATTTTAGGTAATGTCCAGCTTGCAATTGAAATCATATCACGAAGTATATTGTTACGTCAAATTATTGATAATTTTAAATAAATGCTTCTTGTAAGATGCATTTATCATTCGTGTTGCCTGTATCACTTTAAAGGTTCAATAAATTACCATTACGAAAGATAATCCGTTGAATTTGAATTTTGTCATTTATGTGACCTACGAAGAGGTAGAGCCACGCCGTATGATATGTACCTAAATCGGTCACGAAATTTATTATAGGTATATACAGTAAAGTCTCGTTTATCTGACAAATCAGCAAGTAAAAAGCGAAAATGTCGGATAATAGGGAGGAATATGGCAAAAACCTATTAAACGTCAAACTATGTTTTAATTTTATAAGTTACACGCATTAGGGTTTGAAACAAACGTGTCCCGCGAGAAGCGGGACACGTTTCTAGTTAGTTATTCATGCGTCGGATAAGCGAGACTCTACTGTATACACATTTTATACAGCTTAGTTGATTACAATTTAAGTGGCAATCCGATTCAAATGAGAGCATAACTTTAGTGTTAGAATTTCACGCTATTTGTTCAATTCCGTTAAATGTAACCAGAAACATGTGATAGTTTTTAGTTTGTGTATTTTTTAATCGTTTTATAAAATAAAATTTAACGTTTATTTGTAGAATGTATTTCATTTAACCTTCCTTTCATAATAAAATAAATCTTTTAAATTGGCAGTATGCGATGTCAAATTTAGCTTGGCAACAATAATGAAACGTTTTAGAGGATTCACCGGTTAATAATGGTATTTCCACTCTGATGCCACTTGTAACTGTGAAATTAGGCCGCCCGCAGGACATATGATTAAATTTTGAATGGGAGCGATGAATTTTTGCCTGGCTGTCAAAAAATAAAAAAGATAGCCGCGGCTCCCCGTGAAACTTAAACAAGTTTTTTCAGCAAGGATCATGGCTATCACATTTGAGCACATCGCAAGTCAAACTTTGCGTCTAACAATAAGTGATAAATTTTTGATAGCTATGGCCTGATATGTGAATATATCATGGATATTATATTTGATAGCCAAAGCCTCAACGAAAACACTACTGGCTATTAAATACGATAGCTATGGCAGTCAGTGTGCTAGACATGTATAGTGATCACTTATGAACGGTAGTATATATATATTTCGTGACCTATTTAGCTGAGTAAGTATTTGATAAATGAGGTAAATGCAAGTAAATTGAAAGTGTTAACCGGAATGCGATCTGGCTGGTCATATGTGATTTGGGTTGCTATCTACTATATTTCTTGATAATATCCATGCACCGAATCCTGTTTTTGTTGTTTTCTCTTTTCTGCTGTTGGTAGATATTCGTTAGTATTCAACGAAGCGCTCTGTTTACACGTCCCATTGTTTGTTCTTATAAAAGTTTTCTTTCTTAGACCCAATGGTTTTCCTCTTTTTTTTTTTTGTTTAAGCAAGTCTGTTGACAAAGGGGTGATTGGAATTGAACGAAATCAAAAATTTAATACTATCGTACGTTTTCCCAAAAATGACCCAACTCTGATTCTTCGTAAAAATAGCCACGATCTCGATCTACACGCTATTCTGAGGAGTAGATAGTCCATGTAAATCGGAGGGTAGGTATAGAACTATTAGGGAAAGAGACAATCTAGGGGTACTCCCTGACTGGGGAAACCCACAAGATTATTTTAAAAATTATACAGTATAAAATCAAAGTTGAGCAAAAGCAGACTTCTGAAGAAATGTAATATCTCTGAATTATTTCGAGGTGCAAATTTGCGAACACGTGACCCTTCTCTTCTTTCAATTCCCTTTTTAAAAGTGGCGCCAAATGTCGGCGATCGTCGACGTCAGCGCTATCAAGCGACGAACGCGAGTACTAACTGGCGTCTGAAGTCGCCTATATGCAAGCCGTTTTTGCAATTGGTGTTTATTTTTATTTAACAAAATCGCTCCAGCTGTTATTTAAGTAAATATTTATCACCAGTTCAAGGTAAGCACTTTTAGTTTAATCAGCATGTGGCGTAAATTGAGTGGTACGTAAATTATCCAACATCTGAGCCGTGTTTCTATGCTGATTTTATATTTCTTATTTATGCTGCCTACTAAAAATGCACTGCACTTCTGCGAAACCTGATTATAACATAAATTGTAGAGTAGCGACTGCCGTTACGGCCACCTCGGTCATTGGCTTTGTTGCGATCTTATGAATGAATAGTTGTATACTTGAGTGAAAACATCAATAAGTGTGTGACTCAGTTTCCTTTTGTGAGTCATTTGTTCTGTGTTCAGCTTCATAATCGCGGGATAAAAGAAGTAATGCCATGTATTTGATTTGTAGGTTTTAAGATGGAGACTGATGAAGCCGAATCTTCCAGCAGCGGGCCAATATCGACACTGAACAGCCTGTTTTCGTTTACAAGCCCTGCTGTGAAGAAGTTACTTGGCTGGAAGCAAGGCGATGAAGAGGAGAAATGGGCCGAAAAGGCCGTCGACAGTCTCGTAAAAAATTGAAAAAACGAAAAGGTGCAATTGAAGAACTTCGAACGTGCATTATCATGTCCAGGTCAGCCGAGTAAGTGCGTTACTATCCCCAGGAGTTTAGATGGACGATTACAAGTGTCGCATAGGAAAGGATTGCCGCACGTAATCTACTGTCGCGTTTGGAGGTGGCCGGATTTGCAGAGTCATCATGAATTGAAACCGTTAGAACAATGTCAATTTCCATTTTCAGCGAAACAAAAGGAGGTGTGTATCAATCCTTATCATTATAAGCGAGTCGAAAGTCCCGTTTTGCCGCCCGTTCTCGTCCCAAGACACAACGATTTTGTGCCAGGACATTCTCTACTGCCATTTCAGCAACTCGTCGAACCGAATATGCCTCATAACGTGAGTTACTCCTCCAACGGATTTAATTCAAATCATTTGAGTCCGTCCTCACCTTTATCCAGTGTTTCGAGCCCCGGAAGTGTAAATTCAAACCCGCAATCACCTTATGCTAATTTAGCTGAAACGCCACCACCTGCTTATAGCCCTACTGATGAAAGTAACACATCGACTAATAACAACACATCACCAGACATTGATGTGCAACCTGTTGCTTATCAAGAGCAACCGTATTGGGCTTCTATAGCGTATTATGAGCTAAACTGTCGCGTTGGGGAAGTATTTCATTGTCATTCCACATCTGTCATAGTCGATGGGTTTACTAATCCGAGTAATAACAGTGATCGTTTTTGTTTGGGTCAATTGAGCAACGTGAACAGGAATTCAACGATAGAGAATACTCGCCGCCACATAGGTAAAGGTGTTCATTTGTATTACGTTAACGGTGAAGTTTATGCGGAGTGTCTATCCGATTCTGCGATCTTCGTACAATCCCGTAACTGCAATCACCATCACGGTTTTCATCCATCGACCGTTTGCAAAATTCCAGCCGGTTGCTCGTTGAGAATTTTCAATAATGCGGAATTCGCGCAGTTACTATCTCAATGTGTAAATCACGGTTTCGAGGCGGTATACGAACTGACAAAGATGTGCACCATTCGGATGAGTTTCGTTAAAGGGTGGGGAGCTGAATATCACAGACAGGACGTTACTAGCACCCCGTGTTGGATCGAGGTGCACTTGCACGGGCCGCTACAATGGTTGGATAAAGTTTTGACTCAAATGGGGGCTCCACACAACGCGATTAGTTCAGTTTCATAAGGTTTTGTTTCATTTTTTTTTATAAATATATATTAAATGAGAGCTCCAACTTTATATATAGATATATAAACATAATTATATCTCACGTTTGAATTGCAAGAAGACGATTTAAGTAACAAAACTGTGCAATTTTAAAGATTACTGTTCTTCGATAGCATACGGAGAACATAGTAAAATTGTTTTAAGAAGATTTTATGTAGTTGATCATGTTTGTTTTATAGTTTTATTTTTTTGATTTAATATATGGCAGAATGCAACAGGAAGTTACTCTGCGAAGACAATTCTCAGCTGCGGCTGATGAAGATATTTAGGAGGTACTGCTACAAGGATAACATACGAACTAATGCTATCATCCTTGGAGCACTTCCTAGTATCAGCCGCCACTGGAATTTTCAATATATATATTTTTTGACCAATGCACGTCACTAGCTTATGAGTGTATTCGGTAATTTTTGGTGACGTTCATGAAAAATTTAGAAAAAGTTATTCACATGCAAGTGCAATTTTGTTGATGGATTTATTTTATCTGTCATGCTTGTAAAGAGAACTGATGTGAGTGCATTTGCGCCTACATTTTTTGTATTATTCCTTATTATTATGTAGAAATGCAATTTTAACAACTACGTACATATTCCTTTCTGTTTAGGGAATGTCGCTGAGGATTTTTTAATAAGATGCGATATACGAGTATTTTGGGTTTAGTTTTTATATAAGTCCTCAATCAATTTAAAAAATGTTGATTAGTATAAAAGTGCAGTTGTTGACAGTACAGTTTCTATGTTAAAACCATGAATACATTTTTTTTTTCTGCTATTCGAATCGCTTTGGTTTATGCAAAACTTTAATTGAACAAATTTTGGTAAGATTACAGCGTTTCAACACGTAGAAAATCGTTGGATTTATCATTAAAGGATTTATGAACAAAGTTTTGAAGATGTAAAAACTGTTTCAAATAGCAGTGTTTTTTAAAAAATTGCAATTTTAACTAGATCTTCAATCAAAAGTTTTGGATGTCATGTCACAGTATAAGAATTGTAATTTTTATCACATTTAAATTTTCGATTAAAATTTTTAGAGCCATCACGTTCCACTATAAATAATATTTGATCTTTCCGAATTCGTATTTGCCATTAAGATTCGATCAGTTATCCAAAATGAATTAGAAGAAACCATCCAAGAGCTAATTTTATAAACAATTGTGGTGTTCATCTAGCTAGGTACCACGATTTATTTAATATGTTAACTATCAACGGTCGAAATCATTTTTTAAATTCTGTCGGCCATACACCGGCAAATCACAAACTTAATTTGCTTGCTACCAACCGTCACACATTCGTCGTTTTGGTAGACTACTGTCACGTGTGTTTGTGCGACGGGCTAATATGCATTCTTTATTGAGAATTTCCCGACGTATTCTGAATGAATGGGACTTGGTAGCAATTTTCCTATGCGAAAAGAATAACTTTATATATACGCAAAATGCAGCGGCTAGTTAACGTGTAAATAAAACAGCAAAAATGTCGTGGAAAATCTGTATGGTTTCGTCTGCTTTAATTTAGCTGCCCAGTTATTTTTGACTAGCCCTACTCTCCTAACGAATTACAGTTTTAAGCTATAACGATGATGCTTCTCAAAATTTTTAAACACGTCACAAAACAGTTCTAAAATCATAACATGCATACATTTTTTTAAAATGTGTTGTAATAATATTAATTAATTTAGACTGTATTTTTCGAAAGAGCCCTACTTAACTGTAAATTGCGAGATGTATATGCGGAATATAGAGTAAATTGCCGATCTCTGGATGCCGACGAGAAAATCAACCAACGCCATAAAATTCTCTAAACTGGTTTCGTGTGAAAACTAAAACTCGATCTTCCTGTTGCAGTTTGCAAAAATTACATAAGCGAGAACGTAATGATTTGGTTGGTTGGTACATGTAGTAGAGCATATATGCGTTATTACACAACCGGTAATTCTATCTTGTGTATAGATGATATTTCAAAAGCCATATGTATGTAATAATTTTTTCGATCTACTTTTAGGCAATTGATGATTTATCGTTATACATATGAATGTAGTAAACTGAATTTCTTATTTTTATATGTTATGATTTCTAACATCGAGAAGAAAAGACGGAAGCAAGGATATTGATTGCTAATAATTTTAAATCTAGACGTTTTAAGAAAGAGGGGATGTGTTTTATGAATTTTATGAATTTATTACCTAAGACGTATGAGTATAATTGTTGCAACAGTGAAATTATTTTATAGTAGACGTAGGTTTATAAAGGCATAACAGGAGATGAAAATTTTGTAAAATTGTAAATATATGCTATTTGTTTGTTATATCGACGACAGTTTTGAAAAGTTTATTTTGTTGTATGATTTAAAAGCAAGTTAGAGAGCCATGTTTTTAGTTCGCTTGTAATTCTAATACACCTAAGAGACTACAAATTTTATGTTCAAGCTATGATTATTATTTTGACTTTTTTGTAACTGAGTTCATGGTAGATTGTTGAACAAAGTGGTATCGATCGATCTCAAAAAAAAAATCATAAATATTTTGTTACTATTAAAAGTTTTAATATTAGTTTTACTAATCTGCCATTGATAGTTTTATGATGATTTTATGAAAATTTTCTATTGGCATATCAAGTAAATCGTATGTGTTCGATTTTCATTAGTTGCTTTAATATTAAATAATAAGTAGAGTTCGTTTAGTTTGAGAACCACCAAAACAAGAGGGGCACTAATCGAGAAGCTTTGAGAATCAATTGTAGCTTGTGCGCCTATGACGTGTTATATCCTCATACTAAGTGGACTCTACCGTTAGTAATTTACGTTACATAAGTATCTTAATTGTACCTTGTTAATATCGATCAAAACCAAAAGCTAATCTTAAGTTTTTCTTCTTTAGTTTTTACGCATACTAATGTAGAGTATCACTTGCTGTTAAGAATTTGAAATTTATCATTTGCGAAGCTTTTAAAATTTGGCGGGTAACTCTATAAGAATGTAAGGTTTGATTTTTTCCTTTATCAAAATGCATCACGACGTAATTTTTATTTTATCTCAGCTTCAAATACGCATATACAAACTTATAATACAAACAGTATAAAATTCGTCAATGCACATAATTTTAGATAATAAAAAGAAAAATCATATACGTCCACGCACACATGACGCAACAAACAAACATAACAAATCAATATTCAGCATTCAGTCATTCAGTAAAGTATTCGTGCAATGAGTAGGCTTTTTAAATAAGTATGTTTTAAATACACTTTTAAATTTGATATTTGGTAATGTTTTCAGATTACGCGGTAAGTGATTGAAAGTGTAACTGATTCTTCTTCTTAATCCTGATCTAGGTCTACCTGTCGGTGTACGGAAACGTTCCCTACGCCGACAAGATTTTTACAACTCCATATTACTTTTTGTTTTGTTTGTTTGTTTAAATCTCCAACTTGCATTTCTCAAACCTAAATGAATTATAATCTTGTAAAAACTTTTACCTCGTTATTGATGAATTTGGATTACTTACATGTAGTAATGTAAGGGATAATTACATCAAAAGGAAGTTTGCTATCACAATGAAGTTGAATGAGATATTTTTGAAATGTAGTATTTCGCTGTTACTATATTGCAACGGTAAACTCCTCACTACACAATTGTTTAAAGAATAAATGACAGGTGTTTCGCTAGCACGAGACGACCATTATCAAAGCCGATCTGAGGAAGTAATTTTCTTAAAGCTTTAAGCATGCATATTTTCCCCCACCCTTACTGTAATCGTGTGTGGGATGTAAACAAATATTTTTCGTAGACTGTAATCACGACAGAAAAAGTACCTGTTAAAGATTGCGTTTTGGTTTGAATAAGTTTTAAACTTTAAAAATTTTACATGTATCGTTATGTGACTAATTTAGCTAAATTCGCGAAGAAAATTAACAAATTAGAAAGATAAATTCATCTTACAACGACTGACATTACTTAATTATTTAATTATAATAGACCGAACCAGACGGAGTATTGAATGAAAGTACAGTAGGAGTCCCGCTTATCCGGCCTAAACGGGGAACCGGCGGAACATCGAATAATAATAATATACAAAAATAGGTGAAAACATTTCCGCGAAAATCACAAAAAGTTGAAATATTTGAACTTCATCCCGAATTTCGTGATGGCTATTGATTTGATCCGTAAAGATGTGAAAATCGTTCTAATATGTACTCAGCTTGAGGATGTTGAATAAGCTAATGTCGGTTAAACGAGACGCTATTGTGTGGACATAAATGCGGCTGTATTCTATAGATTAAAGAACAAATCTTTCACATTATCCTTTTGCCCGTCTAGGGCGTCAAATAAAGAAGAAATCAAATCTTTAATTCTTATCTGTTACACCTACTCCATTATCTTTTAATTCGAAAACTTGTCTAAAACAGTAGATAATATGTATTTAAAGTTTTCGAATATGTCAGCTTCGTACGCATCGAATATTTCTGGAACACGAGCGTAAAATTATAATAAAATCGAATATATTCAAGGCGAAAGATCTCATTCCCCAAATGTTCCTACGATGAAAATCGCCACCAAACCGATAAAATAGCAATGTCGATGATTTATATGCCAATAGAGAAATTCCTTCGCAAAGATTGATTAACTTCGATTAGAAAAAAGAAAACTTTATCGTGAAAAGGAATCACCCTTGACAATTTTATTGAATCATATTTTTACATAATTATTAAAACGGTTTATTATATGATTAACATAATATACTTATAATCAACATTATTGCATATATGTTAGCGAATAAGAATAGCATTTAAAGCGATATATTTATAATGTATATTTTAATGAGCTTTTAATTTTAGCCCTATTGCAGTGTGTAGTGCCTATTTGTAAAACATGGCGTCCACTTATTATTTCTTTTTCTTTTTTTCGTTTCATAATGGCTTTTCGTGGGGTGCCTTATGGATTTTTTAAGTTGTCGACAAACAGACAGGGTTGCCAAACGCTACGATTTTATCTAATAAAAAAACAATCGCACTTGCTGAACATTAATATTAATATATATGTATATTTTCAAACGTGAGATCTAGATAAAATAAATATATATATTTTTCTATAGACGTGATTACAGCGATTTACTTCAAGTGGGAAGAAAAACACATAGAATACGTCCAGATTACTGTGACAATATTAACTTTGCAAATATTTAACCATTACATCAGATTTTAGCATACCATTTTGCAAAGATATTCCGTTTTCTAAATTCTTAATATAGGATTAACTCAGTGATGTAATCTCGAATTCTCTTGATTTTCTTTACTCCTATTTTTGATTGGACGGTTTCATCAGAATTCCTTTTAGCATCGATTCGTAAATTTCATAGCTCCTATATTGTTAGTGTACGAGGTTTGGCAATTAAATAACGGGACTGGTCCGAAAATATGCTTTATTGAAAACTTATTACAAGCAGCTGTTAATCACCTTCAATACAACTTCTCTTTCCCTATCTATACACCGCTGCATAAGGACGTGGTTCCCATCGTTTAAAGCAGTGCTGCAGATCATCAAGTGTCCCACTCTTCAGCCAGTTTGTCGTTTTTGCTTTGACCTCTTCTGAAATAGACAAAATCTATTAGGCTCAAGCTTATTTTATGCTAAATTTGTTGTTTTATAACAGTTGCAAGACAAATAAAGTCTTAAATGTGTATTTGTAAAATTTGAGTAGGAACTAGACACCCAAATAAAATTAGAAATTGATGACAAAACCTAAAAAACTTCTATAAAGTGATAAAACCAGGCGCAATTCTGTTAGTGCCATCCCATATTTTTTCTAGAAAAAAACATTGAATAGGAACTATTAACAATTATTATTAAGAATATTATAAATTAGTATTTATTGCACAAAATATAGTGTATAGCGAAACATTTCAGAAACATACAAAAAGTTTTTATCAATTATGTATAACATACTTATACAATTGCAAATTATCTTTAGCATAACATTTAATTACATGCTGTATGTAGTGGAAAAACAAATAATCATCCATAAAACTTAACTAGGTACAGAAGAAGGTAAAAGAAAACGTTAAATGAATGATTAAAACAACTGAATTTTTCTAGGTAAGATTAGGACTAAACGTATGCGTGTTTCCGTCATTTAAATGTAACTCCTCGTATTTATTTTTTGAATTTCTTTGGTTGAAAAATTTAGAATCCTTAAATGTAAATTTTTGACAAAAAGAATTTGAATTTTCTTGATTTCATTGGACGTTATCATTAGAATTCTTTATTATTATATATTGCTTCGAATTTCATTGTTTTTTTTTTTGTCAAAAGATCCATCAGAAATTCTGATGACGATCTCAAGAGAAAAGCTCAAAAAAGTTCAAAATTAGTGCTATCATTTTTGTTGTTCTGAACTTTTTTGATCTTTTATTGAAATCGTCTTCAGAATTTTGTAAACTCTTGATATAGGTACCGCTTACAATTAGTGTTATAGCTTAAAACTTTCTGGTTATTTTCTTCGAAGTTTTCATCAAACTTCCCTAAAACTGTTTCGTAGATTGTCCCAATTTCTTATGTGGATACAATTGACTATGGAAGCTTTGAACTTACTTTACTCTACATCCGAATTTCATACCACTGAGCCTTGCCTATGTCAAAAGCTTACGAAAATCTGATGGAGATTTTAAGGAAAGAAGTCAAAAACGTTCAAAATTATAGCACTAAGTTTTGAACTTTTTGGCCTTTTTCCTTGAAATATTCATCAAGACTTCGTCAACTTTTTAGCGGTACAGATCAAAAGTTTCTTGTTATATATATATTCTTAACTAATTGGTCATCATATTTGGGTAAGGATTTTGTCAAATCGGTGATTCCTCGAGATTCGACAGGCTTCTAGATTATTATCTGCAATTAAGTTTTTTTATGACTGTTTCATATTGAAATATAGAATGTGTCTATGCAATTTACTACTTTATACAATTGTGTAATAATGTAGTGTAATATTACAAAGCCAATTTCATGGAAAAATATATAAGTTTATACGAATATACATAGTTTTGGCAACTCTCATTTTATATGACATTACTAACACTAATTTCATTTACATTTTTACATTATCATTTTATTTTACTTTATTTCTCTTTTAAGTCACATAAACACGTTTGCTTATATCATTACATAGTCGTAGAGTATCCATGTAGTGCGCTAGTTATAATCGTACATTGAAAACAAGAATTGGTAATAAACTTTAATAATTATGTTTGAAAGTGATTTAAAAATATAAGTTGAAGTAAGAAATAATTGAAAGTAGTTATAAATACATATTTGGAAAGGTGAATATCTAGGTTTAAGTAAATATCCCATATCATTTTCTTTTTGTTCGTTTCTTTCGCTTTACGTTTGTTTTCGTTTTTGTCTTTGGTCTATATAATTTTGAAACGCGCAAGAATCTTTTTCAAGTAAGCCGTAATTAGTTTTGTTAGCATTAAATTGTTGCCATTTCTTGCTTGATAGTTTATTTTAAAAGAAAACAAGTTGCAATATCATCTTAATGCAATCAATCTTATTACAGTTAGCGTTTGTTAAATATTAATGTTTTATATTCTTTTCAAATTATCAGTAATAAATATATCTATATTATTTATACGTTGTTTTATTTCCAAGTGTGCGCCAGTCGGCTTTCAGAATTTCTTCTATACGCGTTATCTATAAGATTTAAACGAAATCTGATAAACGGGTGGATTCAAGAAACATAGAGATTCTAATACGGGGTAGGGTTAGTACGTGATTTCCAGCAATGCACCACGCTAATAAAATTGTGCGGTCTGGGATAACAAAAGATGAGGATACATTTTTATATCGCGTGTGCGTAAATTGAAAATATATTCTATTTCGTGGTAGTGAATATCGTTAAATGGGATGGAATGAAACGAGTGTAGAATACACCTGGAATTCGTTTGGATTGTTCAATGAATTCTTGCCAGATGCAATAGGTGAGTGGTAATGTAACTATTTCGACTACATCGAATAAGTGCGCTTTGTAGAAACTGAAAGTTAAAGAAATAAAATTTCAATTAAAAACCTACCTACTACGAGGGTAGATTCGAAAGTTTCTGGAATGATAATGAAAACGAAACTTAATGCGGATTAAAGTTATATTTTATTTCTCAATATAATCTCGTGCAAACTCTACGCACTAGGTCCAAGGTTTTTCTAGCTTCTTGATTCCATACCCGGAAATGGCTTTCTTGAAGGTTCTCAATATAACCGTTTAGAGTCTCTTATCAGTTCTTCATTCGATCAAAATCTATTTCCACTTGAAATGTTTTGAAATTTAATCCGAAGAAAGGAAAGAACAATAGCAGGAAGAAAACTGTATAAATAATGGTATAAAAATACATTTCTGGGGAAAAAGGAGATACCGAAAGATGGAGTACAAATATTAAAAAAAAAACTTTTATACGGTGGAGAAACATAGACCATGACTGAGAAACGGAAAAGGAAAATAACAACTGCAGAGACGAGATTTGTGAGAACAAAGGTGAATAAAACAAGAAAGGACAGGATTAGAAACGTAAAGTTCCGAGATAATTTGAAACTGAAACCGATGGAGGAAACGATTGACGAAGCACAGGTGAGACGGTACGGACACGTTAAACGGATGCCGGAACAAAGAACAGTGAAACAACTGTTTGAAGCCAGGACTAACAAGAAGAAATCAAGAGGAAGACCGAGACGGACGTGGCTGGAGAGCGTGAGAGGTGCATTGTGTAAAGGAGGAGTATCGTGGCAGGAAGGACGAGCGATACCAGATAGGAAGGGATGAAGGGAAATATGCAGGAAGACAATATAGAGACCTCAACTCCACACGTGCCTTACATCTCATGAAGGGGTAGAAAAGACTTAAGGATTATGAAGAAGAAGAAGAAACAGATTTAATACTTATTAACTAGACAAGTTTTACTGACAGATCTCATTTTCATTATACAAGGTGTGGCTATAACGTACCAAGAACAACTTTTATTTTATTTTATTTATACATAGATATATATGTACTGTGCAAGCAATGTGAAAAATTCGCAAATTTGAAGTAGACTGCTGCGTTTTTTATTCCCAATAATTCCCAATAATTCATTCAGCTTATTCATCGTATAATCTTGTCATAAGGAAAACTTCTTTTGATAATGTTGACGATTCTTTATTAGAGTTCCCTCTATTTTATGCTAATATTCAGAGCGTTTCAAATAAAATAAATCAATTATAGACGCTTACCTAGTAGATAAGAAATATGATGTACTGTCCTTTTGGGAGACTTGGCTTACTTAAAATGAAGCCTCCTATTCAAAATTACTGGATTCTGTTGCAGCGTCATATTTTTGTAGGAATGATCTTAAGTGTGGTGGTAGCTTGTTTATGGTACGAAATTGGATAAACTTAACAGTCTGTCAATCGAGCTTCGTTTTGAGATATAGCGGTTTTGAAAGTTGATTGTATAAATATGTCTATTTTGAGTGTCTGTAGATCACCCACAGGTGACTTGAATATATTTATCGCACAGTTGGAGATGGATTTTTGTCTGTAGGTTTTAGAAATAAAATTGTAATAATCGATGACTTTAATGTGTGGTTTGGCACAAGTGAGCATTATGTTCAATTATTGTTAGATTTCTTTTGTATTTTCTCACAAAATAAGTGAGCCCAGTCGTAAATCCAGTTGCCTTGACAATATCTTCTTCAACTTTGATTCTAATGTTTCTGAGGCACATGTTACTCATAGTTTTCCTGCTTATAGTAGCAAATTTATCGAAGTTTCAGCCGTGTGTTCTATAACATAAACCGTTTCTGTTTCATTCCTACAACGGATTTTCAGAAAACCTAATTCCTGCTTCCTGCCAGATTTTTTGTAACAATACGCAGAACTGACCAAGTTGTCCTCTTTGTTCTTATAGTAGTTATTTGCGTTTACATCTAATCGCGCATCGTATTATCATTGTCGGGTGTCGCGGCAAACGCTGTCTGTTATGCTGCACATCGCTGCAGGTTACCGTGAACGGTGGCAGTTCCTGCTGTTGACGCAAAGCGCACGTTCATCAACCGTACGAACCGTACGAGTCGTACCTGCACGTCCAGCCTCGATTTATTGCCTTTACGTCGCGTATAATATTCAAAATAAATAAATAAACAAACAAACGGGCGCGCTTAAAACGGTGTTAATTTTCTAATGGGGGAAGTCATTGATCTGTGATCCAATTGAAATGATTAAAAGCGCGTTTGAAAACGCGCTGCGCGCGCAATAATTCGACAACGTTCGCCTCGGTTCGGGCAGCGGGAGATATTCGTTTTTGTACAGCGGCGTCGAGTATTGATCCACCTGATTCAGGAATCTGTTGTGCATGAAGTGTTTTTATAAAATTGACAATAACTATGTCTAAGGTAAGTGTCGTTTTTTCACGTAACATTACGCGATAAAATCGTTCCGTATCGTCGCGAAGCGATTACGAAAATCCACCTTCGGTAAGTGCTTAAAACGTTTTGCGCGAATGTCTTTTGTGAAACCTCCTCCTCCTCTTTTTCCGGCCTCTCCGACGACTTCGAATTTGTGCAATATCGAGAGTCAGAAATTCGATTTGATTTTTAAGGTAAATAAATAAATACAATCCGAGTCAGTCCGTCGAAATATTTAGAACGATGTTTGCGAAAGGAAGAAGGTAGAAACCGAAAGTGTATGTGAAAATATGCATAAATATTTATCTCGGTAACTGGGCTTTCCTTATCGAGTGCATGGAAAATCTAAGTTTAGTTGTATACCACCTATCTTTCCCTATTCGTGATAAAATAGTAGTTTTGCATCGTGCTTTGGTTCGGTTATTGCAATTTTTAAACGATCAGCAGGTTTGTTTAGATTTGTTTTCGTTATCTTCGTAAGTTTCAATAAACTTTTTGTTGTACTTAAAAGCCGCAGATGTTTAAACATTTCAGATTTTACAATCAGTATGAATTTTCCGGCAATGAGGTTCCTGTTATAGATCTATTCCTTTCTTTGGTACTTATAAGTTTGAACTAGGAAACAATCGACGAATTTTTCGTTTATACAGAACTTTTAATCTACGCCAATTTTCCCTCACTCATTTTTATTAGCATAGTTTCGCATATATGTATTATTATAAAGCAAGAATGCACCGGTTGCCGGAGTATTTATCGTCTCTACTATACATGAATTTTCCGGTATGCGCTGTGTGTTCTAGACTTTATTACTTTATGTTCGTAAATTTGGAATATCAAGCAATCATATTTTCATATTTTGCACATATTTTTCGTTATGTTCTCTTTAAGTCTGAAATATTTTAGCGTTTCAAGCCTTTATGCGGTTATTGCAGTCACCATTTACAAAATTATCTGTTATATACACCGAGTTTACTTAACTATTCTGCATGCATTTTCTAGAAATTCCTTTTTTTATTATAATTATCGTTCTTTAATTACGAGTTCGAAATAGCAAACAACTTAACGTTGAAATATGTTTTAACTGCCTTTTGCACTCATTTTTTAAATAACTGCACTTAAAGGAAATAGATATCAATTTACTCGAACTTGGTCTTCATTTCACCTACAGATTTTTATAATTTAATGATAATAATTGTAATTATATATTATTATTGTTATTAAAAATATGATTAATCAAACGTAGGCTTCCACGGCCGTTCCTTAACGTAGAAATATCTTCCGGATATTGCTGTGATTATGGTAAAAATCCACGCTTCGTTGATCAGCGAAGTGCTTTATAACTAGAGTTTGTTAAAAGATGGAGGACGTGTTATCATTAAATAGTATAAATCAGACTGACGCTGTCACTTCTCCGAATTTTATTATTCAATGATCACTTATCAATGACAACTTATGATAAAGAGTCATCCACCTGCTTAACAAACTCTAGTTATCACAACCGTCGCAATACCCGTTTCTATGTTAGACAATGGTCGCGAAAGCCTAGTATTATTATTATTATTATTATTTTTATGGTTCTTGTTATTGTCATTATTCTGTTAATTTAAGAAATTCTCTCATACCCCTAATTCATATATTAACGTTTTTGTTTGCGATTGCGGCGGCTATTTGTTGCTGTGGTGACAATGGCAATAACTATTTCAAAATAAAATTGCTATTGTTATTATTATTATTATTTTTAATTTAAATTTTTTCCGTAGTCCTCATAATGAATACTTTACTTTGTGGTTTTTTCGTATATATATTTGTCAAGAACATAAATTCAGGTATCGTTTTACGTTTCGACAAATATACTTATCTTTGCCAGAAATTATACAAAAATTCCAGAAATTACAGTCGATTCCAACGACATAAAATCTATTAAAAAAAAGAGGTTCATTAGTCTGATTCTACTAAAACTTCGGTATGAAAATCAAATGTTTTGAATTTTAAAAAGATTCTACTTTTCTGTAGCGTTAATTCATATAATCAGGACGATTCCCTACAAAACGACCTAATGAATTAGGTGACCGAATTACGAGATAGCTGTGCAATAGCTGGCCAAGTAAGCCACATTTTTGGTCAAATCCAGATTCTATGAATTAATATTTTGGCTTTTGTAAATTTTGTAGTTTACTATTTATTCATAAATTCAAATTATCATTTTACGTTGCGACAAATATGTTTATTTTCTTCAGAAATTGTACTAAATCTCCGATAAATTAAGGGCAATTCGAAATACATAAAATGTGTTTAAACGAAAGGTTCCCGTACTACAACAGACTAAAATAAGTAAAAATCAAATATTTCAAATATGATTATTATGTAGTATATTATTATATATTATAGTATTTTACAATTTGCGGAGTGTTGAATCGAAGTCATCTTTTTCCATTTTCCATTCTTTACTTCGATACATCACAGCACAAAATTTAAAATTATTTTTGAACGTTGAAATATGTATTTGTTTCTTACTTTTTTGTGATTCCGGCAGAGGTAATAATAACAATAGCGACGTTAATAACGATAAAGAATAGAAAGAAGAGAAACACTAATTGTAAGAAATAGAATGTAGGTATAATTCTACTTTATTTAATTTAAACTTCTACCTTCCTTTTGGTTAAGGATAACACTGTTTCGTGTCGAGTTTACTTCTTCTACAATTGTTCCCAGTTCTTCCCGATTTGGATTCATACCTTTATATTCTTCCATAAAATATCTCGCTTATTATTTTTCTCATAATAGGGATTCACGTCTTTTTGGTCAACTGTTCCATTTCTTCTTCGGGCTCGCGCATTTACATGCTGTTTAAAGACCCATTTCCCATAAGCAAATTAATTCACGGATTTTCCTACTTCTCTCAATTCCTTAAATTACTCGCAGATTAAAACGAATGTTTTAGGCCGGTTAAATATCGCGCTTCAAAATACCGGTGGCGAATTAGCGAAATAGGTATTGAGAACTAACACCTACAATATAAAGTTTGAAATATTTGATTACTGATTAATTCGATGATAAATAAATTCTACATCCAAATAATGCCAAGAAGTTGTGAGAAAATCTTTCTTAACATAAACTGTAGTTAAACTGTAGTGCAGTGTATTCAATTTAAAGCTTTCACTCAGTTCTGGATTTCCTCACTCAGCATTAAGAAAGCTCCGCTCTATTGGAACTTTCCCGAAGTTATCTACGTCCGATGCAACTCGAATGTCTAAAATTTTAACTTCAAATCTAATCCTCTTTCTGATGGATATTGATTTTTTAATCATCTTTTCTGAGTTCAGGATCTCATTTTTATTTTATCGGTTGTATTCTTATTTTTCTGGATCTTTTAAGATAATTTATTTTGTTAAGGTTTCGAACATTTTTCTTAACGAGATTGTTGCCACTATGTTTATTATCTTGAAAATGTGGAAAACATGGTTTGACAATGCGAAATGCTTCCGTTGGACTGGTTTAAACTTCCACAAAGAAAATTATATAAACAGATGAAACGTGAATCAAAACTAGCGCAAAACTCTTCATTAAGTTGAATGTTTGATGGCGTCTTTGTAACGAATAAATACTATGTTTTTGTAGTAGATTCTCATAAGCTGCGATAAACTTAACCAAGATCAATGTCAAAGGAAGCATTTCTTGAGATCATTTTTTGCCTAGGACCACCTCGAAGGAACTGTTTCCAAGATAAAATAATCACCTAAAAGTGCCTCTCGATCAAGAGGACCATTTTGATAGAGCGGCAAAAATTTGACATCATCATAACCGGAAAGTACAATATAATGTACTTACAGTTGAAGCATTCTGAAACTTATTTCTGTCATTCCAAATTGTTCGACTCAAGAAAAGTTCAAGTTACGAACCTATGTTGAAGTTCGGTCAATTGGGAGTTAAACCTCTACTTATTCTTCTTTTACTTTTATTAACAATATTGACTTCCTAAGTAACTCATTGAAACTCCTGTTATTACTCATTTTCGTAGTTACTCCTACCGTTATACTTCTTGTGATACACAGTTTGTAAGCTTTGGGAGTTTAGAACAGATTTGTCTCGTCTACTTTTATTTGAATTGCAAAAGATATTGACTTATTCCTATTTTATCTGTTTTTTGTCGGTCTTTTTTCAACATTTTTTAGATTTCTAATATCCATCCGAATTTTGCCCGGTAAAACTATGCTATATATTTTTCAATACGCTGCGATTCATATCTTTCAATAAACTATAACAGTAAAAGTTTTTGCGTATTACCTATAAGTAATTCTTAGTACCTACCACTACGTTATTAAAATTGATTAGTACCTACAGCATATTGTAATAGAGGTGCATGACTCAAAAATGCGACGTCAAATTCCGCTAAGCTAAGAGGGTTGAAACTTCGTTTTCCTTCTCGAAAAAACGGATTCCCATTAAAATTGCATCGGGAACGAAGTAGAAGAATCCATTTCTAAAGGTATGCGGGTGAACTAGTAAATGCGGTAATTTATGATAGTGTTCCACCTCTACATTCTTGCGTAATCAATCATTCCCCGCCTTTATCGTAATGGGGTTCCTTCTGCTTCCGTTCTAACGATATAGGGTCATTTACTTCGCATTCGAGGTTGTTTGTCCAGTTAGCAGAAATCGATGTTAGACACTCTTTCGTTCCTATTTCGTTTTAACTAGATAATCTTACGTAAAAAAGTGACTTACTTAATCACTTTTTCCTTTTCAGTCATTAACCGACCTGTTATAGATAATATAAAGTAAAAACAATTTCCATTTTACTTAACGTTTATCGCCGTGGCCATTAAGAAGGGAGATTATTTAAAGAAACTCGACCATTCATTAAAAATAAGCGGTCTGTTTAAATTTATGTCACATATTATTATTATTCCGTACGGTAAGTCATTCTGTTAATTCGCCGTTCGTAGGGAACCGAGCATTCGTAATAATGCGCATACAAAAATACGACGTCTCGTCGGTTATCGTACAAACTGAATTAGGTAGGTCGCACGGCATTAGTAGCAAAAGCACGCTTCGGTATGTCCTATATATTTTGGTTATAAATACGAAGATTGCATTGGATTTAGCTCAAAGTAGCAGGTTTATAAAGTGCAGTGGGTCAAAAGATGCAAGCACGGTGGGTAAAGTTTTCCGTATCCGTTGTCTTATTAATGAATTGTTTGTTTATTACGGAATTGCTGTACGGAATCCTTTATTTGTTCTCGGATTTTCATAAAAAGTAGGACCATCATCTTCAAATGACATTCAAACATATCGATTATAATTAGGGACATGTGTTTCGGGACGTGATTAGCATCTTCAAATTTATTTGATCAAGCCGTGCGATGAACATTCATTTCTATTATTATTTATGTTACATCACGGATCTTAAAATTTATGTTCAGCTGCTTTTCTAAAAAATAAATTACACTGTAGATCTTTGAGTTGTAAAAGAATAAAATTTACGTTCCAAAGTGCATGAGCAAATTGTTTCGAGGCGGTTTCACAGAGAAACGTGAAGGTCAGGATAATTTTGTTGGTTTAAGAATTTCTGTTAAGATCTGATGGTGGTGTTTGGTGGGACCAAACGTCTTCAATTACACCGAGGAAACTACAGGGTGAGAAGTGTTTTGGATTGGCAATATTGAAGACACTAAGACACGAACACTTTCGTCTTTTAAGGTTTGTGAGCCTGCCTTTTTTCTGTTCTGCCTGCTTTGTTGTTGTGATTAATTTTTGCGCTTTCGGTTGAAAACGGGCCGAAAAATAAAATTGGAAATGCTTAATTCGATAACTGGCTTCAGCATTGGGAAATGACGTAAGAAACAGACAATTTGAGAGATGGGAGAAAAATAAAGAAAATTTTGTCATTTTAATAAATTGCTATATACATTACTTAAATTCTGAACATCGGTTCTGAAATTAATAATTTCAGTATCTTTCTGTATATTTATCATTTCGTATATTAGTTTTTTTCTAATTATTTTCTGTTTTTAATATAATTGTGTTTTCAAAATATAAGCACAATTTCACTCAAATGCCCCTATAGGAAATATGTAAGGAATTTCCTGCAGGAATATCCTTAGAAAAGTAAATTTCATCTTTAAATAATACAAGAGATTTAACTTCTGTATATTTATATCTAACTCGTAGATACTTCAATGATATTCTGGGGATCTTGAAACCGATGGGTAATTATTTAAGGCGATTGAATATTCTTGGAATTTTTACTTCCTTGTTTAAATATCTACGTAAGGACACGGTACGTTCGGAAAATCTAAAGGTAAAAAATTCAAAGCGACCGTTAATTAGCGATGAACTTGAAATTGTTTACCGTGCTGTTAGTTAAACGATTTGTAAAGGAAAACACATATGTACGTACGAATGTACATCAATTATCAACAGTTATGCCGTTCATATATCTGTAGACATACGTACAAAAGATTTAGTTACGTATTATATATGAAATGGTGCGACGTTTGTCTGGTATTCATTTGGTCTTCTCGGAATGGAAAAAAGGAAATAGAGGAGATCTTTATTCTCAAACTCGTTTAGTTCTTCTTCTTCCTGTCTAATTTCTAATTTGGGTGTTGGAAGTTGGCCCTGCCTTATCCTCTTAGCCAATCCATTCTTTCCCAGTTTTCCGTCCAGTGGCGTACGTAGAAAAATGTTTGGAAGGGGGAAAGTAGGGTATTATATGTATCATATAGTATATATTATTATCATTCCATAAAGAAAACGGCATGTAATATACTTCCGATTACTTCTATTTGAAAATAAATATCCTGACACATAAATTTGTATTTTTACAACAAGAACCGTCAACACCCTGTATATTTTTATCCACATCTACTCTATTATGAAGCCATAATTATGCTGATTTCGGACGATTTCAGACGTATTATAACACATGATCTTTTCTTTTTGATGGATGGTCATGCGTTCGTTTTTGTTTTTTTGTTGTATTACTGTTCCGCTCTATTGTTATTGTTTAATTCTTTTGTTATATATCATCTGGGACGGGGATCACACTAGCAGGGTTTTTAGTTTTAATGTTTTTAGTTTTTAGGTACTTAGGGTTATTATTTCACTATATCATATTGCTAAATCATAATTTTTATTGAATGTATAACTGGACCTGGCCTCGCGGTTGTGCATCTGACTTTTTATATATAAAATTTTTATTTTTTTCTCCTTTATATATATGTACATATACATTTCTTTTTTCCTTTACGTAGAAAATGTAATAGACCGCACAATAAAGCCATTCATTATTATTATTATTATTATTATTATTATTATTGTGTGGTGAGGAGTTTACCGATGTGATATTTGTGTCATAATTATTATTATTAAGCAGCTCGTAGCTACGGTTCTACGAAGAGGAGAGAAGATGAAGTGATTTGGACAATAAATCAGCGGAGATCCGGCACGTGAAGAACGCACTGGAAAAGAATGACTATAAAACTAAGGAGATTTTAAGAACAAGCACTACGAGGAAGAAGGAGAAGAATGGATTTGAACGAGAAGAACTCGCTGGATACTTTCACGTATCTTATATTGCTGGAATCACAGATAAGCTGAAGAAAATCCTGAAGAAAGGAAAGATAAACGTCAGATATATAATAGTCAACAACTTGGTTCCTCAAGCGATAACCAGATGTCTAAAATACGAGCTACAGTGTCAATGTGGGAAGTCAAATATTGGACAAACTGGTCGTAGTATACAATGCAGGATCAAAGAACATCGAAGAGACGCACAACAAGGGCACACGGAAATGTTAGCAGTCACCCTAATCTTCACCATCGGCGGAGGATAAAGGTCCTCATCCTCCCTAAAGGGTGCATTTTGCTTACCTTTTAGGAACTGTCACTGTGTCTTCCTCTTTCTGGAAATAACAATAATCTGACGAAAATGTTTGATTTGATCTTCGACTACAAACAAAAACTACCCAAACAATGGATACAATTTTTCTTGTGATCAATTGAAGAAAATGTTACGTGGTTAACTTCAACTAGATTCAACTAAACCCGTCTATCAGTGAAACGCTCAATTGTTCAGTTGCCAGAACAACTTGTTGATGCTTATGTTTTCTAGTAACATTCCTCGACTTCCATTAATTGCACAATCTTTTCGTAATACTTATTTCTGTCATGAACATCTTGATAACGTTCGTTCCGCGAACTTTCATAACTTCTTGGCAGTAACGAAGCGCTTACATACTTACAATTAGCGTTATTTCGTGTGGCGGCGAGTTGAAGTTCTTTTCATGCGTGAACCGTGCGATTTCAAGGTTCTGGAAAGGTGAATAACGAACGAATCCGATATTTTAAAATGTAATCGAACTCGACCGCGATCGCAATTAGCAGTATCAACACAGTTACACATGGGGAAAGAAAAGAAAAAACGAAACAATAGAAACTCGCGAACCTGTTCGTTTGTGTACAAACAGCACAAAATAGATCTTTCAAGGTAAAAAGGAATATGAGAGATTTATCGTCGGCGATACGAGAGGATAGGATAATGTATTGCTAGTTGTCGTGATGAGAAGTCACGACCGTCGAGATCGATGCTTAGAATTCTATGCATTGCCTGGCAAGTTCATTAATATTTGTTTTGCCTTTGTCTGGTTACTATGTTTGTTCCATGACGTTTTCTTCTTTTTGACTTACGTTGCTACTTTAACTGTATTTCCGCATTTGATCAGGACAATAAATAGGCCGCATCTATGTACTTACGACGGACGTTCAATTAAATACTCATAGAAAATTGTATTTAATTCGTCCTATATCTTCCGTGTGCTGTTGATGGATATTTTGTAAATTTCTTGGTTAAATTTCCTAATTGATTTTCATAATTTTGTTTATGTCGAGGATTGGGAAAATAATGCATTTCTGCGCTGAGATAAATAACGATGTTTTACCTGATACCCTATCATATCTAAAATGACTAATAGAATTTAAAATATCGATTACTTTCGCATCAACAAGTGGTTTTGCAATACAATAACGCTTCTAATTTCTTTTATTGGCATTACATTCTAATAGAATTCGCTCACTAATCGACAGACCGATGATCTAAGTAATTGCTCGATTACACATCCGCAATTAATCTAAGTAAGGCGATTCTAGACGAAAATTGGGTTTGGCAAAACGATGTCAAAAATAATGGATGAACAACAGATTATAGATTAAATCCGCGAAAAATTGGCAATCTGAAAATAGATTCGGTTTACAATATTAGAGTTTCAGATCCTTGTCATATTTTGATACCGCTACCACAATAAAATAATTTATAACAGATTTGTTGATTTGTGACTCGATTGATCATATTATTGTGTCTTTGTCCCAAATATTTGTTTTCCAGTTTTATCATTTTGTGCTTTCTATCTGTTGTCGTGTCCGTAATGAGAAAATTTGATATATTTATATTTTATGTTCACCAACATACCGAATGGTTGATGGGGAATACAACGCAAGTTAATTCACTTCTCCTTCCAAAGCTTATGCTCTTTCCAGTAGCGTTTTTGCGATAATCCCAGTTCTGATAGCAATTCTATGTATCTGGCTGGTTTTCTTCCTTAATCGTTTCTTAGTCCGCTTTGTCCATATTTATTTTCTTCACCAAAGTTTTTCCAATCTTTTCTATCTCTCTTTTCTATTCTAACTTCCCTTGTTTAGATTGCTCTTCCAGGCACCTTTGGATCTACCAATTGTTCTTCCGACCGTAATTCCACACTCCAATGCTTGCTTCTTAAATTATTTCAGTGTTTTCGTAGGGTCCATTTCCATTTCCGTGTCTATTATTTATAATATATCGTCTGGTTTGTTAAATGTGTTCCAGTTGGTACCCGTTCTATTACTCAAGAAATTACTGATAATAAAATGCCTATAAACATGAGGATATAGACTGAACGTAACTAAAGATTGAGCGCTGTTTGATACGTTTACCAGTTTTTATACTTATATTTATTGAAAACAAATATATTTTTAATTAACGTGTTGCCGATTCTTGTTTTTACTAGATCGCAAAACTTGGATATGTGAAACTACACACAAATTTGAACCGGTTGTCACAATAGGCATAAGCATCTGCTACGACTTTTGAGTATGCAAAACATTTGCAATTTTAAAAGGTTGCCGAATTAGGTGCAGACATCTGCTTCAATCTCATGCGCGAGACTTTATGGACAAGCACCTGTATCTAGTAGCAACATCTGTTATGGTAAAAAACGAGCATGAAACTAAAATATTATACAATTTACCAGGTGATTCGAGACGATTGCGGTTCACTTCGGTGTCTGGCTGGTAAATGTATTTATTATACGCTTATTACTGAAAATTTTCGTTTGAGTGTACAAATAGACTTCATGGTATTAGGTACGAACGCATATGCATAAGTATATGTATTTTGATTCTATATTAATCTGACATTTTGCTGCATTCAATTCAAAATGTCGATCTATTATTATGACGTTATTATAAGCAGGACACGAAGGAGTGCCAATAGTGCATTTTAACTTTTATTTTATTTTGACTCGATGGCGGCGCGACGTTCTAACTGTTCTATTCTTTTTAGATTCAATAATCATACGCCGTCAACGAAAATAAAATGAACGATATAATCGATAAATTTCTAATTATGTTTTTTTTTCTAATTTTAATATCGTTTATATCAATTTAGTAGATATATCTTTGTTTACCAGTGGCAGTAGCACTTGTTATTTTAATTATAAATCGGAGATGGAATGGCGGTTTTTGATCTGATAGGCGCGTACATGAAGATATCAATAAGTAAATAAGTGATTACATGTATTCCACTTTAAATATTTGTAATATGATTAGTAATAGCAGCCGAATTTGATAGTAGTAATTATTTATGTATCTTTTCATTTGCTTAAAATATTCATGATTACTATTGTAAAATTTCCAATTTGGTGGTTATCATGATGAGTTGACCAGTTTACTCAGAATCGCCTGCAGCAAATCTGCAAAACTATTGTTTGGTCTTTTGTCCCCTTAGTCTGGTGTTTGCCTTGAAATTGAATCATCTTTAGTTCTGAAATAAAAATATATAAATTTAGTATCGATTTTATTCATGTTAAGCATACTTATTTGCTTTTATATCATGTTATCAAATGACGAATAACGTTCAATATGTATGTAGTATACATACAAATACGTAATTACGTATCTACTGTCTGTAAATCACTTATCAATCACAAGTTTATAAACAGGCATGTCTCAATGAATTTCCTACGTCCAAATAATGCTTTTAAGATTTTCATCGACAAAAAGTAGTTACAACACTTTTGTTTACATTTCGATAATGAATTTGAGATAGAGCAGATAAGTTTTAAATGCTTGTTAGTACGTTACACATGTATGTATGTATATATTTTTTATTTTCCAAATTATTAATGAGCGTAATTGCAATGCGAGCAAGTCGTGTTTCAAATGAATATTTTGTAAAGTGCCCGCTTTATTATCGATGAGTTTTCGAAATTCGTACATACGAAGAAACTAATCCAGGGACCACTCTACGCGATTGGTCATCTCGTTAATAATAATAATAATAATTTACGATTTGTTCCATAGATTCTGCAGGCCTAAATGTGCATTTAGATAAAATAAAGTTATGAAGATGGTAGGTTTTTGCAATTTAGAAATAAAACTGAGGTCGAGGCTTAGTTTTTTCGGTTTCTTGTTGTTTTGGTGCTTCGTACATTGTTTTTCTTGTATCTTAGGAGTGCACTTCTTTCACCAGTTGGGAAGCTTCTTCGCAGAAGTCCCTATTGGAGGACATAGTTGACGTTTCTCAGCTTTCTTTCTTCTTCTACACCTTTGCGCTTGACCTCTTATGACTTGCGAGGAACATACTTCGAAGAGACACCAAACCAAACTGTTCATATTGTGCACCATTTTGTTGAAGATAATAATATAGCCTATTTGCAAATTCCCTTCTGCCGCTTTCTAATGTATCTGGTGATATATGCTTGCATTCTTCAGTAATTCAGTCCAAGTTCGCCAATATTCTGCAAAAGTTAATAATTTTACTATTCTTGCTTAGCATTTTTTTTTCTGCTACAACTACCAAACCTTGGCTCAATGTCAAAGTATGATATATCATTGAATTTCTAATGGAAATACATTTCCCACGAAGAATTACAAATGGTATCATCCTATTTAAGATTTTTATGTTGGAATGGGGTGCATAAGGGGGTAATTTTAGTATTATGAAATATTAATCAAAATGGTTCCCTCTCCAAATAAAAATTGACGTATCTTTGCTTTCTTTTTAATAAATCTATTAATTTCGGATGTGGGCCGCCTGGGAAGTTTCAAATGAACGCACTGTACATGATTTACAGCCCGTATGTTAAAACGGAAACGAACTACTTTACCGATTACATTTATACATCTAAAAAATAAATATCGCTGTCCATCGAATACATTTAGTGACTGAACTGGAATTACTCGCAGCTTTCCTGTCATAATAGCAAAAAATTTTCTCCAACAAATTTTGTTTTATTTTGTTTGAACTTTCTTCTGTTTTAATTGGATGCATACGTTGTGAGTGCGGTCGCAGGTGCTCCCGGGTGCCCCGTGGGAGTTGCTCTTATTATTAGTTGGGTTTCTTTCTCCTGGGCCTCCTCGATCTGGATGCTATTTCCGGTTCAACCCTAGATTAGATCACACGAGCTTTCCCACCACTCCAATGTGTCAATTCTAAGGAAGCTATGGGGGTGATTAGTTGAGTAATGTTCGGTGAGTGGTGTTCAGGATGACTTTCAGCAAAAGCTTATGTATTATAAGTGATTTCTTTGCGTGTTCACTCCGGATGACAACTTAGCTATCAAAACACGTATCTCAAATCTCTCTCTCTCTCTCTCTAAGTATTTTGTCTTAGGAATTTCTTGTCCCTATTTTACTAGAAGAAAATAATAGTTATGAAAGACAAGAATTATTAGTATTATTATTAGTATTTAGCAACTTTTGGTTGGGCACAGACATCTTCCATTTTGCACAATATCAACTTCTGAGATTGGGTTGTTTATGACGTACTGTGTAAAATGTCTCCGATTATCAATTTGAGAGGAACTCGTTTTAGTCGACAGAGAATATGGATAACTTACGTAAATAAATGTTCGAACGTCATGATACTTCACAATCGAATCCTTGGAAAGTTTTGAAGTGTAACCATAGGACCAAAGTTAATTTACACAACAAATATTTCAGAGTATTTTTCTTTCTGCGCATTCTTCAGATACGTGTGAAAGTTTATGAACCTTCACCGAAGGGCTAATTTGGGATATCGGCGCGTAAACATGTGTTACATGTAGGCATACACAATCGATAGATCAACACATCATCAGTACAAGCATATTAAATAAATATTTACGATAAAAATTAAATACATCGACACAATACGTTGACGTACGATCTTCATGTTTGCTAAATCGTACTTTCCTTTCGGGCCCGCGTTTGTGTACGGCTTGTAGTAGTAGTGGTAGTAGTAGCAGACTATGCGAATTGGCCTTATACATATGAGTTTTGCAATAACCCGGCTATATGTACATATATCATCTTTCTCTATCGCTCGCGTTGCAAAAATTATCGCCGTAAGAGAATATATGTATATGTAGCTCTCCGGCTACGGTCTATAGAAATCAACCTTATTGACTTAAACCTCGCGGATGTGTGTGTGCGTTCGTATTCGTCTCCGGAGTAGCATTAATCTTTTAAAACATACCTGAGTAAAGTTAATGTTTAGTTCTGTTGAAGTCGAGTAGGTGTGTGAATCTCGTCGGTATCGTTTTGCGGCATCGTCGACGCTCCGGCGTCGTGCATTTACTGTTAGTACGGAGGTTGTAAAAACAGTGATAAGTGTAATTGTCGTAACGGTACGTTTCGATTTTATTGTTTTATTTTGAATTCGGATTATTGGATGACATTTTAAATTTGCAAGACAAAGTTGCGCAAAAATTTAGGAGAAGGATGCAGGGAAGAGGAAAATTGTAATAAAAGGTAAATGGTTTTTGAATTTTTTCTAAAAAGTTGCTCCAAAATTGTTTTTTCGTCATTGATCCATTTGGTTTTTCAAACCCTTAAAGTAAACTTTTCTAGATTTTGGCTTGGTCACTGGTCATTCGTTCTGAGATTTTGGGGATGTATAGTAGGCGGACACTCTTCAATATCTAATATTCAAACTGTAACGACCATCTCAACCTGCGACATGCATTTAAAAAAAGAAATTAAATGATTTTTCAAAACGCGGGAATTTTGAAACAATGTGTTGTTGCCGAAATACGTATCTAATTACAAACGATAAAAATTGATTTAATTGGATTTCCTCCATTTTTTAAAATAAGATAATTTACTGATCTATACACAAGTATATTCATCTCGTTAAAGGCAAACACGTGATTATTATTTTTAGGCTATAGCGAAGCACATTTTATTTATTTCTTTTTATTCATCAAATGGGACGTTGCTGTATTGATTGCAACATGAAGTGCAACTTATCGTTTGATATTTATGTTGTTACCAAGAACGAGTTCATCAAAAACTTCTTTTTAAGTGATGCAAGTGTTTTATATTTATACAAAAATGAAATGTTTCGTATGATCGTGTTAGCAGGTTTCCTCACCCAAAACTAATATTTGTAGTTATTTGCTACACTTGTACTGGGTTGTGTTTTAATCCAATTTTCCGTTCTTTTTTAAAGGGATTTTCGTACTTTCTTCCAAAGTTATCCTGGAAAATGATTGACTGATTTATTTTAGAATGTTTTAAACAACTCGTAGATATAAGTAGCAAAAGAAATTATGTTTGATTATAATTGAGGTGAATACACCAAAGGTTTCAAGTTTTTATCTACAAATGGGAAATGTCGGCTAATGAGAAAACTTAAATGCAATCATTTGCAAAAAGAGAAATCATAAATAAACAAGCAACAAATTGGGTACATTTTATTTTTAATTTTTTTATTAAACTAAGACTAGATGAACAAAATGGAAGAAATACCGTCATTAAACAACCTATTTATAATATGTATTTACACATTTAAAAGCTTATTTTTTGAAAAAGCTGATATTTTTGCCTGCTTCCTTCTTTTACATTTTTCCTGAAAAAAAAAAAACCGTTTTGAAGGTGTGACATCATAAATTTTAAATATTCAAACGTAAGAGATTCATCCTTTAAGATTTCGAACAACTTTGAAAGCATCCGTATGGGAATTTATAGGACCAGAAATTGCTCCCGTTTCTTCATCATCACCCTTCTGTATAACTTCACCGTCTTTCAGATCGTTCTCAATTTCCTTGTTTTCATCAAAGTTTCATTCAGTGAAGAGGCTTTGGTCCAAATTAACGAAATCCTCATGTTGACTTTTAGAAGACTGACCAATTTCAATAAAAATTCGGAAAAATTCTGCTAGGATTTCTGAAGGCAAATCGTCCTCAGCATTATCGCGTATACCTCTTTCCTTTTGTACTTTCTTTTAGAGCCTGCTTTAACATACCAGTTTTCAATCATGTTTGTAGTTACCATTTTTATATAGAGCTATTCTATAACTTCAGAAAATTGGTTTGGAACCTTTGGTGTAACAAAGCAAACACACTGACAAAGTCAATGCACAAATTTCCACTATCAAATGTGACATTTGATCATCTCCTGATGATGCTAACTTGGTTAGCGAAACGCGCGTCGAGAGACATGCAATATTTGTTTGGTGATAGTAGAAATTTGTGCATTGACTTTGTCAGTGTGTTTGCTATTCTATAACGTTAATCTATTTTTAAAGATCTGAAGTAGACGTAACAATTCATTTTTCAAAGGATATGCCTTAATTAAATTTGATCACGGTAATTTTTTTTTTGTACTATGCCTCAATCTATGGAGTTCTTAATATTTTTGAGACTTTTGCGATTTTTTCGAAATGTATTTATTTTGTATATATTATTTTAGCTATAGTCTCCTTATTCTTATTTGCATCACACGTTTATTGATTTTTGACGTACTTTTCGTGGCATCTCATAATCGATGCTATAGTAGACTTTGTATGTGTAATACGTAGAGCGTGTCCGTTTTAGAACATCGTTGACCATTTTACACGCGTGATTCTTTTTTTGGAAATGCGTATTTGAAGAATCGGTGTGTTTAATGGTAAGGACTAATTTATTCCGGCAGTAATTAATAATTATGTTGCAAGAAATGGTAGCAGTATAAAGCATTTCTATATGTAAGTTGTTCCGAATAAGTTCCCACAAACTGAAAAACATTTTTTACTATTTCACAACACAATGAGAAGCACGATATTATTAAAATATGCTTATTAATAATTTTAACATCTCCCGTTGGAAACAAATGTTATAAACCGCATAGTTCGTTCTTGAACTTGAGTGTGTTACATGGCAGAGAAAAATCTTGCTACTTATTACTTGTTATCGCCATGCTTAACGTATGTTAATTGAGCTGTTAAGTAATGACGAATCATTTTTATTAGCGATAAACTTTAATATTTTCAATTCAATTTTTTTATTTAACGTAAGTTCAACATTTCATTTTGTCTTAGTAGATATGAAACGATAAATTCTGAAGATGTTTATATAAGTACAAAGGTATCATAATTAAAATTATTTCGTCGAGGTCTCAGACAGTAAAAGTGTGATTAGTCAAACGCAATGGTACATGAAGTGACGTTTCGCTATTTATTGCATAGCATCATCCGATTGAAATTAAGCAATCAAAGAATTGTCACAACAGTACCACAAATGGACCACTAATAATAACGCAGGATCGAAGATAGATCATATTCATGGAGGCTGGGGAAGGGTGGAGGGGTATATATGGGAGAAACAAATAATCATCCATAAAACTTAACAAAGAACAAAAAAGTAAAAGAAACCGTTAAACGAATGATTTAAAATAACTGATTTTTTAGCATGGAGATAAGCATTATCAAAACCGTATAAAACTGAAACCAGTTCGGTTTGCGTCAATAGAAACTTTTCCATATCATAACATCTCAGTCCATTTTTTAAATGCTAAGAATGTTAAGTTGCCTAATCAAGTTGCAAATTTGAAATATAAGCTGTCAATAATGACCATTTGATTGCATTACAGCAAAATGTTTGTTTAGAACTTGAAAACTTCCAAATGCCGACAAACAAATCTAAAAGCACAAAAATATTCATCTCCGACACGTATTATTCTTTGATAATGTGAATTTGGTATTTTAAACGGAGAAGAGTCATTCTTACATACCTACGTCTAGATAAATTGTGCCAACTCCTATAGCAATTGATGGCGGTGATGTAATTCGGTTTTGTTTTAATTAAAAGATTCCCTCGCATGTAATCGAGGACCGACCGGTCTTCTTGGACAGTTACGAATAATTGGCACGACTGCCTTAACCGGTTCTGTAAAATTTGCATATCAGCTTCGACCGCGGCCTATGTATTCGAAAAAGAAGAAAACAAATAAACATAGCCGGTAACTTTTTACGATCTACCTGTGTAATTTATTCGATAATATAACCTCGATTGTCGGCGAGCGAACAGATAACTTGGACTTTGTTGTATATGTCGAAAATGCCGGTGGGGTTTCTAAAGCGCGTACATATTTAGGAATCGGTATGATAGGTTCGATCATAATCGTCATGGTTTCGTCCCATTCGAAATGAATTTACTCGTATTTTTCGCGTATCCAAACAACTAATTAGACGAAAAGACAAGAGAGGAAAAAAACCGTCACAAATCCATTAATCTATTTCGAATTACGGCGGTTTACTATTGTAAAAATAGTACCGATATAGAACGTATCCTACTTATTTTTTAAAAATTCGAGCGTTCGCAAGCAAAATCTAGGTGACGAATAGTCACCATTAAATGAGATCTTTGTATATATAAGTACTTATTACGATCGAACCGCATTCGATCGACTACTACGTATTACTTATATATTTACATTTTCACCTCGCGAGGTATGCCAGTTCAAATATTGCTTAATATTTGTATAAATTATCGGTTTAGGAGTTATCTAATTGCCAGATTCCGAAAGTGTTGCGTGAAATTTGTGGAATTTTGCTTCCAGCATTGAATGCCCTTGGAGAAAAATATCAGTTTTGTTTTGCATTTCGTGGTAAATAGCCTTTTACGCTGTAACCTTCTTGAAAAGTCTATTAAACACATACCAACCGACAATGTTTCGTTTATTAGGTGATTATTAATTTTTATTGTATAGTTAACGATTCGTCTTCGCTTAATTTTGTCGATTTTTTTTTGTGTGTAGGACAGCTAGTTATCGGAAAAACGATTAAATTCAATATTTTTAGGCGAACGCAATAGATAAGAAAAATATTTCAGATAACACTCGGTTGCATTTACGTACTACTTATGGCGCATTATTTCGCAATTAACAATTAACATTTGTTAATCATTATCAGGAGTTTCGACTGTCGGCGATGTTGGAACTCAATTTTGTGTTTATTCAAAATTGGTTCTCGTATTGGGGATATCCTGGGATCCACTTCTCTATTTACATATCATTATGGGCCGGCTATCTACATATCTAATTTGTATTTATTGTTCGTTGGCGATACACTTCGAATATGTCGGTTTCTAGTTCGTTTATTTTCGTTGCCCTGAATTCGTTTTCTATCGATCTTATTTATGGCTTTTAACGTAATTGTGCTCCATTTCGGAGAAATTAATATTTTCTTCTTTGAATTGGTAACATGTTATCTTATTATTATTTCTTTGTTTTTACTCTTTATCGATCGATAGATTCGGCCCTAATTATTCACAACTTGAAGGAAATTCAAATTTATTATTTTTAATATACCCTGTTCACAACTTTTACATCAAATTAGCAGAAAAAAGTTCAAACAAACTGAAACAAAATTTGTAACAGAAAATATTTTTCAATCATCATTTCTTTAGCAAGGCGAAGTGAATATTACGATAGGACTTGCATATTTGAGTTAAGTTTTGAAGGAAATCGAAATGGTCGGAAGTACGACTTATTACATATCAAATTAAAGCTCTTCTAGTGCAGATTAGGGATAAAATAATTTCGGGTACGACAGACGGTTCGCTGAGAATATATTCAATGAGAAAGTGAAAAGTAGTTCTTGACGAATCGCTCTGGCACGCTCTAACACCCAAACGAAGCAAATTTCGCGAGTTTTGACGTCAAAATCGTATTCTCCACCTTCGAAAACATATGTACACAGAATTTCGTCTAATTTGGAACATATTAATTTTTTCTAATTTTTCAAAGGGGTACCCCTTGAAGTTTTGAAGAAAGTCGAAATGGTCGGAAGTACGACTTATTACACATCAAATTAAAGCTCTTCAAGTGTAGATTGGGGATAAAGTAACTTCGGGTACGAAAGACGGTTCATTGAGGAAATAATCAATGTGAAAGTGAAAAGTGGTTCTGGACGAATCGCTCTGGTACGCTCTAACACCCAAACGAAGCAAATTTCGCGAGTTTTGACGTAAAAGTCGTATTCTACACCCTCGAAGACATCTGTACACAGAATTTCGTCCAAATTAGAACATATAAATTTTTGCTAAATTTTTTCCCTTGAGTTTTTGAAGAAAATCGAAATGTTCGGAAGTACGACTTATTACACACCAAATTGAAGCTCTTCTAGTGCAGATTAGGGATAAAATAATTTCGGGTAGGAGGGACGATTCGTTGAGGAGATATTCAATGAGAAAACGTGCTTCACTCACTACCTAACTCCTCAACCCTATCTTTCCTGTCGCATACTTGTATGGATATTTCATTTGTCTCTATTAAAACTTTGAATCGTTCCTCTCAAAATACTTTATCCCGTACCAATTCACCTTCCTCGCAGATACATACTTGCATACATACACATTACCCATTCGTCACGGCATCAATGCTTGCTCAGAAGGAAAAACGATCGCATTACTTGGAGGAAATAGCCTGGAAGCGTACCTACATGCTCGCTATTATTACATAAATCTAATATCCGTTGTTAACGAAATTAAATTAGAAACTTCATCGGAGGTATATCCGCAGACATTGTCAATCGATTTCTCTCCATTACCGTTTAGGACTTTTATTGCCGTATCGACAGTTTCTGGTATTGTGAAAGTTAACTAGCTGGTAGTACATGTACATATGTATTTGTATCGCGCAAATACTTTGTGTAGACATCGAAGTTCTTGTACCGGAAAAATTGTCGCTATGTTTAGATCTAATCGATCCGGCATGCTACCGGTAAGTGGCGTGTTTATCCTTTAAAGAGTTGTTTCTTGCATTTAGAATGGGTTGAATGCTTTCTTTTTGTTAGTTGATAGATGTTTGTCATCTTTTTTAATCTTTTTTATTTTGTCTTAAATCTGTAGCTCTAAGTATTGGTTTTGTAACTAAATAAGTATGGGACAAAATTAATAGCGCAAAGCGAATAACAAAACACTTACAATAGACAATAATTAAGGCGACGAATGCAATGGAAAAGGATAGGAATAAGGAGGACACTTCGAAATTGCGATGCTGAAATGTACGAGAGGCATGAACGGGAAAGAATTTGAGTTAATTTTGAGAAGTACTTGCAGTAACGGAAACGAAGATGAAAGAGAAGGAAATTAAAATAAAATGATATTGGGAGGAGCAAAACGAATGCGAAAGAACCAAAGCGAGAGTAGCATGCCCGATAAAATCCAAGAAATTTGAATATGGGAAAGAATGTTAAAGGTGGAAATGATTAGAGAATAAGACATACATGCAATAATCGTAATATACGGCACGAATGAGAATGAGATACGCGAAACTAAAGCTAAATTCTGGGAGACATTACAAGAAACGGACGAGGAAACGATTGGAAAAATGTATTTGTTAAAGGACGTTAACGCACAAGTGAGCAAAGCTACGCGGAAATAGAGAGATGTAATTGGAAGTATAGGAGAACAGGAGTAGAGTAACAACGGACCGAGACTGCTGGAATTTTCCTCAGATAATGATCTTATCATTTTAAACACCCTATTCGAACATAAAGGAAAACATAAAATAACGAGGAAAGTGAAAATAGGGAGGAAAAATCAATCGTAGCAAGGAAAAATAATAAACGATTCATTAATGATGCCGGAGTTAAATGAAGCTATGAAATTGGAAGCGACCATTTTCTACTCGAAGCAGTAATCAGGAGAGATGTCAAAGATGAAGCAAGAACGACAACACAAAAAAGGAAGTGAAAAGAAAAGTGATCAATACATACGAGCTGAGAACAGAATCCTTTAAGGAAAAGTACCAAGAAAGAATTAATGACACAATTAATGAATCGCAGCGAAGTAACGGCTAAGACCAAAATGTCAATATACACGACAATGTATGTAGCGAAAGTTGCGTCCTGACGAAAAGGCAACAAAAGCGACTTCCTAATCCACTACTGAGATGAAATTTCTCAGGAGTCTATTGGGAAGTGAGAAGAATGAATAACAAAAGAAACGACGTTATTAGAAAACAATTAAATGTTGAAGTAATTAGAAAATTTCTCGAACGAAAGAAACTGCTGCGGTTCGGCTATCTACAAAGAATGCAGGAAGATTAACAGATATGGCGACATGTTAAACGGATATGGGAGGCCAGAAAGATGGGGGAAAGAATAGAGGAAGCAGTTGGGACTCAGCTTATGAATTTTACTGATAGGCGAATTTTTCAGAAAAGAAAATACATCGATTGATTGTGTACTTTCTGTTGTGTCCTGGAATTATGGTATAAAGGTTATGCAAAAGGAGAAAAATATTTATTAAATTAAACCAAAGCTGTTGTAAATTGAGCTAACTATCAACAAGGAGAAGATGGAAACTGCTACGCGAAGCAATGGGACAACGAAGAAGCACTGGTCTGTATTAAAGAGGTGATTGACAAAAAAATTGAGGTAGAGGGAAGGAGGGGAGGGGGAGAGGGGAAGTGAGTGATGAAGATCATGACGAAGAAGAAAGAGTTCGCTTTGAAATATAATGTTGGTAATTAGTATTATCATTATTGAAAAATAAAAATTAAATAAAAAACTTATTTTTGGCAGAGGATGGTGTTTTTTTATTTGATCAAATGATGACATCAGGCAAGAAACCGGATAAGTCCAAAACGTAAAATACTTTTTTTTGTTTCCGGAGACCACCCTTTTGATGTTTTGTTTTAAAAGATAACCCACTTCTCAAAAAGTCGACACCTAATTGAACATAACAGTTTTTACGAATATCTCTTCTCAAACCTCATTTACCCGAAGCTATTGGATTTTGCATTTAGGCGACTGATATACAATTATTTCGTTCCACAAAGAAATTTTCATTTATTTCCTTAAAATAATTCGTATTTACTAAGTTAACAAACGATTTTTTTCTAAGCAACTCGCAACCAAAAATTGACGACTTTTGTATATTAGTTGTGGAAATTAGCGATTTCCGTACATCGTTGCAGGAAATAATTTTAAGGTTTCAACTCGATATTACAATAAGGTTGTGCTGGCCCGTAGATAACATCGTAGTATCGTCCCGTCCATACGGTTTGACATTACTTATTTACACTCAATACTATGTATTTATCCATAACAAAAGTATGTAAGAATAATAATTACGTACGACATTAGCACAATAACCAGTTACGACTTTATTCTTCCGCCTATCAATTCGATTTAAAAGGAACAAAATCTCTTTTTCCTTGATCGGTGATGTCATATTACCATTCTCTCAATTACGTATTCCATCAAGCGTTCTTACACGACTTTATCTACCTATATTGGGCGTTACATCATCAGAATTGAATCTGCACAAAGAAAGTTTTCAATCTAGCGCGGCGATTTTGGTATTAACATTCGCGCCGAGACGTCTGAATCTTTTTTTTAACGCGGTTTACCTTGAAAACTACACGCAGAACATCTTTTGATATTGCGAGAGGAGAAGGAACAAACCGTTCGATGGTTTCGCTTTGGTGCCATTTAAGTCAGAACGTTTTATTCTAAGATAATGGGAGCTATAAATATTTCGATAAGTTTCTATTTTATTTATTTTTTTTTGGGAAAACATTCAAAAAATTCATTATTTCATCTTCAGATGATATTAGTGTGATATTCCGATATTAGGGGAAATTTTTCATAATAAATAAAAAAACTTTGTAACTATTCAGACTGAAGATTTTCAAAACATTCGCTCGAATTTGTCGTCTTTCTATAGCCAAGCTGTGGTTCTGACCTCTTCCAGGTTGAGATTCTGTGATAGTAAGTAAGTGAAAATATCTACATATTTGTGGAATATTCATCTCAAAATTGCTTTTTTCGAAGCAACTGCTTCGCCTCCAACATGGCCAGTATCGTCAGTTATATTGAAAATATCGTGCTCTTAAATGTTGATGTTTTTTTTTCATATTTCATTTATTTAAATGTATGTATATATATTTCGTGATCAATTTTGTGTATTATTTGACCTAAAATACGGTAGAGATAACTCAAAAGTGTTCGTGGATTTTATCCTTCTTGATAAGTTTTACTGGTTGCAACTTAGCCCCGTATTTTGAAGGTTCTTATCGTAAATTTCTCCCCCTGACTAATGAATAATTTCGGTTAGACCGTATGCGTGAGTATAGGAAGGTTAATTGGTCTTCAACTACTCGCTTCGTTATTCGTTGCAAAAGATTTCTTTCCAAAATTGGTTTCCGAGTTTGAAGCGAAGTTTTTCTTGCAATCAAAATGTTTGTACTTTGGTAGCTAGAGAAAAAGGAACTCATCGGACACAGCCACGCACGTCTTAACGGAACTAGTAATTAAATTTTTAGCTAAAACGGAAGTAACGACTAACACATAATTCCCAAGCAAAAGAAGATATTTCTTTAATTTGGACAAATTATTTCAGTACGAAAGGATGATTTCTTAACCAACCCTAAAATATGTACAATTTCATTAATTCCATGATGATTCCATGATGTTTGAAGACAGTAAGCATCTCGCGGTAATTCCTTATAAATTTATGACTGCATTAGCATTCCGTGAGCGACATGTGCATTTTTGGTCTCAATAATTGAATTATTATCGCGATTCGACACGAGTTCGCTTTGTTTTTAGCATTGCGCAATCGGTTTGACGTGCAGCGAAATTTTATGGAAGGTGCATCGAGAATTTTAAGTATGTAGTCGATATAGAAATGTGTGTTTGCTGCGGAGATGTAAGTATAATTACGTTACCGTTACCGGAATAACATCAACAGCGTGTTTCTTGTACATAACAAATGTATATATACTACGTTGTTAAATCGGTGAAAGATTGGTTTTATTACGATCTGGCTGTTACGAACGATGGCATGACGCTATTCCGATAAACTTAACGAATAGAAAATTTGATGGAATATTTTACACGAAACCGATTATATTACCGAATTGATACACCAACGAATATGGTTTTGTAATTAACTACGTAATTTCAATTGACGATGCAGGAATCTGTATGCTTGTTCATTGGGACCGTTAAGTACGGTTATAGCAACAAAACAAAACGTGCGTGTAATAAGTTGTATGTTGTAATTTAACAGTACAGTTTCTAGCGGATCGAATGATTGGCGGATTAAATTTTAATAATGAGGAGTGACATGCTAGTAAATAGTACATTCCATTTGTATCGCGATGTCATCGTCTATGCATTTCTTTTTAATTTATAGGTACAATGGCGAAGAAGCACAACAGTTGTGTTAGTGGTTTGAAGAGAGCATGAGTAGAAACTAGAATGATTAAGTGTCCTTATTTCTGACATACATATGTACATATCTCATCGTGTGAAGTAGATGCTCTCTTTAGGTTTACCATTTGCTAAATGATATCTTCGACAATTCGGATAGAGTTCAAATAACAGTTTCTTCGACATCTCAGAAAAAAATTAGGTTGTTCTCATTAGTATAGTTCCAAGTATGTAATCTGAAAGAAAATGTTCATAATATTTTCAAGGATTTCCTAGTCTGTACTGCTTTCATCGCAGGTCTCTGTATCTCTTTTGTTACATTTCTGTTACTTGTCAAATAAGTCTTCTTCGGACGATGTTCGAACTGAATGGAGATCGATGCAATCGATTTTTGTACCCGGTAACCTATCTAGGGAGTTTTAAGCTAGAGTTAAAACTTTATACACGTTTAGACAGATAAATATTTTGATACGTGCTTCCTTTTATAGCGGTTATTTCGAAAGCTTTGAGAACCGAGAAACATACAGCTGAGTCCTTAAGATCCTCGAAAATACGAAAAGAAAAGAAGACAGCGCTCAGGAAATAGATGGCTGTCAGGTTATCTCCGGGGAGATCTGTTCGCAAGCACAAATAGTGAATCAGAGTTAACTTTCAGCAGAAGAGCAGTTCTAAACTTTGGCTGATTGTACCACAGCAATTAATATAACGAGACTTTTTTTTACAAACGTATATTAAGCAGTATAATGAAATTAATTAATTATTTAACTAACTAACTCGATGCAACGTTTGCAACTCGAAACACAACTTTGGAACTCCTCCGAATTTATGATATTATGATACCCTTGATCCTCATCTTCTCAGCTCCTACAAAACGGGTCTTTTTGATCTGACTTGTCATTTTCGAGAAGAGGAAGAAGTCGCATGGGGCAAGATCCGAACTGTATGGTATGTATCGCTTTCGCTTCCACTCAGAAGTTCTGCTCGAGGTGTCAGACCTGAAAGACTTTTGTTAATAAGTACAAAAAACAACTGAATCAAACTAACAAATTCGGAGTTTATCGAATGATATCGTAAACAAAAGATATTTAACGGTTTAATTAAACAGTAAACAAGAGATATAGCAGGCGCTTTTGAAAACTTCAGTTCGACTGTAATTTTGGAACGAACTACATAATTTAGAAGGAACTAACTCGAAAAACATTGCCAAATTCGGAAAGCAGTAAATTTATTTGCAATCCGTTCGAGTTCAAAACTATAATCTAGACCAGGGGTCTCCAAACTACGGACCGTGGGCCAAATCCGGCCTGCCAGTGTCATCAATCCGGCCCGCGACAGCTAATAGCTTATTGTTGTTGTGATAAGTTGGATAAAAAAACAAAGAATGATAATAACTCGGATTTATTTACTTGAAAATTAAAACGGTGATGGAACTCACTGAAGTAATCAGCATGGCCTCAAGGCCGAAAAGTTTGGAGACCCCTGATCTTGACTTATGAATAAATTTGAGAATAGCCTAAAATAAAATTTTGAGCCGGTATCGTAATTAGCAACGCTAAAAGCAACGTTTACATAAATCTTGACAAAAGAGTAATAGGAAGGGTACGTGGGGGGACGGGGGATTAGAATAAAACAAAGAAGACGATTGAGCCTACCGCAATTTCGTTATGACTGTTAAAAAACTACTGCACGGACATAAATCACGGGACGTTGTGGGATGAAAGGGAGGTAAACGTTAAGCGAAAATTGTACAGGTTCGAAACACGCAACGCCGCAAAAAGAAAATAAGATGATTGCTACGAAAGAATTTAGAATTTACAAAAAAAAGCAAAATCAACGTAAATTTTTGGGATTGTACCAATTTCAAAGATTTTATAAATGCTTGACATAAAAGATAAAATTTGTCTGATGCTGCCACCACATCGTCTTCCTAACATATTCAAACCGAAGAAAATTAAAACAAAATAAAACCAAATTTGTAAGGGAAAATATTTTTCTACTATTATAGGAAAGCTGTAATTATTTTTAATTTAGTATTAAAGTTTTCCAAGGAAGATTTTGAAAACCCCTGACTTCGGATACGGTCAAATGTTAATTTTTAAAACGTAGAAACATAAGTGATAGTAAAATTCGATTCGTATGTTTAACAATGTCAAGTGGGTCGTGTTTGTTTCATTTGTTTCCCCTCCTTTGAATCCGATCGAACGTTGAGGCGTGGGGGCGAAAGAAAAATAGGACAATGAACATATCATTGAAAAGTAAAGTTGAATATTTACAATTTAGAGAAAGAAGTGTATACGCTAGTAAAAATAGGTCAATATGCTAAGTAAGGTCGTTTATCTTTACTTACCGGTAACTCGTTCGCTTGTTTTAACGACGAATATCTGCTTATACGGCAGTTTTTTCTGAAACTCAATAAAATTATTTAAAAGAAAATTATTACTATTATTGTATATCTCTGAATAGATGGAAACTACATTTTTGGTAGATGATTTCTAATCGAAACCTCAGGCTAACAGGAACTGTTATTAAGTATCGTTGTCAATTAGAAAAACCGTGACATGCTCACATACATATAGACAAAAATAGATAGAAAATTGAACTTAACACGCCTTATTTTTTTAACAGCATGATGAGAGGCTGATTAACCTCATTAAGCAATGACAAGAACAATTATATTTTCGTCATAATAGTACATATGTACATATATAGACCTACTTCTTTATTACAACGCCATATCCTCCTCCTCCTCATATTTGTAAAAAAAAAAGAATATGTAACGTTATGGCAATAGTACATCCTTGCGTTCCAGTAACCAAATTAAATTCGTAAATTGCACTCGGAGCACGGATTACGCGCATTACAACAAAAGAACGGAAACAATGATTGGGGGAAACGTCGAAATTGACCCATTGTGTCTCAAGGACAAATTATGTAGTTCTCCTACGTACATACGTACGTGCATGTGTAACAATTAATTTCCCGGCTCGTCGTCAATTGTTATTTTTTTCTCGCGAATATGATCGTTCCTCGCACATATACTTCGCAATATCCAAACAAGTTCACGTTTCATTAGCCGGTAACACGAATCGTGGAAATGTTTACTTTCTTGATAGTAATAATGTAAGCGGGTATCTAACGTATGTAAGTATGCATGTATGATACCTGAATATATTTCTATCGATGACAAACAAATGCGGCTCTCTACTCTTCGAAGCGATTTTCCTTGAGGAGCGGTTCACGCGCTACGCGATTGAAACGAATATGTGTGTAATCGCATTATACCTTTATTTGTTCATAGTTATTTTGCGCAATTATTCGCGGATTTTGCTTAGAAATTACTTGCATTTTTATGCAAATTACGCAGATCGATCTGTTTCTGATTTCCGCAATTCCGGGCAGTGGTTAAAGCACTTTACCAAAAAAATTAATTTCAACAAGAACCATATAAATTTGTTTATGAATTCTGTCGTATGTACTTAGTTAATGTTAGCTTTTAGCAGTCTCAGTTATCAGCGTTCTCGGGCATAGCTGAAATACTTGGTTCTGAAAACGTTTGGGTTTAGTTGTCTATCCAACTAACTTCATGGGGCTGTTGGGATAGCAATATTTTAACGCACGACCGAACTCGAAAGAAGTTGTTATTGTTGACTTTTATTTCCTTTCTTTCGTTCAAACCTAAACATTTCTACCCAGGCAACCAGTTTCTTCAGAAATATTTTCTTAATAACACGTCCCTCGTTCCGGAAATTATTTTAACGGCAATCTGCGCAAAAGGAGCTTTAATTTGATGTATAATAAGTCGTACTTCCAACCATTTCGATTTTCTTAGAAATCTCTAAGGAAATTCCGTTTGGAAATTCAGGAAAATTTGAAGATGTTCTAAATTAGACGAAACTTGGTACATATACGTTTTCGAAGGCGTAGAGTTCGATTCAAACGTCTAAATCGATGGGATTTGCTTCCTTTGGATCCTAGAGCACACAGAAGCGTTTTGACCACAATCACGTTTCCGGTTCTCATCGAATATTTTCTTAATAACACGTCTCTCGTCCCGGAAATTGTTTTAACCGCAATCTGCACGAATAGAGCTTTAATTTGATGTGTAATAAGTCATACTTCCGACCGTTTCGATTTTCTTCAAAATCTCCAAGGGGTATCCCTTTGGAAATTCAGGAAAAATTGAAGATGTTCTAAATTAGACGAAACTTGGTACATATACGTTTTCGATGGCGTAGAGTACGATTGCGACGTCCAAATCGATGGTATTTACTTCGTTTAGATCTTGCAGCATACAGAAGCATTTTGACCAGAATCACGTTTCACGTTCCAATCGAATATTTCCTTAACAACACGTCTCCCGTCCTGGAAATTAGTTTAACCGCAATCTGCACGCAAAAAGCTATGATTTGATGTATAATAAGTCGTACTTCCGATCATTTCGATTTTCTCCAAAATTTCAAGGGGTACCCCTTTGGAAATTTAGAAAAAATTGAAAATGTTCTAAATTTAGACGAAACTTGGTGCATATACGTTTTTGATGGCGTAGATTACGATTCCGACGTCGAAATCGATGAGATTTGCTTCGGTTTGGATCTTGGAGCATGCAGAAGCGTTTCGACCAGAACCACGATTCACGTTCTCATCGAATGTTTTCTTAATAACACATCTCTCGTTCCGGAAATTGTTTGAACCGTAATCTGCGCAAAAAGCGCGTTAATTTGATGTACAATAAGTCATACTTCCAACCATTTCGATTTTCGTCGAAATCTCCAAGGGGTACCCCTTTGGAAATTGAGGAAAAATTGAAAATATTCTAAATCAGACGAAACTAGGTGCATATACGTTTTCGATGGCGTAGAGTGCGATTCCGCCGTCGAAATCGAAGAGAGTAGAATAATTTAGAATAATTCAACTGTTCAAGTAAGTAATCCTAAATGCTTCTAGTCGCTCGGATTACCAGTTTCTTTACGTATAAGATTTACACAATTGAACTAGAGCTAAATTTCTAGAACATTCTATATATCTCTCTTATATCCTGATGTGTTCTGATCGCGACTTGCATATATACATATATAATCCTTTACCCTTTCTACCTTTAGGTGTAAGGGTTCGGAGCCACCGAGCCGTATACATACGTATACCGTACCGCTCCTGGCCCGCCCAGTGTCATTTCCTTACTTTTCGCAGCTTATTAGAGGTAACAGATCCATTTTAGGATTTTAAACTGCTACGCGACTTACCAATTTTAATTTTATTTCAATTACGGGTCAAACGTAGTATTCGTAGAAAGAAAGTAAAACAGGAAAAGGAAATTTCTACGCTTTTCACAATCTTGGTTTATCACGAATTTCTATACGAACCAAATCTGAAGACCCTGACAGTTTGGCCTTTTATCGCTTCTGGATAACTTTACTATATATACATATATCTTCACTAAATATGATTACTAGCTCAGTTACGGGATACACGCCATTAAATTCATTATTGACGTTTATAACTTTCGGGAAATCATTTCGGTAGCTTGCAACTGTGCATTGCACATTTGTTCCTGTGCGTCTGTACCTACTGCTGCAATATCACCGCATTGCATAACTACGAATCGATAAATTCACGACGCCAGAGACGCTTCCTTTGAAACGCATTTTATCTCCGTCCTCTGCGTCCTGAAAATCGTGTGCAGTGCGACTTCCTGAATAGAGAGCACCGTGTCATGTGGCGGTTTCGATTTTATCGCCGTGTTACTAGCACGGCCTTATCTATTGTACGAGGTGACCGGAAACTAGTTCACGATCTTTGCATTAGAGATAAACAACGTGGAAGATATCTTTATGGTTTGAAATGCTGATGTGTTTAGACTCGACCACGAAGTAATTCCCGTTTTTCGATAAGATTTGATGGTATACGCGCAGTCAAAGTGAATCTTAGTACCAAATTCCTTTTCGTACTTGTTGGAAAACGTTTTTGGTTGAGATCGGTTAATTTTTGGTTTGTTTCATGGTTTGGATAAAAATATTATCAGTCGGACTTGTTAGCAGCAAGAGTAAAAGAGACCATCCGGCAAATGAGAACGTTGCATTCCCCAGATGGACTAGAAAATTTTTAAAACAAACTTGTAATCGATGGTAAACTGACGTGAAGGCCCCTTGAGAACAAGTCCGTTTGTTCTTTATTTCTAATTCCTTCCAGTTGGGGTGTTGCACTTAAACATTCAATTTAAATCCTCGTTTTTTGGCGAAAATTATTTTCGAATTCGACACATTGTACGTGTTAACCGCCAATGTAGTACCTACACACGAAGGTACGCATGCCCATAATTTATTTATACATTAACGCTTGGCGCATTCGTACGGTATGCGTTCGCTAACATTGAACAGTAACATGAGCAAACAGTAAGTTTAATCGAGCGAACTGACCCGAATTTGTATTATGTTCGAATGACTGATGTGTTTATGTATGTGCATTGCAGTTTATATTAGAGTTTATATCGGTGGTGTTTATCCACACAATGCGAAGCAGCTAATCATAGTCGTCTGTTTGTTGTATAGAAGATCTATTATTTACAAAATGTTGCCGTCGATTGCTTTTAAAAATGACGTTCGAAGGTGTCATAATATTTGAACCGTACAAGGTTATACGAGGAACATTGTACTTATCATTTCTATAGTTCTAATATATACCCCTTGAAAGTAAAACTTTAAAGCTAAAAGTATTTTGCGCAAACGTATGTTATTATAGCTTCTTCTTCTTCTTCTTCTTCTTCTGTACTCCTTCTACCCAACATGGTGTCGGATATCTTACACTTACTTACTTACCCAATCCAAGAGATCGACCTTTCGGCATAAGACTTGGGAGTTGACCATCGAGTACTTTGTTCTTTCATGTTTCTTCTTATTCGATTTTCTTTTTCCAAATTTCTTTCCACAGCCTTCTATCTTGGGCGAATTTTGGCGTAGTTTTTTCCTTGAACTTCCCGGGGTTTATTGATGAATAACTAAATTTCAAACCCAATGTAAAGAAAACAACTGGAATTTTTCTAATTCACAGAATGCAAGAAAAGTTACTCTTGTAAAAAGGTTAATGAATCCTACGTATTTATTTGGAACTGTCCATTTAGGACGAATTTTCATAATTAAAATGCGTAGGACGCTTCAACATACATATCCTCATCTACAAGTATGTACATACGTCTGTGTCTAGTCGTACATATCTGGTTCTGTTTATAACCACATCGGAATTTATAACGAAAGTATGCATATTCATTATTATTGTTCGCCGGCTGATTTAAATGAATTTTTTGTATTCATTACAGCAAGTTTTTGTGGTGCATAATTATACGTAGCAGTGTAAAGCTCGATACGCGTGCAAAGCGTTTGATGCGATTTTCGAATTTTCGGTTAATTCTGCCGTCTTTACCGTCTTAACCAAAATCCACATCTTTTGCCCCGTCATTTGCCGAAATAATTTCCCCTTTAATTGCATGAGGTTGCTTACGTTTTCCGTAACAATTGGCTGGTTCACGAGTCGCTACACTTTGCCGCGTACCGAACAGAACCATACAGGACACACTTGGCGAGGCAGACAGAAAAAATTACCTAGAGCTTGAGAGGCTAGAGAAAACAGACGATCATCAAACTTCATATTTAGCGATGATAAATAAACACTCGAATTTCCTTTACAACAAAAGATGTTTTTCACTCCCCATTTAGTTCATATAATGAGCTAAATTTTCATCACTAGTCCTAAGATTGCGCGATTGCAGGAGTCTATTCATTGAGATAGGAAAGTGCGAGGCTGTTTTCCCTGATCCTAGAATTGAGTTGAAGTCCCATAAGAATAAAATAAAAGCACTTATAATTTTTACTACAATCGTAAACATTATAATCGTTTTTAATACATTAATGTTACAAATTGGAAACTTTCATTTTTTTTCTTTTAATTTTGAGCATCTAATCGTTAGTACAGCGTTCATTACTATAAGGGGCACGTTCTGGGGGAGATGTTGCAGATACAAGAGATATTTCACTGTTTTTCAAATTAAGGTGTTTCAAAAGGTGTTCATCTTTTCGTTCTTAAAGATGCCGTCTCGTAGTCCAGTGTACTGAAGCTGAATGACTTATTGTGCCATTAGATCGGTGTTCTCGATAAAATCTATAACCTTGTTAATGGAAATCGTTTTCTATCTGCTTTTACGATGATCTACGTGTGCATTTTTGGATCTTAAGGTCGTCATACGCAGAGCTCTAGCTAGGTATGAAAGACTATATACACGAAGTGCCCTCGTGCTCCGCACGAGATAACTCTTCTTAGTGTGGTATTCCCCCTATGAGCCAGTCCGACATGAATGTCTCAACGGGTCACAGAGCACACAAAACTCCACAAAATTTGAGTTTTTGTCAGACCTGTGAATTGACACGATTGTGACAATTGTTAATTAGATCTCCAATACGCATGATGAGTATTATACATTCGAAAACTTGCATATCTCAGATAAAAAAGGGACAAAGCGGTGGAGTGACAATGTCAGTCCGGTTCTCGACTCGTTTGTCGAACCTTAGTCATCATTACTCGGGCTTATTTGTTTATTGTTTTAAGTTGTAAGCGTCGTCTTCTGGGGGTGTAATAGCCATAATATTTCACGTAGATCAGACACGGTGGGAGTTTGTCATAGTATGTGGGAAGATTTTAGCAGGATGAGTCGAATTACTTACGATGGAAAGAAACTAAATCTCACATCGGCATGGCCGCGTACCTTGAAATTGATTCGTTTTCTATCAGGAGCGCATAACGCTAACTACTCGTTATCCTCTGTATTCAAGGTACATACATATATGTATGTAATCTTCCTAAATGACTTGATTTACGAAGTCAGTGGCTCCGATGAGGAACAAATTGGTCTAAAGAAGCATGGTCAAGAGACCCTTAAGAATACCTATAACATCGCGGTAAAAACATTATTTTACAACAGTTAGAGCTAAGCTTAATAGTAATAAATAAAAGTAAAATTTTAATGTCTAAATTTAGATCGAGGGTTGGCATAGGGGAGGGCAGGGCATTTTTTATAGTTAATTTTTTCGGTCCAATTTGTTAATTCAGAAACAAATCTAAATACATATACACATTGAATTATATTTACCTCTAATAACAAACAAAAAAAGTTACGAATATTTTTACTCAATAATACAGACTATCAATGTACACTGCGGCGGGACAAGTTGTTACAGTATTTGGGGTAAGTAATAACTTACCCCAAATACATACATACATAATAACATACATTAAAAATCACAGACAAGAAACAACAAACAATCCTCATTAGATATACACCTCCTCAGCATCAAAGATTATTAAGGGGATAGAAGTAAAAAATTGTACATGACATAAAAGTCATCATCGTTATTACATGTCACGTGTGCCCACCTCTTGCACGCTGTACATCGCATCAAATTTTTGTCTTTACTCTGTAAGAACGGTATCAAGCAGAAAAGACGAATTTTATTACCTTCAGACTCATCAGACTCTTCAGCAGCTGTCAAATATAGAGGCACGGTAGACTCATAATATTTAGATCTTTAAACAGTTTATGCAACTTATTTTTGACAAATTTCTTGTCAAAATATGCCATTAACCTTTACCGACTGAAAGCAAGCAAAACAGAAAATTTTTAATATTCCAAAACCAACTTCATCCCTCCGTTCAGTCAAAGCAAAACATATGGGACTACGTCTGTTACATAAAATTTCTATATGATCTCTCCAATTACACGAAGAATTAACCTAGAATAAAAAGTTTCTGTCCTTCAAGGAGGATGCCATATATCCGAATGTTGGTATTTTGGAATTCGATTTACTGGAACGACATGGTATGGTCTTACTGGCATCTCAAAAGAGATACGATTTGCAAAAAAATTTTTCTTAACTTGATGAACCACAAGTTCGACTGCGCATTCCTTTTGCAGCGTCTGACATTTCATGTATCGCGTATCAACTGCAAGACGGATTGCAGCTTCAGACTACCCTTTGTTAGGACGAAGATTATTAAGCGTAATCTATGTTATGCGTAAACTGGCTAATAAATCCAAGGATGAATTTACACCTTAGGGACGATTTTACAGGAGCAGTTTAAGCGTTGGGTTAGATTTAAGTCAAAACTGGGAACCTTTGAACCGTTTTACAGTGATTTGACTGCATATTTGTAGGCTAGGCGTGTTTGTTACATTTCTTCGGTACATGTGTTTCAGATTATTGTATTCATATTGTAACTTTTGCCCTGTTAATACGGTGACCTGTGGGGCAAATATATATTGTTACTATTATTTCCGTTATCGGTCTTGTTCTACACATTCTTCATATCTATTCTTATTTTTTACAGAGAACTGGTCCTACCCGGATACCTGTGTTCGGGCCAAGGATCCCCGTTCGAGTGTCCGCCAGTCCCAACGAAAAACTCATCACAGGCCCACAACAACTACAACAGCAACAGCAGCAGCAACAACAACAACAACAACAACAACAGCAGCAGCAGCAGCAACAACAACAACAACAACAACAACAGCAGCAGCAACAGCAACAGCAACAACAGAATTCCCCCAATCTCTCGACGTGACGATAATTCAACGTAAAAAGACCGTCGACGAAATAACCGCCAAGGATGTCGGTAAGAAAGTGCGCGTAGCCGATAAGGAAGGGATTTTGCGTTTCGTCGGCAACGTACATTTCACGACCGGCGTGTGGTGCGGCGTCGAACTAGCGAGCGCGGTCGGTAAAAACGATGGCGTTGTGCGCGGCGTACGTTACTTTAGCTGTCCGGCCTCGTGCGGTTTGATGGCGCCACTATCCAAGGTGTCGCTGATCGATGAAATTGCCGAAGATGCCGCATCCGGACCGTATAGCATGATTTTCGACGCGAACGATCATCAACTATTGAACAGCACGTATACGAACGTGAGATTGCAAGATCTGAACGATACGTACGAAACGGAGAAAACTTTTACGAAAGAAAGCAGAAATCAACCGCCGCTCGTTCGTTCCGAAACTTTCGATAAATCGGCGGAAATCGACGAGAAAATCTCATCGATTCGGAACGCGAATAATATCATTTTCGTGCAAAAAGAGAGCGATCGGACGACGAATACGACGCAGATTAAATGCGATACGGTCGTAAATATCTCGCCGAAAACGAGCATCGGCGACGACCACCACTTCTCGAACGATTCCGGCGAATGTAACAAGACCATCATCAACATTTCGATCACGAAAAGGGGACGCGTCTTCAACATCTCCCATACGGACAAAGAGATAGTAAATTTATCGCCGAAAGAACAGAGTCGCGCGTCTTCGGTTAGGGCTTACGACAATTTGACTTTCGACGTAAAATCGGATCATAAGAGCTGGCTCAATTCCACCATTCTCAAAGAGAATCCCAAGCACAAAGTACCGTCCGATTTAAATTTGAGAAGTTTGAGTTGTAACGAGACCGTTATCCTGAAGAACATCAACGAATCGTTCGACAGGCCGAAAAGTTATCCGATAACGGAAAATTACTTTTCGCCGATTAAAGGGGGACAGCAGGTGGAGAATTTGGCACAATCGACTCCGCTGCGGAAGGAAAGGGAGAGCGCTTCGCGGAGATCCTTGACGTTCTCGCCTACGAATCACAACATCGAAGATGAAAATACGAAAAGGGACTCGCTAGATTTCGACGAATCCTTGGGCATTCTTACGCCGGACCAGATGGTCGATAATTTCTCTTGCTTCATCACTTCGGGATCCCCGTCTTCGGAAAATATCCCTTCGCTTTTAAACGACGTCAATATTGTTATGAAATATAAAAAGGAAACGGACGTTACCAGTCCGAACGTCGTCGATTCCAGTCTGAAGGATTTCAGTTTGGGCGTCTTCGACGTTAACGAACTATCGACTTTATTATCGGACACAACGATGAATATGGAATTGCCTTTGGACAAGATGGCCAACCGAATCGATCAGACACCGTCTCCTGAGGAATTGCCGCTGGATCCCGCGCCCGTTTGCGTCCACGATTGCGTGGGATCGGTTTTGGAACCGAAATCGGAACCGGCACAGACGAAGACGACAAGCAATTTTATTACGAGCATCACGAGCATAACCAGCATCGATACGGGGTATCAAGGTGACGGGGAGATGTCCAGGCCGGCTAGTCGAGGACCGGATAATTCCCCTCTGACAAGAAGACCGTTAACCAGGCCTCAACCTAGAAGGCCGGATCCTATGACCGATTCCGATTTTTACACCGAGAGCGATGCCGATAACCACGAAGAACATCCTTTACGAGGAGATAGAAGAGCGCAAGTCATCGATGGTACCCTATACGGAGTCGATCCTCAAGCTGCAGCTGACATCTACGTTAACAATCGCGAAAATATGGATTCCAGCGGCATTTTCACCGATTTAGAATCCAATCTTAGGACGGAGGAGCTTTCTAGCGCGGATAACGATCTGAAACCGAATCAGAACGCGGACGTTTCCCCCTCGGATTCGTCAACGAAAACCATTTCGGATAACAGCCAAAATAACATCCTAAACATGCCGAAAACGCCCGCTTCTATCCAATCGCCCGATTCGAAAAACGTGTCGGATAGCACGGTGAAAGAAATCTCGCCTAAACGGCACACTCCATCCCCTTCGACCGTTACGTCAAGTCCGACCAGCGTTCGATCTCCCAGACACGCGAATAAGGATGAGGTTTTGAAAAAGTACAAGATGCCGAAGAGGAACGTCGCCTCGAAAGTGAAGGCCATGCTCGAACCGAGTGCTACGCCCAAAATCGAGAAAAAGCCTCCGGCGGCCAAACCGATGGGAAGATGGGACGCCGTTATGAATAAAATATCGAAAAGTCAGGATCAGAACAAGAACGTCGTGAAGGAAATAAAGTCGAAAGTGTTCGCTACGATTACGACGACCAGTACGATTAAAATCGAACCGTCGAAAACGTCTCCGAGACCGATCGGGAATCAGAAAGCCCCGAATAACAAGTTGTAAGTATTTTCGTGTCCTTAAGGGTTGTAGCCATTATAGTTAATTCCTAAAGTATCGACCGTTTGGATGTTGTTGGCTTTGGAAAATCGCGCAATTTGCAATACATTCGAACCTCTTAAAGTATCACTTCACAAAGTCTCACTTTATCCGATCCCCAGTTGTTTCGAGACTCGTATTTCCTGCCATGTTCTCGGCAAGGCAAGACCGTATCGTACATAGTTTGGTCGCACTGACGTGGACTATTGACTTTTATTCCATCTTTCGTAACGTTAATTTGCACTACTATCTTTCGTAGCGAGTTTATAAATATGTAAAATGTACATACTGACGACAACTCCACTAATTGTAAGTGCTATGAAATTAAACTATGTAGATCGAACGTTTTGAATTTACATCAAAAGTAACGAAAATTTAGCGTTGGATACCCCATCTAGTTGCTCTTATAATTCTTACTTTACTATGTCTCTTGACAGGTATTTCGCACAAATCTTCTATGACATCAAACGACATCGACTATAACTTCAAATAACGGAGAAAAAGAAAGATTTAAATGACTCTCTAGAAAACAATGAGATACGTTTCTCAGCCAGCTCTATAAGAATCTACAGTTTCTTGGGAGAGCGTTGAGACTTCTTTTCAAAATTTAGAGATCACTTTAAACGAATTGAATCCCTCGTGATGACAGGATCAATTCGATATTCTCGAATAGAAAGACTATTTTCAACTAAAGCCAAACTAATTGAAAGAAAAAGAAAAATCTAAGTGACTCTCCAAGAAAGCTGTGCAATTTGTGTCTACAAAGCAGACACAAATTGCATGCACCAATATTATCACGGAGCAAATTATGCTTTATTAATAGCAGATTACCAGCGCAGACAGTTCGTTATTAATAAAACATCTCCTCCTCTCCTCTCCCTCTTTCCCTACCACATCTGACTGTAAGCAACACTTTATCGCAGTGGATCCTTCCACCAAAGGAGTGGCTCCATCTGTTGATTGAAGATTTTATTAGCTAGACCGTTTTGATTAAATAATGATGATAAAGCAAAATTCTCTCCGTGATAATACTACATATACAATTTGTGCCTGATTTATAGGCTTATTTCACCGTGTTTTCAGGGAGCTTATATAATAGGTCGTTTTGTACAGAGCCATTCAAATTTTTCTTTTCTTTGAATTATTTTGGCTCTCGTCGAAAATAGTCCCTCCATTTGAAGATATCGTATTGACCCTGATATCAATTCGTTTAATGTGATTTCTGAATTCTGAGAAGAAATCTCAACGCTTATTGTTCACCAAAGTTAGCCGCGTATTGCAATAGAACAAAAACTTTTTACTACTTCTGTACTAATTTAGTACATTTCATAACCTTGGCAGGTGCACTTTTTGAACCAAAATTTTTGTCAGAAAATAATGTAATCATCTGAATAGCTAGATCTAGGACGTCGCGAAGTAAAGAAAATTTTCCGAAAAATTCTTGCGTATTAATCCCCGCATACGTATCTTGCTGGGAACGAATCCAGCATCTTCAGACTGTACCGTAAATTCGATACGATAGGGTTGAACAATTATGTGGTGTTGAGTTTACGAATCTGATCTGAACTGTTAGCAATATAAAGCCACGGTCTTTGCAATTATAATCAAGTTTTTGCAGAAAATTGAATCACGCTTTGTTTCAAGACCAACAAAGAACTTCAGAGGAAATTATTAAAAAGAAGCAGTTATTATTTCTATGTGTTTGCGTTTCTGGAGCCGTTCAATATATTTTTGTTGGCCTTTGTATCCCACGCCGCGTTTTCGACTTCCCCGAGATTTCCGAACTAATTTCTCTAAATAATTACGCGTAATAAGCGTCGTATTACGCGATACACGCGTTTATTACGAACATCCGCCGCGTAATTGTACGTACGTATTAAATCCTCAGACGCGACGCGCCGATAAAACGACAACACCATTACCAACCCGTATTCTTCTCTTCCATCCTCCGTGTTCGAGTTAATTACAGATTTCTAATTGCTTTTTTCTTCTTCTTCTTCGTCTCGAAGACGACGTGTCCGTTCTAGGGCGACCACCAACACGACGCCCACGAAGAACAACACGACTGCCAACATCGAGAGCAGCATCCACAGCTCCTTGAGCGACTTGAGCGGAGCCTCGCCCATTAAAAAGATCGGTAAGTACCGTATTTTTAGAGATAGTCTATTACGACCCGTCGACGTTTAAAGCGATACCTACACGTGTAATTATCGGACCATTTGACGAGTCTTAGCCGCATTAAGCGCAGATACATCGTGGAAGTTTTTAAGATAAGCGTGGCGACGTTGGGCGTGTACGTTTTTGGTTCGTACGCCGAATAAAACGAAAGATTTTTTGGTCGGATTGGAAAAATGGTAGAAACTGTTTTTGAATCCCGCCGAGTCATAGTAGTTGATGCCGACGTTTCGACTATTCGTAATTCGAATCTCTTCAGGAACCTTGATCTCGACCAATATGAAAACGTATGAAGAAATGTCGGAAAACGGAAAAATTGTTCTTGTTTAAAATAAGATCAGAATTACATTTGGAGCGGTGAAAGTTACTTGGGAGGGGAGGAGGAGAAGGGGGAGCATGATTATTCGTTTTGCAAAGTTTTACATGTTTGGGGTGGATTTAATTCGCTTTTAACGGCTTTGTTTGCCGAAGGAAATGTTCTGCCGTCGCCATAACAAGGGGAACGCACAATATAGCTAGTCAAGGAAATCGATAAAGCTGACGGCTTTACGCCTCCCAGTCGGGCGTGGTGCTTTCTCTGAAAGCTCCGTTCGGTTTGTACGAGGGGGTTTTGTCGAAGTAAATATTTCTGTGTTTCTCATTATGTAACTAAAATATTACCTCGTGTCGTGCATACATCTCGAGAATTTTAGTTCTAATTTTGCGTGGAGTTCGAAATACAACCTAGTTGCACGTGTTTCGTTTACTATATAATAATGTTAAGAAATAAAATAAATCATACTCTTACCACACCTTTATTTGGGTTAATTAAAACCGTCGAAAATGTACTGCAAAATTGACCGAATGGGCTAAGCCAGCCGATGCAACCACTTGAATGAAATTGTACTCCATAACTAAATGGGAAAGTTCACTCTTTTAAGAACCAACTTTGAAAACCATTGAATAATGTTTATTTGAAGACATTCTTAAAAAGAAACCGATGACCCACCCCCTTATTTTAGCAAACTAAGCTCTCACTCCTCAGTGAAGACTTCCTTTAGAAAAACTTATGATTAAAAAAACTGATATTTCGTGCACCGAGAGTATATTGTACTGAAAATTTAGATAATTATATTAACAAAATTGCACAGGCTCAGCTCTTAATTAACGATATCATAAAAAGCATGGATTATAACAAATTGTATTTTACAAGGTTTTAGAAATATTTGACATAAATTGAAAATAATTACCTATTATGTTGGGTGTGTGTCAGTATGTAATTGGACCCCCTCTTAAATTCTTTCTTCTTCGGTGTGGTGAAGCTCTTTTATTTAACGGTTACTTCCTTTAAAACCTTTTTGTTCCAAACATAGTTGAAACTTCCATTTCAATCCACCTGCAACGCAGTAAAATCGTATTTTCTACATTTTTGTCTTGTAATTTCTGGTCGTCATCCAAACATATGAGGGTATGTTGATGGTTTATATTTTTCGGAAACCAGGACTACACCTGTTTACTACCTGTTTACCATTTATCATGGAAAAACACTTCATCATGGCGTGACGTTGTTATAGAGATCTATATTGTTGATGCCCAGGTATGCTTGGTTTTTTATATCCGGTGGTTATTCAGAATTCTTGTGATGTGAAAGTGTTGAATGTGTGTGTTTCAATGGTTACAATTCTTTTCTATCTTTTAATCGATGCTTTTTATAATAATTGATAATTTTATTTCTAGTTAGCTTTTTCTCCCATTAACAATGAAACAAACACGCGCAAGCTAATTAAATCCTTCAAAGGTGGCGCGCGTGGTATCGAAAAAGTATAAATAGAACCCAAAATTAAACCAAATGTCGTTTGAACATGAACATCCAAAACCTCAGCATTTACTGTGAATTTAAATATATATTGAATTGTAATTAATGATATATTATTTAATGGTAATTAAGCATGTGAATATTATTATACTACGTTAAACGTTGTTCAAAGAATTGCGTTTTCACCAATTCTCCCCGAATCCGTCACCGAAACAACTAAATACAGTAACGTACATATTTGATACGGCATTGTTGCTTCTAATACAAACATTTACCCGAAATATTATGGCTGATGCGGACGCGATATACATATTTGCGTATTACGTTGGGACATGTGTTTGTCCGATATTTTATCAGTTATTCACGGCGCGTCGATGTAAGAAGGAATTTTGTATTACCGTGCGTGTACGACATATTAAACGGGCGCTTTAAGATCAGATCTAAATAGTTAACGAAATACGAGGAACGGAGCTCGGAACCAAGGAAGACCTGAAATGCATCGATTGCCATGAAGAACACGTCGTCGACGCGTTGTGGAACCCGGCGGATGCACTACTGCTACTACTTCCTTTTCTTTCTTAGAGTTTTACCTGTGGGTGCTTCCCTGTGTACGTACCTACAACACGCAGTCCGATTTTTATATTTCTCGTGATGTGTTACAATGATACGACGAATGAAGACGACTTTTACCCCGTTAACCCCGAAGCTCGTTAATTTTATAACTTGTTTTCGAGCTTCATTTGTATTATTTACGATAACGAAATAAATGAAAGTAAAAGTAATGTTTTCGAGCGTTTTTGGGTGTGCCCTTTCGGAATCTGGGTTCAGAACTTTTTCATTGGCTTTGCTCTTCTGTCCAAAATGAGGTGTTAACACCTTAGTTTAATTAAAATTTCGGGAAAGTTAAGAATAGCGGTCAGTAGCACGTCACAAACTCTCCAAAATATGTATTTTGAGTGATTTTCAACGAATCGAGTGTGATTTATTCGATCTATTATATGACCGGCACTGTATCCGTGTGATATAGTGGAATTTGGTACGTCTGTTCTGAATTTCAGTTATTTTCTGTTAATTTAGAAAAATTGGATTGGGTATTTTGGATGATCTAATGCTCTTGAACTATTTCTAAGCTTAACTGAAGGCGTTGCCTATTGGTTCACTGTTTATTGAAAATTATTTGTGAGCTTCTAAAAATTGTGCTTTGAACCAATAAATTATTATTATTATTGTCTTATTGTTAAAGCATTTTTGTTTCTTTGAGGAAAAAAGCAATACTTTATTATAGCCTAGAAGTTAACCAAAGCATCTCTTGCATCGAAAAATTGTTTTTATTCATCTTTCAAGTTGTAAATTCCCGTTAAACTATAACAGCTTCTTTTCAAAAATTTCTGGAATATCTGAAGAGCTACATAAAGTTTCCTTTTTCCGTTAGCAAGTTAGTAGGTTTTTGTATTCCACTCCAAGTACAACACAAGGCCTCCTTTCTTACCAAAAATTCTAAAAGACGTACGGTTGCATGAAGGAGACTGAAATCGTGGATGATTTTTTTTTTTGTCGATTCGGAAGATGTGAGACGAAACCTGTACGGGATGTATTTTGAGATTTCCGGACCATTTCCCTCGGGATAATCCTGTATAAAACAAGATTCATTGCGTGTGAAGTCTTGCACGCAGAAATAACGTAATTTAAGTTCGGTATGTAAATGTAGTCATTAGAGTGGATTTAATTTAGAAACAAAAACGTTATGAATCGTTCTCATCTATAAATATGTTTCGTAAGGAGACGATGAAAATAGGTATGATGCGTTTTCCACTGACATTGAGCGCGCCATCATTTCGGACATTATTACATATGTACGTGTCCTTATATATTGTGCTTTTGCATCGAAATAATATTTCTTCTCGAGTTCGTAACGATATAAAACAACGAAACATGACAATACTTCTAAACTAACAGAAAATATTTATTAATTTATTGCAAGAAAAATTGGAATATTTGTGGATTAGAATTGACTCGGATGGAGTACGTCTTACTCCTATCATAACTACTTTGGATTTCTCAAAATAGGTATTTCGGCAACAAAGTTCACATGCTGACAGAAACAAAGAAGTATTGATGTTTGTACCTATTAGAGTATTCGATGATCGGTATAACCGTGACGCGCGTTTACGGTTGGTGAGAGTAGCAACAGTTTTCTGAAAACAAAGACGGAAATCAGTCGTAAACTGTGGCTAATACAGCTCATCTCACAAAAGACACAAGCCATAGTGACTATTGTATACGTAAATAAAGTTTAAAGTTCAGTAGTAACACCTTTTTTCCTGTATTTTTTGTTCATTGAAGATGGTAACTCAGTGGTCGAAATAGGCATTTGTTGATAATCAAAGTGGCGTGGTAACGGCACATTTTATTTCAGATCGATCTAAAGGACAATTGTTTTTATGCCATCTCGAGAGTATCCAAATCTGCTCGTATTTCCACTTTCATACTCTAATTTCGCCACATTTTAATCTGAACTGTATCGAATATTTCTGCTAGCATGACTTTACTTCTAAACGTAAATTAGTTACGAACGAAAATCCAATTAAGCTTGTGCAATAAAAATCTACCGCTAATTTGCACACATCTTTACAGCATTTAATAATATTTATTTTTAGCCATTTTACAATTGCTTGTTAATTTACGGACTAAACCGCGGTAAGTTCCTCAAGGTTAAATACACGTAGATGTTGTACATTTCTTATTCAGCCATGTGGCGCAGCGTTATATCGTGCGACCAGTCTCCATTGTCTTCAAATCACCATTTTAACAAGCCTATTTGAGCGATTAGCATATTTATGGTTTGTGGGAGTCCTGGGCGGAATTTCTTTGAGTTTAAACTACCTCGAAACGTAAACATACGTTATTGTCGTATCGTCCTTATCTATCGTTTTGTAAGTGTAATACGAATTTGTTCGCCGTTGTATAATCTAAAGTAACAGGTGCGAATTCACCCCGTTGTCGTCTTTTTGGTCGAGCGATGTCATCCGGAAACCGTAACGGTGACAACGGCAAACTGGATTTATCATTTGTCAGAAAATAACTAAACTCACAAATTGCCATCGACCTAATGAAATAAACTAGGTAGAGACCATAATAGGTGCTCTATGTTAAAGATACCATCCTTGCTGAAAGAAAAACCTTTAGATACCAATTGAATAAATAAGTACCAACAAAGAAAAAATTGAAATTTATTTAGCGAAATAAATGTCCTCTACTCGCCAAGAGAAATCAAATTTTGGAGGTTGATAGTACGAGGGTAGATTGATAAGTTTCCAGAATTGCTGTTAGGGGACTGTTATTTTAACAAATACTTTAGGTCGTCGTGTTGGCAATTGTTTCATTTCAATTGACTGCAAATGTTCAATCGATTTGTCAAATAGTCTAGGTTTCACAAACATTTAAGTCGAGCGCCTTTTTGTGTTTTTAATTACGGACAAAAACCAAGTATGAGCGGTCATCAAACTCGACCGGTCATGATCATTTGAAAGGTTAAATCTCAAAGCTCGACAAATGGGTTCCTCATGTTCTTACGGAAAGAAATTGGCGTCTGTGATTCGCTTTTCGAACGTCAAGAAAATGATGTGTTTTTGAAACGCATCATCACTGAGGACGAGAAATGAGTTGTCTACTACAATGTTAAACACAAGAGATCCTATAGTAGCGTAGAAAAGGTGAACCGGCACAAAGCAGTTGACAAGCCAATATTCATAAAAAAGGTGATGTTGCCTGTTTGGTGGAATTTCAAGGGAATCGTCATTTCGAATTCTGAAGTGTACTGTCATCAGCTGGATAAATTGAATGATTCACTTAAACAGAGAAAAGCTTAAATTAATAATGGCCGAGGTTTGCAAAAATCACACGTAAACTCTTCGTGAATGTTTCCATCTCTGCAAATACCCTATCTAAACCATGATTGCGTATTCTTAGGTTCGAAATTAATTATGTTTTTATAAAGCTTTAGTTTGTAGAAATAGATTGTATCGTCCGCTGTACGTACGCTTGACGGTATAAGCCTAGATCCAACGAGCTGCCAAATTTAACAAAAACTAGGAAACAAAGAGAAAATTGCGGAAAATACTGTTTTATTGCTTTCTAAAATGTTGCCTTTAAGATTTATACACTTTATCATGCGTTCAAACATTAACTCGTTATTTTGCTCCTCCGAATAATAAATTGTTCGACGTACTGTGTGAGAGTTGTTTTTCCTGATTGGGTCGATGAATTCGGGCAAACAAATTGCTGCATATCTTTCGACATTAGCTGGTTGCGACATGCACACTATAATCGAAGAAACGAGTGATCATTTCCTTGGAAGTGCTTTTGTGGGTTTTAGTTCAATCTGGAACATCTAGGCAGTGGATTGTTGCTTAGTTTCCGCATCGTATGAGTATATCCAAGTTTCGTCATCCGTTACAATATTGTATACGGATTTTGCAGTTCCTAGAATTTCTGGAATACTTCCTTACAATAACTTACACGAGCTTTTCAGAGAAGGTGTAATGTTCCAGTAAGTTAATAGAAGTTTGGTAACTCGCCAAAAGTTTCGACAGGATCGGATGGGATGCACTGTCACATTCACCATATTCTCCAGATTTGGTACCTTCTGCTTAAGGTTTATACAAAAATCGACTTTTTTTAAAAGACCGGTTTTCGAATTCCCAGATTTTCAAAAAACCGGTTTTAGCCGGTTTCCGAATTTTTGTTAAAAAAATAGAATAAGGAAAGATGTTTTATTTAATTTATATAAAATAACAAAAAATGAAATCAGTATCAAATTACACATTACTTACACAAAATAACGAAAACTCAAACAAAAATGTCAAATTTCAAATAATATTTATATTTATTTCACTAATTTTAATTTCTCCTGAGAAAATAGGATTTAAAAAAGAGTAAAATATCCGTTGAACGGTGACTAAGCCTTGTTCTTATTTTGGACACAATATTGCCTGAAATTGAAAATACTCGTTCACTAGCTACTGAGCGTGGTTTTATAGTTCTCAGGGCATCAAATAACAAATGTAAGTTTTTGGTTCTTTTATTCGTTGCCTCAAATAATGAAAATTCAGCTTTCAGTGTCTTTGGAATTGTAAGTTTTTCTTCACGGTCTTCAAGAAACTGATGAATTGATTTTTCCATGGGTTCCTTTAAAAAAGCATTACTCTGATGAGTAGTTTCTTCGATTTGCTCTTCATCAGAATCGGTTTTCACCTAACAATTTGGAAATATTCTAGACAATATCTTTCCAGATAACTTAATAATTTAGGTTTTCGAAGCTAAAGGAAGTACACTAGATTTCTTTGGTGAACTGGAAATGTTTTGTAGATTTTGCAAATACGTGATTTTCATGCAATTGATAATAGCAATTTAACCAGCTCCGCGATACGAGGCACATAAAAGATTACAAATTTTTATCAGGAATCTCTAACGTATCTAAAGATACATCGGCGCATAAAATATACATAGATATCACACGCATACTGGAAGCGGAATTCTAGCCACCGCTTTCCGCGGAAAGCGTCTCCGCAAAACGATCAAAAAGTCCTCCTCAGGATCTCTCATGTCCTGTTGGGTGACGAACGTGCTCGAACCGATCCGACCTACAAAGCAGTTCTTCAGCGCTGAAGTTATGTTACATCAGAAGTAGTAGTTGTAGCGGCAGTAGACTTCTATTCGTCGGTCGTGCGGTTTGTGTCTGAAGCGAAGCGGATGACCGTGTAATAAACGCGCGGATCGACCGCTGAATTTGTACGTGAACTCGAGTGCCTTAAATATACGCGCGCGTTGTTGAGATGTCACCGGCCCAGCTAAAAAAGAAATCAATCTAGACGGACGGACGGAACATCGCGGTACGAGAAGAAGCATTATTGAAGATAATTTAATACAATTGTGCTGTGATATATCGTAGAGACTTAGAATGTGTGAATAATATTTTCTACGCGGATGTAGCCATTAGTGGATGGATATTACCGGGGTTCAGTTTGAATCGATTAGCTTTTGCTGTGTGCGTGCCGGGATAATTTTTTTTTCGTTCGTTTTTCCGTCTCGTCCGTTTGGCGTGTGCTCGCCGGGAAAGTGGGAATTATTTTGGATCGATTTCGCTATTTTCGTTTGGCTCCTCGCATATAATTGGGTAAAATAAGATATTCGTTTTATGCTTTGTTTCGGCGTCGAATTGAGCGTCAAATTACTTACTTTGTTGCGTCTGTTTTGGTCGTAGTACAACGGGAATCAGGCGAGACATCATTATTGTTGTTGTGACTTTTAGAGCCAGTGACGGTGCCAATAACTTTTGTGAGCTTTCAAATATTTGGGGAACGAAATTTTCATTTCGGTTTGTATCTTAAACGTGATAATGATACTTTTATTTACAAAATACGCCCCCCACAGAATTACGTTTTCCTTTCTAAATCTACTACGGATCCGGTAAACTAAACTATTAACTGCAATAAAACGTTTTTATTTTGAAGAAAGGAGAAAGATTTCACCAAAAACACTGCCTCATTCTTGTTCAAATCGTATTCCTTTTCCCTGTGATATTTTTCAATTTGCCAAAAATCATTACAACCATTTTCAAGGCAAATCGAATTCGTAATTAGAGAACGAACGAGAAAAAGGACATGTTCGGATCTTCGTATTGAAGTACGTTTTTACCTCATTTTCATTATACGTCGATAAAATTTTATTTAGATAACGCCGATACAAACTAACGTTTTCACACTTAGCGACAAAATTGAATTTCAAATTTTAACCTTACCGAGGTGCGCTCCAAGAGGTGAAGAAATTAGTCGATAGCCAGAATTTGATTAGTGTGAATTCCGTCATCTCTTTTAAATTCGACGCGTTAGACAAAAATTGCATAAATGTTGATTCAGAGACCGCAAGATTAGGCAAGATTAGGAAAATATGTAGAATGTTGCTCCGTACTATTTCTTAGAATTCGTCTACTTCTAATTACTTATAATAAACGCGAAAAAAAGTTGTGTCACGTGCATTGCGTGTGTAACCAATTGAAACTTATACGACCCTCAAATACGTTTAATTATCATCCGATCGATAATCAAATAAGTAAATAAATTCAATTCCCGACGATGTCTATTTTTCTGACATACTTTAACAATGGTCCTGACCAGATTATCGTGCAAATCGTACGAATGAAAGTAGAATGTTGATGTAATTATTTACAATTCAATCGTTAATTCCGATTAGACATTTTTCTTAAATTTCCAATTGTCCCATTGTTATGTATTTATGAAAAATACGTTTCCACGTGCGCGTTAAATTTTTATTGCGATTTTCGTATTGCACGTTTCCTTAACGATTGATAAAGTTCCTGTCTAAGATAAGCCGAAAGAATGCGATATAAATATTTACATCTATACAGTCGTCAATTATGGAATATAATGAAATTGATTATAAATCGGATAGTCAAAAAAGAGTCCCGTGAAGTTGGCAATCGAGGTTGTAAAAATATAATAATTCATCGGAGTTCCTGGTAGATATGAAATAGTTCTAGAGTACTTTGCGAAAAATTTCAAAAGTTCTGCAAAATTGCGCAAAAAGGGGAAAATACCGAAAATGAACGTAGCAACGAATATCTTTTCAATATTCAACTGTACAAAAAAATGTTATTAGGATTTTCGATGAATTATTGTATTTTTCCAAATTCGGTTGCCAACTTCACAGGACTTCAAAAATTTAAGTTAGCTGATCGGTGACGATGGATGCCTTTCGATTACCAGAACCGGAAGCAATTATTTTGTAATTTGAAGCTTCACTATTTATAAGTATTGCATTCCCAAAAGTTTGAACAGTGATCTACTCATCGAAATATTTCAACCTCCAGTTCACTCCTACTGAAACTAGATCACATGGATGAAACTCTCGACAGCACGATTGTTTCTCATTACCGAGACATGCGTTTCGCTCGCAACGAGGATATCATATCGGTTGGTGCCAATTCGATAAGATGCTATATAGGATTTGTCACAACTAAAACCGTCAAATTTATTTATAAGATTATTTGAGCTAAAAAGTAAGCCAATGAATGCAAAGAGAAAACAGAAATTAATTTAAAACCAATTGGGCCAATAAAAGTATTGTTTTAGAAGCACTGAGAATTCGACGTTAGATACAAGTTAAAGTAAACAAAACACGTCCTATCAAAACATGCATTTCTGTCATGTTTTATTTAAAAAAGACACGTCCTGTCAAAAGAAACAATTTACCTTGCTTAACATATGACCCGGATTTTACTAGCGTTTATATTTCTTTTTCTAAATTGTAAAAATTATTCTTATGTCAGGAGTGTTGCAAAATCTTCCATGCAAAACTTATATAAAAGGAAAAGTAGCAGGAAAATATTTTCTCTTACAAGTCTTGTGTTATTTGGTTTGTAGTTTGTTCTGTTTTAACTTGATGCATACATTTTGGAAAGCGGAGTATACATACATCGATATTACTATATCATAGTCCTTGCTTTTACCATCACATCTTTCGTGTTACCTCCACCAGTATCATTATCAAATAAAAATTGTTACTGCAAAATAAGCCTTGAATTCTTTGTTGTTTTTTTTTTAGTAAAATCTAACGTATTATCACGTATTAATCTGTTTCTTTTCTTCGCTGCCGGCCGTACTTTTTTGAGGTTATATTTCTTGGATATGGATCCTGAGATTTGCAATCAGACTTCATCTTTCCTTGTGCAACTTAAGAAGGTTTCTCGTTCTTGCGACCACAGCACCACTATCCAGTTCGGGACTGCTTTTCCAATAGAAACTTTTCATCTCTTCGTCCTGCTTTTTATTCTTCCTTACTGCTTGGCGGTTGGTAAGGCAGTCGTTTGGTCCAAAAATGAAGAAGAAACTTCATTATCGTTAACTCTCTCGTACTCAAGCAACCATACCGTATCTACTTGTTTTTTCTTTCTTCGCCAACCGACAGAACTTTTATTTTATAACAGTTGCAGACAATGATTTATACCGAAAATACACCATAGGCGTGGAAACGGTGAGAAATTATTCCCATTTCGACCATCTTAGTAGAAACTTCATAAATAAATGTATTTCAACAATCTCCTTGGTTTTCTCGAGATTATGCTTCTCGATGAATAGTTTATCCGATGAGGAGATTTGAATTACACTTAATTTCTGCTTCTTTTGGAAGGTGCCTTTGGTGTCTTCAACACAAGAAATCTTAAGCGGAAAATATTTTTCTAGTAGACATTTTTCTTTGCCTGGTCTTTCCAATTTGATTTTTGCTGACTGCTTAGTATTTCTGAATGTCATACAGTGGTTAGAAATCGAAGAATAGTATGAAACCTTGCTTAACAAAGTAGTTGACACTGTTATTACCGTTAACTCCTTCATATCCAATCAACGACAAGGGACAATAACGTATGCTTCCTTGATTAGAGTTAATAACAGAACACTTACAATGGTGGCGAAACAACGAGTTTGCTTCTATATGTATTTTTCTTCTTCTTCTTCTTCTTCTTCTTCTTCTTCGTCTTCTTACTATTATTATGATCATTATTTCAATAATAAAAAAGAAAACAAACCAAATACATTCATAATTTCTTTCATTTATTATTATTTTGGCGACTATCAAATTAGTAGTAGGAGATGACAGGTTTACGTGCCTCCTCTCAAAAGGTGGTTAACCCCCGTGCATGTGTGCCTGGAAGGTGGACAAATTTAACATTCGCGCCCACCTCCTACAAGTTAAAATTTATGCCAACAATGGAAAACGACTAATGTTTTATTTTATGTGTAAAGTTTAATCGAGCAACTCGTACTGAGTACAAAATACGTACTTTTCTTTACGTTGTAATTTTTTTAGGTCGAATTTCTAGAACACGCTATATGTACTTTTTGCTTATAATTTTCACCACAAACTTCAACTAAAAGCTCGCTCGTTCAATATTTCGATTTGCAGAAAACACTATTTGTACAAATTTTCGGGCTAGATCCTGTGAGAAAATCGCGTATAAATTGAAAATCAATTAGCCATGTACGCTTCGTTTCAATACAAACGAATATCAACAGGAATGAAGCAGCTAATCAATACTCTCGACTAGTAGCTGCACCCCCTATTCTCCATAACGGATATTTTCCCTTATCCTTATCTTTTCCCGTTTTGTACACGTCATCGGCGAATCGTATGGGTAAGATTTCCTCGCTTACTTCTCAAAAATATCGCTTAGGAGGCAAACATCCATCTACATATCTTTCTAACGTAAAAGCTTGTCGTTTTCCTAAACCATTAACGCGACGTTATTTCCATTCGGCGTCCTTGCGGCTATTTGCAGATGATGCGATGCGAATATCTGCTTGCTCTTCTAATTTCAAAAAGTAATAAGTGGTACGAACGTAATATATTACAGTCGAGACTTAGACCTTTGATAAATTAGGTTATTCATAAAATTCCGATAAAAATAGAATTACGCCGTGCTGTCGTTTGCGAATGTTCTTCGCATCAGCAACGAGTAAATAGTTTCGAATCGTTAATAACGCGGTGATATATTTAGATGTAACATTATACGTATTTCGGCGGTGTATTTAAAGCTCCTAAATCATAGAAAAATCGACAAGAAAGAATTACCACTCCGATGCTATTTGCGAATGCTCTTGAGATCAGCGATCAGCGAAGTAAATATGTACTATCAAATCGCTAATGACGTCGTGATATATTTAGATGTAAATATGTATCTGGGTGTGGTATATTTAAAGCGCATAAAAGTATAGAAGAATTTTTGCAGATAAGAATTGCGGTGTGTTGCTATATTGTTGCGGTGTATTTAAAGCTCATAAACCATAGAAAAATTCTTCACGAAAGACTCACCACTCCGTTGCTATTTGCGAATGCTCTTGACTTCAGTAAACAACAAGTAAATACTTTCGTATCTCAAATAACATCGCGATATATTTAGAGATGTAACACAATATGTATTGGACGATATATTCGAAGGATCGTAAAAATATTTCAGTTATGTAATTTTCTGAATATCTCGTTTCCTCTTCCGCTGTATAAAATCTACTGTGTACATGCTAATTACGAAATGCTTTCACTTTTACCATCGAAATTGACTTCTTTGTAGGAATCGAAGGCATTTTGATTGGAGAAATTTGTTCGCTTTCGTTTCGATAATTGTTTTAAACACCGTGAGTATGTACTATCTATGTACAGGCAATTGTGTAAGATTCGCTTGAAATCTTTTCCAGTACAGAGAGACCGCTTAACGATTATAACTTAATCGTTAATAGTTGAAGTGATCTTTATCCTTTATTAACGATATTTCGAAGGATGCAACTTACGACCGAATCGGAATCGAGTTATCCGAATTGATACGATCGCGACGTTGATTTGAATGTGTAGTATGCGTCGTGTGAGATATGGATTCGATATCTTTTAATATAATTTCGAGTGATGGCCGCCGATATAATTTTAGGTAATGCTAAACACTTGTATCTACTTATTATTTGATTTGAAACATGTGACCCGACCTTTTCTCCCTATATTTTTTGTTAACACTGGCACAGTAATTCTCGATTTTTTACTTACGAATGTAAAAACGTATCTAAACAAAGTGAATAAATGCCACATAGTGCGTGGAGTAAATGAAGAAGCATTCAATAATAAAGACGTCGAGATCAACCGAGTTTGAGTTGCACGGTGTATTGTCGTAGCAGGGATACAAATGGAAAACCGCATTTAAGCCTTAAAAGCAAGCTTCGAAAGGATAAACAATGATAGCAATAACAAAGCAAAATTAATAAAAGTAAAAAGAGAATGGCACACACAAAGATGAATAGAAACTTTGAATAACGATTCTGCATAAATGTGGCGGTATTTCGTTGATACAGCGTTCAATTTCGGCCTGCAATGGGTTAGGTGGTCGTGGGCTTGTTGGCATAAACCTGGGACCTTAGAAAATCCAACAGAAGAAAGTCCAAAGGTGTTAAATCGTACGATCTTGGCGGCCAATTCTGGTCACCAAAATGACACGACCAGGAAAAGACTCACGCAAGACCGTCAATGTTTCACGGTAAATATGGCAAGTGGTCCCATCCTGCTGAAACCTAATGTCATCATCAAGAACAATATCTTCCAATTGAGGCACAAAGAACTGGGTCATCATGTTAGGGTAACGTTCGCCATTCGTGAATGCATTAACTGCTTCGTTTTCAAAGCAAAATGGTCCAATGATTCTTCTAGATCACAATGACACGTTGGAGATTTATTTCTCATGAATGATTCGCAGATTTTCTGAGCCCCAAATGCGGAAATTTTGTTTATTAACGAAGCCATCGATGTGCACACGGGTCTCATCGTTGAAGATGATTTTGACGACGAAATCGGCATTCACTTCTTGTGATTCTATGATCCAATTGGGGAATTCTCTTCGCTGTGCATGGTCTGTTAATAGTTGAGCAAAATCTTCTCTTGAATTTTTGTTATCTGCACCATTCGCTCTTTCAAGCTCGTTACGTACTTTTCGTAATGCATATAGTAAACTATCCAAATGTTTACGTAAACCTCCTTCAGAAGAATTGATTTTGGTTGCATATTCAATAGTGGAGCACGACGCATCGCTGCTCGCCTCTTACCACTGAGTTGGTTTTCCATGTGTTACATTACAATGTTTCGTCAGTCAACGTCTCTATATTCGTGTAGTACATTATAATGTTCTGCTCAAGTCAGTCGCCGCCTTTAGAGAACGCCACTACGAACAAATTTCGTTCAAAGTTATTGTCTGTTTTAGGCATTAAAACTTGAATCTCGGCCTAAATCAATAAATGATTTAAGTATCAAAGAAATAAATCCGTAATCTGAATTCTGGAGACATAACGGGTGGTGAAAAGGAAATTTCACGAGACTATTATTTGAAGAATTTTGAGTTAAAGTCCAATTTTTGAGATGTCATCATCATCATTTTCAAATTCCATCCATAACGGGAATCCTCTTTAATGGAATCCGACCTCAATAAACGGAATTTCTTGAAAATTGAAAAGGTATCAAACTTTCAGTGCCTGATAGTTTATTTCTGAAAAATTGTTGATTGTTAGATTCATTTAGTGACTTTAAAGATTATCGTACAAGGCAAATGCTCGAAACAGAATCCCCAACAGTTTGATAAAAACGAGTTTTGGCGAAAATTCAACTCTTAAAGCTATTGCTCTGTAGTTCCTAAAGTATATAGAGACTAGTTTGGTTAAAATTACAGCTTATCTCTCTGAAGGATGATTTAAATCTATAATCCTAAATATTTAATGATCCCATTGTGCTCCTCTTAATCACCATATAACATCATTCGGATTAGGTATTGATTTATGCCTCCATCATAAACTAGGCGCAAATCGATTGTCAGATATACATATGTGCGATTTTATTTACTTATAGATTAGTTTTAAACAATGGACGATAATAATTGTCATAGAGAGAAGATGAAAATATTATTATATGTAGTCTTTAATTCTTGATAGAGAAATTTGCCTTTTTTACTAGTGAGCTTTTAACAAATCAAGAAATCGGATTCTCCACTTCGGCATTTTCTAAGAACAAAGGGAAGTTAATAAGAAAGAAACACTGCAAAGATTGTTGCGGTATGCTTGAGGATGTTGCCCTCGTTACCATCGAAACAGATGGTAGACATCTGCGCAAAAAAGGGGCTGAGAGAAATTTTACTGGACCTACCCCACCTTTTGGGTTTAACAAAGGTCTCCTTAAAGGTGAGATAAAGAAATGGACAGCGTCCATTACAATGAAACACTGGAATGAGACCAGCGGGCTGGAACATTCCAAAAAGTTTCTGAGCTTCGACGCTAGGAGGGCGGACCTCGCCCTAAAACTGGACAGGGAAAGCTTAAAAACACTGACAGGGGCACTCACAGGCCACTATACCTGTAACAAGCACCTTCACAAAATAGGCTTATCCAACACGGACACTTGCAGATTCTGCGGTGAAGAAGAGGAGTCAATGGAACACTTGATCACTAACTGTGGGGCACTAGGACACAGGAGATATAGACAAAAAAAAATAAACAAGAGGAAGCAGAATAGATCAACGTGGTCGCAGTGCAAAAGGGCCATTTTGGACCAGACCCCACCTCATTACAATACAATACAATACCATCGAAACACGTATATATTCTTATTTCCCGACGCGTGCTTTGTTTCCATACATGTTTCGATAGGCGTGTCCCATTCTGAAGAAAACCTAGGCTTGTGAATGAAACAAGATGATGGCCTCATCGATAGTGAAACACATGCCTTATACTCTTCTGCGTTTTCTAAGAAGAAATGGAGTTAACGAGAAAGAAACACTGCAAGGGTTGTTGTGATACGGTTCCTTTTCCATACGTTAGAAATCCTTATTTCCCGGGCGTTTTCTTACAGCAAATTAAGTTGATCAGATGATAAAATTGGAAGGATCGTGACCTCATTATCGATAGAACAGGTGTCCCAGATTAACAAATTCAATATCTGAAATGATGTCGGAATAACATTTTGATTTTAATACATGTACTTTTATGCCTACTCACTTCTTGAAGATGTTAGTTTTCTCGTAAGTCCGTTTATATACGAGTGGGTGCGGTTTATGTCTCTTCCTTATTTCTCAACCTTATACGTAAGGGAATGTGGTTGCCTGCTGAATATGGAAATGCCGCTGCTTCTAGTGCCCATTCGATCTTTCTTTTTCAAAAACTTCCTTTTTAAAATCGCTCATTACCTATTCCGTGTATACAGGACGCGACAACTAGTCTTACAGCATAAACATTAAAATTTTTTTCTCCTCCACAATTAACTTGACATTCAATTCCGTTCACGACGAGCACATCTAATCGCCCACGTCGAAATTCCATAGTAGTGCAGAACGACAAGAGAACCTCGTTTACATAAATTTAAATCTTCCAAAGCTATCTGGGTTAACATCGATTCTACAAACGTACTTACGTACGTACGTAAGTACATTCCACCATCACGTGTAGCATAGGTAGACCGAGCGCGCGGCGGCGTGGGATTCGGAGGTAAACACGGAAAGACCGTAGGTAGTTAGATTTCCTATCTATCCCTGTAAAAGTCCATTCTACACATCTATTTATTAATTATATTATTTATCGCCCGCCGGCGATACGAAAGAAGTTCATCGAACGTGGGCACACACACATACATGTATGTATATAATTATCGAGCCGTATCGCGAAAAAGGCGAACGAATATTTCTCGGCTAACGGCGTTGAATTAAACTAATTAACGACTTGCGAGCAATTATTATTACGGAAAATTGCAGGTACGGTAGTACATGCGATCGGTGCAAAAATTAGAGCGACGGGAATAACGAACGCGTTTGTCGTTCGATAAGGTTTCGATTCGATGGAGTTTAAGGCTGGAAATGGATATTTCAAGGTGATGGTGTGTGGTCGTACACGACTGTGTGAAATTCTCCTTTTTTCCCATCGGTGACGGGCGCGCTGCGTATAAACTCTGAAAACGGCATTGCCGCTTTTTTCATGGGCATTTTTAATTAATAAGAATTGCTATGTCTGTAAACAACATTCGTGCATATTTCTATTTATATACCGTACACTATACTGCTTGTGTCTATTATGCAATGGAAATGTACATAGATTCGAATGTATGTCAATAACGTGGTATTGTACGTAAGTGAATTAGTTCTTTGTTTATTCGCATTAAGAGCATAATAAGATCTGTTCACCACGTGCCTGAGATCATTAATTTCTAAGAGTGGCTTGCTAGAAAAATTTACTAGCATCCAAGAATAAGTGGGAGTTATTATTGATGATATTGCGATTATGTAACGATGAAAAACTTGAAGTAGGAGCAGTTACACTTCTTCATGCCCTCACTTACAAACGAATCATAATACACAACCAGCTTTGGATCTTGGACAATGGAAAAATAGGCAACTATGAAGGGAGCCACAATAGACCCATGATGGTCGTAATGAAAGATGTGGTTTGACCATCATCTCTTAGATCTTGGTTACCTTAACAATACATCAAGATCATCTAAATACATGGCATAGCATCGAATTTTGTTGGAATTAAATGTTTACGACTTGGAGGGACTGAAATTCCATTACATTGAAAACATTTCCAAAATCGGCCCGTAAATTCCATTCATAAAATTATTCTTTTTCGTTTTCAACCTCAAAAGGCAACAATAGGATGAAACCAAACCCAATAAAGTAATGTTGTTATGTTAAAAGTTAACTTGAATCCGATTATTATGAAAAAGACTTGCTTCTAAAAGCCGTATTACGCGATCACAAATTACATGTATTTTTCATGAATTTATTGACGAAATTTGAATTTGCCCGTGTATTATCACCGTGTATTTTTACGTCAATTTTTACACGCAATATTTCAGATTTAGATGATGTTCTGTTAAAATGAAATAGAAAAATAAGAATCTACATAACTCACACATAAATTTAATATTTTTCTACTTTTTCGTTTTAATTGTACCTTCTTGTTTGTAAGTTCTTGAAACTATTTTTCCTGATGTTTTATTGTTAAAGGTCATTGTCGTGAATTTTTACATGTAATATTTCGTGTATTACATGTAAAGTTACATGTAAAAAGATGTCAAAGGAAATTGCCTGCTTAAGTACAGATAAGTTGACAAACTGCGGCACCAGATATTGGAATTCCGACTTTACAGGATTATTCTACGTCATCTCTTCTATCAGAAATCATAAAAACATCAGGTACACCTCGATCACAAATATTTTTTGAACACCGAAATTGCTTCCACTAACCTCCATGTATACATCATCGAAAGAAGTTGGAATTTTCGCAAAGTTGGAAAGCAGATATTTGAATTTACGGGCTTATGTGTTGTAGGTATAGGTAGGGGAAGCAATTTCAGTATCTTTGCGACCACGGTGTACCTCATGTGTTTCCGGTTTCTGACAGAAGAGATAACGCAGAATAAGCCTGTGAAGTCGGCCTTTGTCAAAATTGTATTTTTTTCATTTTATCTGTGCTTACAGGTAAGTGTTTTTCGTTATTAGAAATCACGAAATTTCATAATAATCGTATTCAAGTTAACTTCTAAAATAATAAAATTACCCCAATATGTACGAACCACAATCTGGTTTTGTGCTATGTTCGAACGAACTTCATATTGGTGCGTTTCGAAGTTGAAATTAAAGGAAACATTTTATGAATGGCATTTATGGCTAAGTTCACACCGGTGTTTCCAAATCCATTTCCGTTTCAGACGTTAGATTCTTCGAATTTCGAGCTCTTGAAAGCACTACAACTGCGTTGTCTTCCCAACAAAATCACTGTATGTTTTGTTTTCGTTTTCCGAATCTAGAATTATACAATTCTCGTCAGACCCAGGCTACATATTTGTGTACGGAACCCAAATTCACCATGATCCGAGGCTAGATGTCGGAAATAAATTTTGAACATATTGCATCTAGCTTTAAATCCTAGACATTTTGATCATAGTAGTCCCAAGGGGCATATATGTGTACAAATTCTACAAATACTTGCTCGAAACAGTTTGAAAGCGTAATTTTGACACGAAATGCATAAAAATTGCTTCAAAAATTTAAAAGTGGTGGAATCGCCTCAAACCAATTGCAAAAATAATTTTCTCTAGAAATAACTTTAACCCTCGAACAATTCAATAAACGCATAGAAATATATTACAAGAAATACATTTTATCCGGGTACGTTTGTTGAATACGGGGTTTCTGCATATCTGAGCTGCTTTAAAGACTACTCTATAGTCTTTAGAAGATATGCAGATTTGATTTCTGCCACTTTCCGGAGATGATACGGACACAAATTACTGCCCCCAACAGGTTTTCTTTGTGCTGGACGTTCAAAGTCATCTTCACAATCAGAGTCTGTTGCCGCTGAAGTGATTCCCTTCATTACAGATTTTAGCGAGTCGGATTTTAAATTGAACTGAAATCTCTTGACTGACACCTCTTTTTCACTTGTAGATCTTGAAAACTTCGTCTGTACTGAAGCCATTCATTTACTGCACTACAGTCTATAAAATGCTCATATATACTCAGAAGCGATTTTCTGATAAATGACGATCATTCTACTAGCTAAATCTACTTCACCCGTGCTTACATTGTAGTGTTTAACGATCATGGATTGAGGTATCTGAGAGTACCCTTAATCAAGCCTAGAATATGTACTGCTTGATTCGTTTTCCAGTAAGTGCTGTGGATCCCATAGTTATGGCTTTGTCATCCACTTAATAAGGGTTGTACTTTGGTCGTTCCTAATCTCTCCTCCAATTATTCCTATTTTCAGTTTTCTCATGTCATAATCTGATGACCACGACTGCTTCGTATCAAAATTGCATTCCTAACAAAATCTATTTCTGAATCGGATTTTAATTTCCATTTTTTTCGAAAGGAGAACTGCAAGAGATCAAGTTTCAGTAAGTCGAGCTATGGTTTAAATAGGATAACACCTTTTAGCACCGATTCCTGAACTAAATGAAAGAACTAATCTTATACCCTCCTTTCTTTATATGCTTCTAACTTTCCGCAATCAAGTGGAACATAAGACTAACACGAAGAACACAGAAGGTAACTGCATGTTTAATATTCATTAATTAATATCGTAATAATATACGGTCTGCGGTTAATTATTCGCTTGTAATAGTAACGGATTATATCACGTTAATTAAGTTCTACGTGGATAATTGTATTCTTTATGCAACACCCATATTGTGCGTTGTACGTACGTACATAGTTAAGGTACGTGTGGAGCAATGTAACCGTATCGTAAACTATTTCAGGAAAATGTAGCTAAATATGTAACGCGTCCGTGCGAATACAAATGAATAGAACCGACGTCAGGAGGATGTACATGGATTAAAATGCGAAATAGGTCTAATATTGCGATCATACGATCCTGTAATTTCTTCGCTTTTTGAATGCGTAAATATTTTGGTGTTATTAGGAAGAAATTCTAAAAAAATATATACATACATCGTTTTTCACAAAATGCATCAAATGGAAACAGAAGAAAGCTCAAACATAAATAAAACAAAATTTGTAAGAGAAAATATTTTCCTATTATTGCAGGAAAGTCGTAATCAATTTTTGTATACTATAAAAATTTTACATGGAAAATAAATTCATGGAATATATATTTCGAGTATTCCATTGGATTCCGACCTGTTCCCATTTGGTTAGTAGCAAGATACAAGTCACGAATTTAAGGTTAATATGCTTGATAACGTAATAATTGAATGGATACTACTTCTTGCAGTGAAAACCTCTTGATCATATTTTAATACTAATGTTAACATTTACTATCGGTTTTTAAAAAGAAAACAATAAGAAGGCTACTTCAAGATTTTACAAGTTAAAGCTTAAAATCTTACATAACAGTTCGTCTTTCACTTCATACTTTCAAAATCGAATTACCATAATTTTATAGCCGTTTACGTAAGCAATCTAGCAATAATCTCCGTATTCCTTCACTTCGGTAATATTAGTCTTTAATTGTCCAGAAATAACATCTTTCAATCGTAATCGCAGCGCATTTTATTAACACGTGAAGGAAACAATTCCGCGACTAATTTACCTACTTTTTAATGAATATATTATGTCATCTGTTCATTTATACCTTGAACGTAACTTTAGCGACGAGAATGGCAGGAAGGAATTTTAGCGATGAACATAACAAGAAGGAATTTAGTAACGAGAACGACAAGAGGAAATTTCGATCTTTCATCGCGTACGCTTCTAGGTATTGTTGTTAGAGCAGGAAATGGTTCTGGATTCCACACGAAACTCCTCTTCTGGTTTCCGTTATTACTTTATTTCAAATATCTGTAAAGAATGCCGGCGCGCTTACAGTTAGGTGTTTGCCGGACTCGGAGATTTTTTCACGAGGGAATCGCGACCGGTTTTCTTTGACAGAAATTTCTCAATCCATGTGGAAACAGATACGATCGTTTCGGAGGTAAAGAATCCGTGTAGAAACCTTAGAACGTTATGCGAATTCTTCAATATGAAACGCGGTTGTCTCGACGTAAACGATGTATGTAGGTGAATGTGTGCGTGTACGGTTGTGTATGGAGCTTAAAATCTTGGTACCCGCATAGAAATCTGATCAGGACCAGCATGAATTTGAAGAATGAAATCGAACCGGAAGTTTATGATGTATACCTGTGCACTACATACATACAAAAAGTTGTAGAAAGAATGAGGGATAACGGACATGATTGCTGGTTTCAATAGTACATTTATTTGATTTATTACCTCGAAAATTAAATGCGTATATACTACATATTATATTACTTCCACCACTTTCTAGATTAAATGACAATGAAAAATTTCAAATTTACCACTTATATTGACCTAGAAAGTGGTGGAGGTAATCGGTAAGATTATCTCGAGAATCTGAGAATTGTATGATCTTTAAAACTATACCCACAAAAGCTATTGAATTGTTTCTTCTTGTTTGAAACGCATCGGAAAAGCTTAAGGCATGTAGACGAACTTGCCTACACGCCTCACTTTCTATCTTATTCAGTCTCATTATGACAGGAATTGTATTTATTCGATCTCGCTCGCACTCCCGCGATTCCAGATCCAAGTTAAGCACTAACCGAACCGGTTTATTACAGGAAGCGATAAGTTTTTGAGTTTCGATTATATCATATATGATTCCCTTTTCACAATAAGAATAAGCATAGTTATTAAAAAATAATTACTATTATTATTATGAAATAATGGTAATAATAATCATTATTATTATAATTGACGCAGTTCCCTTTTCTTCAAAATATAGATGCAAAAGAGTTCCTCAAATAGAATTTTTTGCGATTAACGTGACAAGTGCAACAGTGGGACCATACGGAAAAGTGACGACCTCGATGAAACTCTATATGTGATATTTACTTGTGATATGATTTAGTTAAATCGTCGTAATACGGCCATAATTATGGGACAACATCCGTCCAAAGATAAATTCACTCGGTCGGCGTCGGCTCGCTTCCCGGACCGTGAAAAACTCGGAAGTTTCAAAAGGGGTAAGTGTTAAAACGTTTCTTGTCTTTTCCAATGTGTATAAATCGAACTTCTTTTTTGAAGTACAGTAACGAGGTCAGTATTATCTAAAAGTTTACGAAATTAGTGCCCATTGTACTTTCTTTTATTAGGTTATAATTTTCCCAAATATCTATTTGTCCATCCTGAAAGTGAATAATTTCGTTTTAGTACGAACTTCACTCCGTTTACAAATCAAAACAATTCGCTGGGGAAGCTTCGTACAAACTGCATTCCACCATTAAAATATTTTTAGAATTATTATTTTTTGATTGGCTGAAGTAATGTAGACTTTGCATTTCTTTCATAACAGTTTTCCTAAACTTCTGTCCTTTTTTTCTATCAAAATATGTTAATAAATAGGTAGGTAACAATACATATGTCCCCGGATGGACGTACGAATAGGTACAAAATTCCTTGAATTTTTGACCTACAATTTCATCTTGTGAAGTTCAGCCCTGTTTGGATGGAAATTTATTGCCGTCATATTTCAGATTACAAAAACGCAAGCCTCCTATCTTAGAAAACGAAAAAAGAAATTAAAAGTTTTTTCTATAGTAGATACCACAGAATACTATTGAGAAAAATTATTTGTAAATGAACATTGAATAAGAATACAAAATTTCAAAGCACTATGTCTACTTTGATATTTTGTTAATTTATTTATGTTTTTTAATAAAAAAGATATTGAAAATTGGGCCAGTGGCAATTGTTAATTTTACTCGCTTGCACAATTTACTATTCTGAACAATCTTTCTTAATGAAATTTGTACTTACGTCATCAGAAGTTAAGAAATGAAATATCAATGAGGACAGAAGAAAAATGTGTTATTGTTACTCAGTTTTCCTTTGCCAACTACTTTTCTGGATAATCTTTTGTCATATTTATTTACTACAGAAAATGTATTTTATTACCATTTATAATTTTTTATTATTTCCACCACGTATCCATATCATAAATTTTCTTATGTTCATTCTTCGATTTAAGTTTGTAATATTTGAAAAGACAACATACACGGTCGGAGCAACATAAATTCGACTAAACGTTTGTTTTAAATTCTTAAGTTAAAATAAGGCGGTTTTGTGACTAACACTAAAGAGAATAACGCAAAAAAGAAGAATCTGAAAAATATGGCATACATACAATACCTATTTGCAAATTTAAAAAAAAAATTAATAATTATTCCACCTGATGAAGTTATAATATAACGAAACAATATTTTTGTGGTTTCTTACAATAAATATTTGAAACTTTTAACATTTTACATTTCTTTATTTCCTTGATCATTGTTAGTTTGTCGATTTACTTCTCGGTATGGGGAGTATTAACGTTATAGGTCAAGATCTATTGCGTACTTTTGCATCAAATTCAAACAAAATAAAACAAAATTTGTAATAGAAAATATTTCCCTAACTATCGTAGGAAAGCCGCAATAAATCTTTAAAGTCTCGCAAAAGTTTCATAAGGAACATTTCGAAAGCTACTCACAGTAAGCGATGAAGTAGGATGTCTATTTTTTCAGATGTAAAAAACGTAAATGCAACAAACAAAATTAGGGTCATATCCGGAGCAAGGTCAAGCGTTTCCTGTTCGCTTTATCATACGGGCAATAAATAATATATGTCGTAAAACTACGAACATGTGATTAAACAATAAAGGCGAATTTTTAGAATTTATAGAGAGAAATATAAATCCGCGTTAAATCCGACCCGTATGTTAAGCACGGTAAATTGTTTCTTTTGAGAGGACGTGTTTTTTTTTTTAATAAAACATGGCACTAATTAGTTTCTATCCAGGCAGGATTGAATCCCACAAGCGGGAATTGTAAGTCAGAGATCGAAAGAATTTCGGAGACACACTATATTTATATATATATATATATCTTGCCTGAAACAAATAGTGGGGTTTAATTTTTTGAAAACGAGATATGCTGGTACACATTTTTTTCGAAAAAATAAAAATATTTTTGATCTTCTTCAGGTTTTACAAATTGAGAAAATTTCGTCGATTACACTGAAGTACTTTTGGAACTTTCCTAGTAGATATCGGTTTTTATATATATGTATATGTAAAATGGGTAATACCTAATTTGAGTTTGTCGTCAATTTAATTCAGTGATAAAAAATAGTTGGTACTTGCAAGAATTTCCCCAAATCTTTCTGGGTTCGGTATATGAAGTCGTCTTCCTTGTATTAGTTTATATATATTTCGAATGTACGCAAATACATGTCTCAAAAAAGTATTGCACGATGTTTTGCTTTTCTTTCTGCTCTACATCGCTTGTTGTGGTGGGAGCGTTTGGAAACTGGTTCCGCGGCTATGATTTCACAAAATGCTAACTGAAATAGATTTGCAGGAATAAGAATTATAGTCTCCATGTAATTTTAGTTGACGTAGTTCTCGTTATTAGTAGTAGGATGGTAATGTTGCTTACAATTGTTTTTGCCGTCTTCTGCCTCCATCGCTCCCTCCCCGAACAATTTTTCAGACTAATAGCAACAATACCAAACAATTATTTTTTTTCTGGTACTTCTCTGATGAAGTGCAATATTTAAGTTTAAATTCATCCTTGATGCTTTGACTCCTTACGAGTCTGCCTGCTGAATTTTGTGGGTAATAATCAGAGCGAGGCAAAGTTAGACAGGTGATAAGGAAATCATCTTATCTTATGAACATAAACCTGTTGATATTATCTGTAGTCTAACATGCTTGCTTTGTAATTGAAAAAGGAAACTACTATCATCTTTATTTTGCTTTCTATCTAACTCGTTGAGGATGGTTTCTAAACTTTCAAAGTATATCCGTAATCCCCATAATTTAACTTAACAAGTAATGTAAGTAACGCATTAGTTATTTACGTAATTAAATCTAGACGACTGTTCACAGCTGAAGTACCCCTTTTCGATTTTCGTTCGTATACAACCGAAAAAGCCGATGGCTTTTTTCTTTCAGGACGAAACATCGATCGGACGATTTGCTCCCAGCGGAAATTTCAACACCTCTAATCGCTTTAGGAAACATCCTTACACACATTGTTTGTATAACGAAAGGTCGTTTACGTTAAACTTACCGACTCCCGACGTATTCTTTTAAAACTCATAACGCCACTTCCTTAATTTTCATTTTTAGCGCCGGTCCTGTCCGATTAGTTTGATAAATCGACATCGTAAACGATAAACTGAGGTGAAACGACGTATCGTTAACCCCCGGTCGCCGTTTCCTTTTCGGTCAATAGCCCCACCTCTAATCCATCATAAAATTCATCATATTCCGATGCAGATTTGTGCCAAGAATATTAACCTATTTTACGGCGATATAACCCGAATCAATCTCCATTATTATTACCACATGGCCGATGCTATTTTTCGCTTGCGAATAACGAAACAACACATGAAGTGTATTGCACTTATTCGAATGTAATAAAGAGCAATAATAGGAGATTGTTATATGTTCCCGTTTCACGGCTATTTTCGGTGAGAAGTGTTCTAGTTTTTAGTTCTTCGAAACGAACAAACATCTTCGGCTAGTTCTTGTTTATTTTCATACGTATATATGCAGAACAAAATAGAAAACAATCCAAAGGAAGACGTCAAAGTTCGGTTTTATTATGCGATTGAACTCCACCAAGACGTAATTAGGATATGAAGTATTCAGTTTCCTTTTTACGACGTGGATATTGTTCTGATGAGTACATCCCTCTTCTGCGTCGCGTTACGCTTCAGAAGTGCACTAAAACCTTGCGTGTTTAAACTCCCGGACTTCAGGATGAGTCATTCAAACACCCTCCTCCTTTGGCTCCGCGAAGCCGGTGAAGGGTGCTTGGAAGTATTGATGTGGATACGCGAACGCTTCGGGCTTACTCTCTGACTCTCGTTTTCAACAATTTCTTTCACAATGGCACTCTTCCGTCGTTGATGACCGTGCGTTGTGTTGTAAAAACCGCGGCGAATTGAAATATTGTAAAAGAATTTGCTATTTCCAGCTTATTAGAGGAGATTTAAAGAAATTCCTTTTAATTTTACCGTTCTTTTCGTCTTCATTTGAAAAAGGACAACTTATTCATTTACATCTTTCTATCGGAAATAGAAAATGTTGGTTGAAGTACACCTCTTTCTTCATATGCTCCTTCTTCATTTCATCCTTTCCAAATTTCGGGGTTAAATTTGGTGTGTACTGAGTTTTATAATTACCCTACAATCCCGTATTTCTGGTTTCATCTTCCCCAGTACGTTTTCTAGCAGCTTTATTCTTGAAGCCATTATTTTCGAACATAATTTTGCCTAATATGTGCATATACTCGTAATAGATAATGAAATTCCATAAATTCGCAGAAACGTGGATGTCAAATAAAACTGCACCAAAGCAATTTTATTATTATTAATAATAATTATTTTTCGTCAACTGCAAGTAAAAAAGTCACAATATTTTTCGACCATCAGGCATGCACGAAAAAGTTGTCAATTATCAAAAAATAAAGCAAAGAATTTGTTGATGTTATTGATAAGGATGTGGCCTCCCAACCAAATTATTTGAAATTGCTCCAGCTATGGTGTCCCGCTAAAATAATACCACTCTAGTGAGAATTAAAGTACTCGATCAGTGGTCTTAAGGTGAGAAATCAGAATTACCCCTGACTCAATAGCTCTATAAAGTCTTGAAAATGAGACTTTTAAAAACTATCTTGTTACCCATTGCACGGATGTGAAACGTGCGTTCAATCCAAAAACGTGGAAAGTGGGACAGAAAAATTATAGGATACCAGAAAACGGTTGTGGAGAACCAACTAACGGAGATATTTATGATATATATCACTGTTCCACTGTTCCAAAGTTCCACCAAAGGACCACCAATTTAGAAAAGATAGCAAATTCGAAGAATCTATAACTTTAAATTTCGACAGAGGTGCTGTTTTAGTCGAATTCGAAAGCAATCTCTTCGGCAAATTCACTTCATTTACCCAACTTACGCAGCCAAAATCTACTTAGTAATATTGAGATTTTGGCGTATTTGCCTTCAAATAGATTTTGTGTTACAAACTTTATTGCTCGTAAATTTCGATTTTATCGCTTCCATTTTTAACAATTTTCATCGAACTTCGTGGATCCTACAATAAACTTTCTGTCAATTATATAAAATTTACGCCACTTATCCAAATTGCTTAGTTTAAGTCTATTCTAGCATTAGAACTTGTCACACGTTTTACATCGACCAGCTTAAGTCTGGAATAAAACTTTTATGAGTCGTTTATAAATAAAATATGAGCACGTACCGACAGGTTTGTTTCGATTATTTATACTTATGAGAGGACACTAAAATTCCTGACCTAAAAACTCGAATTTGAAATGTCGAACGATTACGTTGAGATGTGCCTCGACATGTCATCATCGATGAATCTCTTAATAATATCACTAAGTCGAGATGCGAAAATATATGTTAAATGTCGAAAGTGTTATTTACGAATCGAATCAACAAATAGAAAAAGTTAACAATAATAAAATCGAGAATCTATATTCATTGGGAAATTCCTAAATAAACACGCGGCTTTTTATTCTTCAATTTGCACTTGCCAATACTTCGCTAATATTTAGTTAGCGTTCACGTGTTGGCGAAGAATCCTCTTTCAAAGATCATTTACCAAAACGATACTAATAGGCCTCCATCGGTAATTATCGCTTGTATTTATGTATACAAGAACGTATATTCATAGCTCGTTAGTGATTGTATTCGTGCGCACACATAAAACATAAAGGTGGATAGAATGTTGCGCACAGACTTTCTTATGTAACCCACTCCGAAACGATCGTTCGCGATGAAGGTCAGGTCAATTTCAAAGCTGTCTTGCTCGGTGATCGGATAGTGTGTTATACGCCGTAACACACATTCGGATAGCGGATTATATTGTAAGGATAGTCGTTTTGGATCCTATAAGGTAAACCGTAGCCTCGAGCCATTTAGTCCGTAATAGCGGACGTCGCTGTTGCATTGAGAAAAAGACATGGTAATCCGCGCGTTGAATGCGGTTTCGCCCTGAATGCATATTAGCATCGTTGCGGTTCTCTTTGCCGCTAAACGTTTATCTATACGATGACGTTCGTTTTGAATTGCAACGTCGTACAGGTCGCAAATTCTAACCTTTAGTTGCAGCACGATGCTTCGTTAGCAACTTTTCTTTAACCTTGCAATGTGGAAGAAATGTTAAGGTGTTGGTTGTCGACATCTTTCGAAAATTTACCATCTTGTAAAAGCAATTCGTCCAGAATCAGGAAGCGAATATCTCTAATCGTAGAAACGCCATCGGAGTCATCTTTGAAGTTGCTTACTTAGTTTTGAGAATTCTCAATGTTCAGTCAACTTCTTCGTCGTCCGTCTTTAAGCGTCGATGCGCTGTTTCATTCGTGACGTACCAGAATGCATGGGCTACAGTTCTTTAATCGGAACAACATTTACGTTACTAACTATATGTATATTAGAGTGTCCCGGATTTTTAAATTTTTGAAATGTTGAAACGGTGCCCTCTCATTTGTTTTCTATCGGACTTGAATATAACTCACGTAAAATTTTACGCCCCGACGACCACGCCTTCCCTAAGCGACGGAGCTCTAAAGATGGAATTATGCGTTTTCCCTATGATTTCAATAGTTTTGGATCTGCATTTTTTTGTTTATTTCTATGATGAGGAAATAATTATCTTTCGAATGATCCCAATTTGTTCTAAATCCAATAAGAAATAAGATCATACGGGTTAATTAAACGATAAGAACGTTTCATTTTTATGCAATGAGGAATGTTAAAAACAGCCAAGCAAGGAAAGAAGAGAAAACAGAAAAGAAACGAAAACAAGACAAAACAAAACAAAAAGCTATAAGGCTATTAAATAAATTTACTAAACTTTTTGTTTATTCTGCAATAAACTATTTATAAATAAAGAAATTACTAACGAGAATAATTGAATTCCAATAAAATACGTTGGTGTTGAAAGCTGTATTTGAAACCAAAATCCCCCAAGTTGCAGTAACCGCTGATATACCGCTTTTTATAAAATTGAGAAATAACTGGAAAAATTATAATAATATTCAAAATTGTACGGTGATTGCGGGCCAGTATTTTCAACCTTTACAAATTGTAAACTCGATTAGTTTCAATTTTTCCGAGCTAGAAAAACCAATTGTGAGAGGTAATTACAGTAAACTAATTGAGCTATCGATTATATATTTCAACGGAAGTGAGAACAAAAAATTTAAAATAAGACCTTCCGGGGCACGATGGATGGCGAGAGCTATTTATGCGATGAAGAAGTTTTTATTACACGACCAGTTAAATTTAACGAGCAAAGAGAACCAAGTTTTGCAAGAAGTCTCTCTATTCATAACAACAACTTACGTTAAACCATGAATACAATGCATCTTAGCCGTAACACCTCCCTACCAAAGCTTGTGTCTTATAAAATCGCTGAAGAGCTATGAAAATGTCAAGACAAGCTAATTTCAGAAGAAATGCGAGCTCATTGTTTGGTAAGTTTCTTCTAAGTAATCGCTTATTTGACATGATATTCATTTTCTTTTCCTTTTGATATAGACAAAGAAACTGCATAATTTTGTTGCAATAAAAAGCAATGATTTATTTTGTCGATTGAAAATAAACAACGAATTTCTCACTCAAAACCCATCAAAAAGTGCATCCTTTTTAGAATCTAAATCCAAAGTGATTCAGTTGAATGCAGGTAATGACAGCGCTGAGAGAACAGTTAACCTCTTGCAACAATTTCATGGACTTTTAACAGCCCAAGAAGAACAAAAGCAATAAGTATTTATTGCGATGTGTTCAAGAACATAGAAATCTTGTATCAAATTGTACAAAAAAGAAAGAAATTAAACGGAAATATTCTATTAACTAATATTCTGAACAAAAACATTAAGATGATGACGTTCCAAGCGTTCCGAGGACGCTTGGAACGTCATCAGAAGTGTCTTCAGAGATGTACAACTCTTTTAATTTTAGTTAATATCTGTGGCGTTTTTTTGTCTTCCGATGGAATATCGAAATTTCTCTCATGAAGATTGTTATTGTTTTTTTGTCAATGTACAACATCCTAAACATGTATAAAAATCGAGACTGATACTACAATTAAACTTTTTCAATCTTTTAATACTTCAATTTCGTGCTCGTAGATCGGTTTGCGTCACTAATGCGTTAACTTAGTCTTCTTTTCATTTATTTCTAGCCCTTTTTTTCGCCTGTTCAACTACTCGATGTAGTTCTTCTTGGCTTCTGGAAATTACTGCTACATCGTCTGCATATCCTACTATTTGTACTAGATGCTGGTTCAAACTTCCTATGTTTTCAATTTTCTTTATTATGGCGTCCAATTATTAACTATTATGTACATATATATATCTAATACTAATGCCCCTTTTAATTTATTGCACATTTCGTTGTATTACTTAGGTATCTGAAAATGGAGGGCTTGTTCTTCAGCATCTATTTCTTGGTATTGATTGTAGGTCCGGTTTTTCAGAATTTACTCTACCACTCATAGGTCAATAGAAAATTCAATATAGTTAACAGAATATATTTTAGAACATTTTAGAAGAAGGTTTTTAAATAGATTTGCATATCCAGGTACATCGCACTTAATCTCTGAAATCACAATTCTATTATGTTATGTGCATTGAAATGTTTGGAAACAAAAACATTATGTAAATCATGGGAAATAGCATTTTATATATACATATGGAAATGTAGCCAATAAAATATATAAATTTAAATTACATTTCACCTACTTTTCGTCACCAAACACCAAAATTTTAAGAGGCAAAAACGTCAAAAGTTGACAAACCCAAAAATTCCATTACAAGAAAGGTGACAAATTCAAATTAACAACAACAAATGTAACAAACTAAAGAACAAACATATTGAATGATTTTAACTTTGCAATTATTTGCTTGCTAAAAGCGCTCATGCGCTCTCTTCCACAATAAGGGACAATCACAAGTGCAACTATTTTCATGGTTCCTTGACAGGTAATAAAAGTTGCTAGGTCATCACTGACATATATGCGATTTTGGTAATTTAAAGAATTTTTTTGCGGTTTCTTCTTGCGTTTTCTCGACGACCGTTTGAAATTGCTCTTATTGAATCACAGACCATTGGAATCAGCTCGTTGAGACACATTATTTAAATTAACGGAAATCAAAAGTGGTTCGAATTTCGCTTTTAGGTTATGTATAGTGTTTACATTTGCTGTCAAATTCTATTGCTACCAAAATCTCGGTTTCAGGTCACGTGGTGGACATTTCCGCTCGCTCGCTCTGTACTTCTCGTAGAAGAATATGAGTAGGTTGATTCATACTTAGTGCACCTTTCGAAAACGATTATTCAACTTTAATCCTGACCATGGAGAACGATTTTATGTTGCACAGTTGAAGTTTACAAATATGTCAATCCCGTAAGTGCATTTATGAGCTACAGAACCGGTGCAAAACCCACTTCTCCCGCCCAAAATCCTACAAATTGATTTACAGCACGTGTACAGAATTGGTTTATAAATATCCTATACTCCTTCCAAAATTTAAGATTGACGTCGAAAACTTTCCGAACACGTTGTACAACCGCCGATTTCTTCTCTATTTAATAATCTCAACGGAAGAATTACCTCGATCTCATTGATGTATGTAACTGTTCCTGGTATTATTTCCATTACTTTAATACCCAACCTCGAAGTATAAACGAAATTAGAAAGAGCCATTAAATCATTTTTCTCTCCTTCGTTCCACGAATTGGAGGTATATAATACGAGTTGTATACAACGTGTTTGTTAGCCGGGAGTTCGCCGACAAAAACGCAGCATTTATACTGTTAGCATCGATTAAACTCCATCCGTTCACCGCGGACCGATCTCCGTAACTCATTTAGATCGATTGAAGATGCCTTAAGGGAAATGTAGTGCGCGTTTATCGACTTGTCTTGAGCTATACAACGACTACGTATTTAACAACCGGGAAGTACCGTCCGAGACGTATTTCGTTTTGCTCCGGCAAACGCTCGAGACGTTATCTTTAATAGAAAGATCGTCCGATATGCATATATAAGACCGGAGAAGAACGTCAAAACGGATTGTTAAAAATGGATGTTCCGCGGTTATGCGTTTTTGTCGCACCGGTAAAGGCGTTAAAGGTGATGTAACGCGGATGACTTGAAATTAGCGGATAGTTCAGGTATGAGATGGAATTTGTTGTAACAAGTTTTGTCAGGCAAGTTTGGATTAGAGATTTGTTTGTTGGGCGGTTTCTTTGGTGATACGGGGAGCGCCTTTTATATTTTTAGAAACGACCACTTAGTGGTGTTGTTGAGATGTGTCAATATTTTCGTAAAATTTCGACATTTGTTATTGTGGAAACAGTGGCACCCTGTAAATTTACAGAATAGTTTGTTCACAGTAAATGTTTAAAAAAGGAATTTTGCGAAGGAATGGAAATTTCACGTGAAAGTTTTTGTTGGGCGATTTTTTACGATTTTGGTAAAGACTTAACTCAACGACAATGCATGGAATTGGTTTGTTCAATCTTTAGTAATAAAGCACCATCAGAAAAGACCAGTTTACAATTGATTTGCAGAATTTCGCCGTGGTCCTGCGTCCGTCAACAATCAATTGCGTGAAAGTCGACCAAAATCGGTTGTTATTTCCAAAAAACAGCGTTGCTGTGCGCAACATGATTGATGAAGCTCGGCATGTGACTTACAGTCATATGGAGGCATTCTTAAGCACATCAAAGACTGCAATACATTCGATTTTGCATGAGCATTTAGCTGTGACAAGGATCTGCTTCCGATGGAGTCCGCAAAATTTGACCGAAACTCAAAATGAGGTCAACCAAGCAACTTCAAAATCCGTATAAAATATCATAGCAGGTGAAGAAACTTGGATATAGTCGTATGAACCGGAAACTAAGCAACAATTCACTGTTTGGGTGTTCAAGCATGAACTGATTCCCACAAAACTTGTTCGTTTAGGAAGTACTTCCGCCAAGGAAATTATCGCTTGTTTCTTCGATTGTATTGGACATGTCGCATTGTGCAACCATTCCTTTAGAGGAACGAGGACCAGTTAATGCTGAATGATATACAAAAATTTGATTGCCAAAAGTCATCGAAGAAATCAGCAAAAAACACAGTTGGTTGATAGTAGGAGAAAAACATCGAATTAATGCCTTTATAATGTAACGATTTTGTTTTGTTTCCGAATATCAAACGAAAAATGCGCGAATAGTGATTTGCAGCACCTCAATAAGCTGTCGAAAGCTTCAAAAACCATACTTTTATGATACGAACTTCAGAGTGGAATATCTGTTTCGAGAATTGGTTTGAACGCATGTAAAAGTGTTGTATAAATCTTAAATCCCCCTCGTATATCGGCAAATGCAATTGATCGAAATAAGGTCAATTGGTAGGTTACGTTTAAATCTCGCATTTATTGATAGCTAACGTAAATTATGACATGATATAATACAATCAATCTTCGTAATGGGTCAGGAGAAATTGTTTCTGCGCGAAGTGCTACCTAGACGCTGTCACTCCTTCGAATTACAATCGAGTGTGAAGTTAGCTCACTCTTAACATTCGAAGGAGTGGCGGCGATAGAGAGCTTCAGTCCGGGTTACACTAAATTAGCGTGCACTCGATTAGTATGTGCGATGAACAAGTTTATTTATTTTTAATTTTGTTTTAATTACATGTAAATTTAAAAAAATTATGCATTTCAATCTGTTGAATATATTGTGTTACACAATGTGATCTTGACATTGTTCTGTTCAGTTGCTGACAAGCTGTTTTCTCAGCTCCCACGAAAACTCTTCGACGAAGAATTAAATAATCAATTCGAAAATTCGGGTGGCCCAATAGAGAGTCTTTTATTTCAACGCATCCTTGGCTGCAATCGCCACAACAATTTCCATCTTAAATTAAGTCCAAATGTAAGAAATTAATTTAAATGTGAGACAGTACAAGCAAATCTGATATGAATATATGAGAGGAAGTAATGATCGCGAGTAATTGAGAAAATCAAATATTGCAAACGAAGAAAAAGGTATCCGAAATAAATTGCGCTTTAAATGGGAACACTCGACAAGGACAAAGTGATGATAGGTAAAACATGAGAGGAGGGAAACACGCGAGAAATAGACTTTACATAAAAATAATAAATTGTGGTAATGTTGACATATAGAGGTAGAAGAGGAAGGGGAAGGATGATATGAAAGATATTGAAAAAGATAAGGAAAAACACCCCACACAAATGATATTTTAATTGATTGTAGAAAATAGGTGAACTATGGATAGCACAAAAAATATTCATTTTTAAACTAGCCGTTTTCAAATTTAAACTTCTTGAATGCCATTTCTGACGTCTTCGAGTTTTGAAATTATCGCCGAGATTGTTTCAGAGCGAAAGAGAGGAAAGATGGAGAATGGAGATTTGCAGGTGTCGACTTCCGTGAATTTGGGAAACAATTGAGGGTTTCATCCAAATTTTAAGAAGTTCTAGTAAAAACTTTTTCTAGCTCTACCGTTGGGTCATTAGTAGTAGTTGGTTAAAAAGGTGGATGACGTGTTATCATTAAGTAGTTGACAATAGTGAACTATTTTCGAGAGCCAAAATTTTAATAAATTTAAATATAGAGGACTCTGTATAAACGACCTAATAATTAATTAGGTGCGTTCATGGGCAGCTAATGAGTAACCGTGCAAAAGCTTACAAATCTGCCAATAATCTGTAAGGAAATTTATTATAATCATTAAGTAGTGTAAATCGGACTGACGCTGCCATTCCTCCGAATTTTACTGTTCAATGATCAGTTTTCATTGACAACTTATATGTAAATCATAATCTTTAAAATACTAGACACAGGCAATCTCAATATCGACGATTCTAAATTGCTGCTAAAGTGTTGATTTTGCTTGAAGTGAAATAGCACCATCGCATTCTTTTACATAACGTATACAATTGCTTTTTTTATAAAAATCGTTGACTTTCACTTCTAGTCGAATCTTGTACTAGTTCCTAGAGAGACTTGGATTAAAAAAGTTAATCAAAACGTATCTTAAACAGGTGAATACTACCAAATTGTACTTATTTTAATCCCAAACGAAACTCGCGAATTGTTCGCTCTTTGCAATTTGACTTCTTCCTCTTCACTCCCGTTTCTACGTTGTGCATTCTAAAGCATAAAAGAACGTCATAAAGAGGTAGTATACTTATGCTAGAAAGTAAACTCTTGAATAACCAACGTACTATAGTAAGTACTATATTTACATTCCCTTCTATTATTGTTTTCCGTAAGAGTTCGTTAGTTTATAATAGCCATCGAGTTCTACATCGAAACTTTGAACTCGCGACGTATACACACCGCGTACGGCACAATATAATCAAGCATTCAGGTTTATGACTTCGCTAATAATAGCCGTACACGAAACAGTAACCATTATGAGCGGTTAGTAAATTGTTGCTTTAATTGAAAGCCGATATACGGCCGCTCGCCGTTAGGATAACAATAATAATGGCCTTTGCACGTGCAAAAACTATGAAAATGTTGCAAATGGAATCGCCACGATAACTGTTTAAGAGTAGATTTTTTTTTATGGTATACCGGAGGTTCTTGTAATTGGTGATTATCTCGAAGGTTGCATCGTAATGAAAAGATTCAAGTTGAATTTCTAACCGCGTCTAGGAGGCGCAAGGATGCATTCTTTTAATCCAATTTCGTACTTCGTCAGTCTCGACTTTTCCAATTGTATCTGTTGAGTACGACCCGCCTATTTTTATCCTTGGGTACTTTCATTCGAATCCGTGCGACGTTTTTAAACCGGCTGGTGTTATTTCGGTAAAGTTTTAAGTGCCCTCCTTCTCCATTAAAATCGACCACGACAAGACTCGATCCCATTTTTATACCGATAGAATTAAAACTCGCCAGACAGATAGAGCAGTCGTAGCGACAAAGTAGACTTCAGTCGAAACCAAATTCGAGTATATTTGTACGATTTGTAAAAAGGGGAACGCGCACAAAGTAAAGTCGAAAGTCTCAACATCCTGCCGTAAAAATCGAATTATCCCGTGTTTATTTCTTTAGAAGACAAGGGTTTCGAACCTATCTCAACACATGCTCGACTCGAAGGTGTCAAGGTCATCGGTGTTTTATTTACTGCGTCGTCGTTGTCAAAGGACTAAAAGAGAGCAGATGTGGGACCTGGTATTGTGTTTGTGCACTTGCTCGTCATGTGCGTCCACATGATTTGTAAACGCTTTAAGTCAAGTTTCACCTTTACCCTTTTTGCTGTCAGATGGTGTTATTTATTGTTTATTGTTTCTCGACTACAAGTTTACTTTGCCAAGACAACGCATTAAAAAAGTTATTTGTCTTTAACATTCGATGGTGATTGAAAGAACTAGCTAGCTATTATTTTTTATTTTGTATCATCTAAGTAAACCAAAAAAGATACAAGAAATTAAAACTCTATTGCAAAACGTAGATATCAAATATGAGTAGTGACATACTGGAAAACCCGAAAGAAATTTCTAGCATCGAAATCAACCGTGAAAGCCTGCTAGAAATAAAAACTCATCAAAAATGCAATAATGGGTCAAAATATAATTGGATAGGACACAGACTGAGGAAATGTAACGAAGGTATCCCGATAGTATTATCCAAATTGACCCTAGAAGAACAAAATACAATATAAGATGTGCAGAGACTGTGTTTGAGCACAAAAAATAAAAAATAAAAAACGGTTCTTTTGGAGAAATTGCAAACAACAGGGCAAATTATACGTACTGTAAATTAAGCAATTGGTTCGAAAAATTATTTCCAAAACCACGAATTTTTATCCTGCTTAGATTTCTTCCACGTGATTAACATATGTCAGAATACGACATAACCCTTTAATGAGCTTGAATACGCTGTATCGATGTCTTTGGCATTAAAAAACAATTTATTAGTACGTTGTCACGAGATCATCGTCAGCTAACACGCATGGCCGTCTCTCTAATCTCCATTATTTCAAAATCGACGCTCACGTTCTAGCATTTGTTCTCCAATTTCGCGGAAAAAAACTAAACCCCGTTACCACAACAAAATAATATTAAAATGACATTGACGGTCAATATCAAATTCCTCGTTTCGAAACAAATGTAGATTTTCATTCCAATTTTCTTCGGTTCGAGAATATTTATACTTTTCGACGATGACTCCTCCGAACAGCAATTCGGTGGAAGTGGGCAAGTTGGCGTTAGCCGCCATCGAAGAGCTACGCGAAGATGGGAAACCGGCCACTGTCGACGCCGTCTCCGAACACATCCAGAACGAATTCGATGTGCCGAACGAGAAAATCGTCAAGTACCTGAATAAGGCCATCGAGAAGGGCATCGCGTTTGGAGCAATAAAGAAGATGAACGGGCGGTTGTACCTCGGGAAGGTCATGGACTGCATCAGAGAACATAGAAGACGTCGACGTCGCAGCAAGGGCCGTCATGGACGGAGGAGGAGAAGGCGTAGGAGGCGTCACTAGAAATTCGTGTGAGATTTTAGCACTGATTGAATTGTCAAAATTTTAAGTTGTCGTAATATATTCATAGTAAGATGTCGTGCTTTTTTATATATAAGAATTTCTAATGCGTATGGTTGTATATGTATACGGAATTTATACGAAATTCTGGGGAATTTATTCTATTTAATAAACATTTAATTTCAAATTTAAGAGTGACAATTCTATGTCGAGTAAATAAAGATTCAAAAACCTAGTAGGTTCAAACGTTCAACATAATTATATAAATTTTTGTTAATTTTAAGCTTAAAACTTGAAATGAAATAAATGTAAATTTTGAGACAGTTACATTCTCTATACGTTTATCCAGTCGCATTGTAAGCTCAAAGTAGCTACAAAGGACATAATTTACTAAGGGGTTTGTTTGTCTACGCCCCGTAACCCTCCTCGTACGTCGAATTACGGTGTTAATTAGACTTGGCGGCGGGCCTACTGCGTTCGGCTTATTTCGAGTCATTATCTTAACTACGATAACAGAAACAGAATAGACCGCGGTCTTTACATAATTAGCGAGCATGCGAGTTTACGATAATACCTGCATTGAAGTTCGATGAAAATTGGTAGTAAAACAGTGTCTGTGGTATTTGTAAGTTCCGTAGATTTTTTCTATAGAAGAAAGTAAATGTACTTTTAAAAAAGAACTTATAACGAGAGAATATCTACCATTTGTAGAGCACATGTTAGCTTAAGCGAGAGTTTAAACTGAACTGAGGAAGGTTTTACTAAGCACTGGCTTAAGCTGCCACTGTAAAACCGGCCCTAAGCGAGTTGAAAGATCAAATATTTACGTTAGTGTGGAGTGACTAATCTGTCTTGTGGGGAGGAATGGCCGCTAAAATTTTAAAAAATTACTGGCATATACAAATTGTGCTTACCTTGTAAACTTTTAGTTTCATTTTTGAGTCTTTCTTCTTTTCTTCCTATATTTCCACACTTACAACAGAAGTATAAGATACTGACAGTTATTAAGATGCTCTGGTCACTCTAATTTAACACAATCGCTTATCATCTCCAAATATCCCTTTCTTGGTTCACAGCAAAAGAAAATCCATAGATAACCATCTAAGTTGTAAAATTTAATATTATTTTATCCTTTCTCACTTGTTTCTGACACACATGATTCTGAGTATAGCTTGCTTCGCACATAACATCCTAGCGATTGATACCTAAAGATGTTGGGAATGATTCGTTCTGTCCAAATATTTCCGTCTAAAGCGATGGGTGACCATTCCTGGTTTCAACTTGCAGCAATATGACACTTTGCATAATTTTTTGTTGACTTATGCAGTGTCTTTGGACGTACCCCAAAACAGAAATGTTATGTGCATTATAAACCAATTCTATTGAGTTTTGACGATCGTCTGTCATCATTCGCATATTTCTTTAGCGAGGCTGATAGGGGACGGTTAAAATCAATGGAATTGGACACCTTTCTCCGTTTTGAGAAGATCCAAACATACTGGGTAACTCAAGGAACCATCTGAAGGATCAGATCGTTGGGAGTTGGGACCACGAAGAGCAATCTCAAACTTGTTATCGGATTGCTCGTCATCATCCCTCTTTGCGTGCCGAAAGAGACTGGCAAACCATCTGAAGGAGCACACTTTCGTAAAGATAAAATGTTAATGGAGTTGGTTTACAATAGACATCACCTTTGCACGTTTTGGCAAGTTCCAAACACACTGGATAAGTTAACAAAGGATTATTCGAGTGATAAGATTGTTACGAATTGAGACCACAAAGGCGAATCTCTAATTTGTGATTAGGATCTTCGTCATCATATCTCTTATGTGCCGGAGAAGATTGGCACACCACCTGAAGGAACACAGTTTCAACATCTTCGCAAGCAGTAATGTTACTCTAAAACCGTCTGGTTAGCCATAGATGGCGACATATTACGGCGATTGTTGAGGTCGCCAAAGACGTGAACCTGAGCCACCGTTGCTTTTTGCAAAATAAACGGAGGTCCTACTTGAGATGATTAACTCTTCAAATGAAATTTCAGCAAATCACCTTTTTTCGGCTGTAAGTGCCACTTAGAAGCATGGAAGGTGCAATCGACTAGAAGATTGTTGCAGTCAAAAAGCGTGTCTAAAATTTCCGCATTGACTAAGTATATACTAATTAGCTGTATCATGCCCAATATGACTGAATATGGCGCCGAAAGAAAAAATCCTACAGTTTCAAAGATGCAATACGAAAGGAAACAAGAAACCAACGCACACATACGATCTGAAACTTTTATTTTAGCAACAATTCCTTTTAATGCTATTGTGAATCATGGAGTACGTATTGTTGATTCTATTTAAAGTGTAGCTTCGTCATATAAGCCGCAATATTTCCGACATCGGGACGGACGAGGCGTTTTATCGCGAACTTGACATTCTCTTGTTATCAGAACTGTGTTACGTTCCGCTTACGTAACGGAAATACGTAAATTTCATTCATATTACACGGCTTCTAAATTCGATGTTATGTATGCTTTTGACATAAATAGGCCTGTGTTTCATTAAAACATACTTCAGTTTTTGTAATCAAAAAATTCGTGCGGTTTTGGTTGGTAAAATACGAAAAATTGACTGCAAATCAGATATACAATGTTATTCAATAAAATAATCACAGTTGATGACTTTTCGGCTAACGGGACACCAACTTTTGTATGTCGGCATTGTAGAAATCTACAGATTTTGAATAAGAAAAAATTGACATTACATTACTTTGAGCATGGAACTTCCTATGTTTCACTTACAGTTGAGAAGACACGAGAAAGATGGTAATCATTTGCGGAAATGTCCAATGAGTGAGCAGGATGTAGTAATCTTTCCCAACCAAGTTCAGTCAGTTTTCCGGATGACACTTGCCGTATGAGGTTTGAGCATTGTCCTTTAGGAACAGCCCCTTTTTTAGTGAAAAAGCACAGGGTGTTTCTCGACGAATGCTGCTTGTACTTGCTGAAGCTGTTTATAAAAGATTCACAGCAGTGAAATAGTTGGCGCCATTTCCAAAAAATTTATAATGGAAAATTCCAATTGCTGTCCACCAAACAACCAATAAAATCTTGCAAAGAAGCCTTTGATGTGTGTCGTTGTAAATCTGTTGGTGACAACCAATCATATGAAGTCCTGCAATTACAGTAGGTATCCAATTCTGATCGCAAGTTAGTAACCAAAAGGTTCATTTTCATTGCGTGCAAGGTTTGCCGAATACATTGTAAGACGACTTAATTTTGTTAGCATTTGCACAATTCGCGTGGGACGCATTTGTTTAACTCCCACGTCTTTTCTTCCTGACGAAGGTGCAAACGTATACTTTCATCGCTCACATTGAACGCTCCTGTAAGTTCTAAGCACGTCGTATTGGAATTTGTCTCGACTGCGGTTGCAAAGTCCTCGCCATTAATGATCTTCGTTCTCCCAGACCGTGCTTAATCGGTCAAGTTGAAATATCCCAAAGAAAATTATTTTAACCTCTTCTGCGCTGTTGATTTCTTACAGCATCATCACCGAATGCACTACACATTCTTCCCGTCGCCTCAGCTGCTTTGGTGCCGAGTTTGTAGTCGTAGAATAAACAACATCGAATTAAAGTTTTGTTCGTTGCCATTTTAAATTATTTAAAAAAGCGGAATTAAACAATTAGCGGTAATTTGTATGTATCAAATGAAGGCAGACAACACTACCACATATAAACATGCGCTGCCAAGAAACAGCTTAAAAGAACCATGGCAGTCTGTATTAAATAAAATCGCACGAACTTTTTGGTTACCTCATATTTAATTTATTAAGTAAGGTCAAGATAATTTTATATGTAGATGTTACTAATAATCGTAGCTAGTGTACGATACGAATCGTGTGTTCGCAATCACTATGACACTGTAGCTGCTACCTCGTAGTTCTAGCAGGAATTGGAAATCGAACTGTATAGACGAGTTATTTTTACTGTGCACGAATTGCGCAAAGTGAAAGCGCCTGATCTGTTCACATTTCGTTGCAGTATAACATTCTTTGGAGTGTACCTTTTAACGATACTAATAGGCCTAATTTTTTAAGCCGGTGTGCATTGTGAAACCGAGATGTGTTATTTAAAAGTAGCCGCGAAGCTTTTCGATACGTTTTAGAAGAATTTAATAGAGGTAATAACAGTAGCTTTGTATTAGGGAGATATTGTGTGATTAACTGTTTTAAGTGAGTTTTCTAACAACTTGGAATGTGTCTGTTGGTAATAAATTGGGGCTTTTCTCTCTAAAAGAGCTACAAAAATAAAAATTATTCGATCACTTGATGATACATGAATATTATTAATGTAATATCTTCTTTGATTTTTACCGTTTTAAATACCATGGAGTGCGTGGTTAATTTGTTTTTTGTTTAATGTTGCCAGACTGCGAAGTTAAATGGCATTCAAAAACTAATAAGTAAAACGTTATCATGAAAATAAAAATGAGTTTTATTGAATGATCAATGTAGTTGCGTATGTTTTGCACAATATGCACCCTTCGATAATGGTTTGTCTCGGTACGAGCCCTCTTGAAAAGCGTAGCACGGTGAGGGTGAAAATTATTATGAAACCAGGACCAAATTTTCCCTTGCCAAGAGCCGTAGATTGTTACTCGTTCTGCTTGTCATCCGGATACGACACGACCTACACGGCAATCGTCTTTACCTTTTCAATTTGATGCGAATTAAATTTCATTATTAATTCCACAAGAGTGCAAAATTTAATCCATCATTTTCATCAAACTTTAATTTATAATTTGATCGTCCAAAATGGCCTCAACGTTAACGAATATTACATTCCCTAATTGACAATTTCTTGAAAGTTTCCATTAATATTTTAAAAATTTCCGCGCAGGAAATTCCTCCTCTTACATTAATACGTACATCTAAATTCTTGATCTTCCTCTGTACACATTTCCAAGTCCAAGAGATGTATATCTCCTGCTAAAATACCCGCTAAGTTAGCCATGTGTCTCGGTTCCAACTTTTTGTCCATTTTTTCCCTTTTCCTCTCTTTTTGCCCTTGTCCAAGACGACGGGATTTGTTTGCGTACGCGCACATGTTTAGTCTTTAACTTATAGCGTGCACGTGCTACGTACGAAACTATTCCGAATAAATCGCATTTTTCTTCCCCGGTTTATTCTTAGAGAACTGACCGTACAGATTTTCCACGGCCGAATAACCTCCTATCTCGCGTTTCGCCGTTTGTTTACCATCGTTCTTAAAGTGGTAGGTGACAGTTTCGATGTTGAAATTAGGATTTCCGCGGCGCGAGTGCGATTTTCTACTTGAAAGATCGTTCCGACCTGTCGCGCAAATTGATCGCATGTGCGTCTTAGAAGTTTTGAGTTGAGTGAAACGTTTTCGCGCGTAATATTAGTTTCAAATGGGTCAGAAAACGTCAAAAGCTAATTTGGCACCGAATACTAGTATTCCCTCAAAGCTCCTGGGGGCTGGGAAATTGATTAAGAAGAAGAAAGGTAGGAGTGTTACGATAGGTTTTGGCTTGAATCTTCATCGGCACTAAATAAATAAGAAGATAAAGAATGATTACAAAGAAGTTTCAGGAAAATTTAAATTTAAATTTTTTACTAACTCCCTACCCATACCTACGAGAAAAGTAATCGTTTCTTCTTTGGTGGTTCAAATCTCTCCATAATATATTAGCTATTTACAATGTTGTTTTTGAAACGTCTTTTGTTGTTTACGATCTGTTTTTATAGCCCGTAAATCTTTGCAAGTCACACACTTACTACGTGTATGTGTTTTCCCTAAGGGTTATTTTCGACATTGTGCGTGAATGTGTATGGATATGCCCCATTGTTTAGTCTTCATTATTTTAGAACTGCCAATGCCTAATATATATGTTTTCGCCCGTAAGGTTAAACGAATAAAAAGAAACAAAGGTGCTACATAATAAAATCTAGGAATTCAATGACGTAAGAGTTAAATATTTCTCTGCGGTTACGGTAATTAATTCCCTTATGACTTAGTATATATGTTGTTTCATTTGTAGAGGGTTCTTCAATACAATAGGTCGTAAAATAACGGACAATATTAAGATTACCTTTCAAGGAAGATTATCTGCCTTATTCGAATAGTATATATTGGAAAATCGTGAATGATTTCTCTGATTTCGATAAGAAAAAGAAAATGTGAAATCCGTTGCTTTATTGTTATGGAAATCGATTTTATTAGGTTATATGGTTTTTTTTTTTTTTTTTAAATTATCTATTCTGTTGGTGAAATAATAATTTGTAATAATCATAATATTTAACGGGATGATTTTCTCCGGACGTCTCCCGAAGCAACGGTACTGATGTCAAATGGGGGCGCCCTACGAGACATTAATAACTAAAGTTGCTCAATTTGCGCCAACAACTTCGTTCTAATCCAAACTGCTTTCCTTATTTACATTTGATTTGTTTTCTGAACTTCCGAAGTACGGTTAAACTTGTTTAAGTATGAATAGAAATTAAATTGTTCGGTGTGAATTGTGCTACCACAACTAAAATATCATTTATACGTATTCTACGCGTACATTTACCGGACAACAAATACTTGTTACCATAGCATCTGCACCAAGTAAGTAAGTCGGATAGCATTCATTCCCTTTCTGGGCCATATCGAAGTCGTTTCGTTAGATGGACCGACAACAAGTTGTACGGACCGACCGACTTTCCTCTCTTCTTCTTCTCCTCCTCCTCCCGAGGAGGACCCACGCCTTACATGCGTTCGCTCCGACATCATAAAGTAAACAAACAATGAATTAATGCGTTCGTTCCACTATACTTTCGCCATTCCCAAACAGCTGTTCAAATAGGCTTTCGAATAAACACCGTTTTCAAAATAGAATGCGCCATCCGCAGTGATGTTTTTCCGCTTTACGTCGTAAAGCGGGCGTAAATTCGCTTCGGTTGTATAGGCGCGTCGTGCGACGCGCGTAATCATCGCGCCAAAATCACCATCATCGTCGCGATTATTATTTCCGCGTGGATTTGAGGAAATTCTCCCAGAAGTGAGGCGAGTGCTCCGATCGTATTCTGCAATAGCGACGCCGTGAATCACGGTTTATTAATAGACGAGCTTTTGGAAGCTCGAAATATTTGAGATATGATTTATACGAGGAGTGTCAATAAAGTAAGGAGATTGGCAACGTAGCGTTCGATCGGGCAACACTGGAGAGGTGGGACTTGGAAGGGAGGAAGGTGTACATGTGATACGCCATCGGTGCGAGTTGGAACTCGCTAGATTCGCGTTATTCCTCCATAGAGATTGTTTTAGCGAAGCAGACAAAGAGTGACATGAATTTCGAGCAACGATATGCGATCCCGTAACCAAGCACCAGAGCATGGAAAATGGCACTAGTGATGGGAAAATCCGTTCTTTTAAAAGAACAGTTCCAACCGTTCTCGTTATTTTGAAATAACGGTTCCAATATAACAGGTCATCGTTGTTTCGTACTCGATAGTTCTATTTGATAACGCATCATAAAATCAACAAAATATGTCTTGCGTACATCGCACTTGGCGGCCTTTGCTTGATTTGATATATAGTTTGTGTTTCCCCGATATTATACTTTCCCATCACTAGTTCTAACGTTTTGGTGATTCCTCGAGTTATATGATTTGGCATTGATGATGTAACTGTATCCAACGCACATTAAGTTTTTCGTTAGAAGTTCCTATACAGTTTTCTTTTCTCACGATTCAACGCTAGTTTACACACATGGTGTAAAAATAAATATAACAAAAACATTTAAGTCCGTTTTCATTGTGGACACATCCGTTTGCTACAATCCGTAGCTGATCCATCGAACAACAGCGTAGTTTCCCAGGCAAAATAATCATCATGGAGAAATATTTAATAGGAAAGAAGTCGATGATGTGGAATTTCTTCTTCAAACGCGTACGCTGGAGACCGTCCATTCTTTGCCCAGCGAGATAACAGTTGCAACCGTTCTGGATCGAGAACGGTTCTAAAATAACAGATAGTTCAATAACGACCCATCACTAAATGGCACACTCCAATATATCCAAGGCGAAAAAAGCTAGAAAGCTAGAATGAGCAAGTCCAAGATCAAGAGCGTGTTTATTTGCTTTTTCTATAACCAGCAAATCAGTCACATAAAGTTTGTGCCTCCAGGCAAAGCGGTTAATCAACATTTTTACCGAAAAGTTCTTAAAATACTTCGAAAAAATTGTCATACATGTGAGACCAAACGTCAAAAAGAATTGGGTGTTAAATCGCGACAATGCTCTTTGTCACACAGCAATTTCAGTAAACGCTGCTTGGCCAGCAAATAATAATGATAATAATAATAATAATAATAATAATAATAATATCTTCAATGTCTAACAGTTTCCCAATTACAGGACATAATAAATAAATAACATGGATGTAACAAAAATAAAATATTATACAGGCTTAGTTAAAAGTATGGAGACGGCGATTTATTGGCGTTAATATTCATTTTAGGGAATTATATTCAATACAAAAGTTTTTTATGAAATTTCTATCTACATTTTAGAACGCTTCAATACCTTTTTCTTCTTCAATTATTTTTGAGTTACGACTTTCCGCGTAATTTTTTTAATGGGAACTTGTTAATTTTACCATTTTTTACCATTCGATAGATAATTTTTATTGTTTTCGGGAATGTTTCAGCAAAGTTTTCTTTGCAAAAGTGCGAAGCAATTTTTTGATTTTGCAAGAATAATTCTGAGTAGAGTTTTGGGTAGCGCTCGAAGAGTTCTATCGAAAACCCTCATAACGTTTTACTATAAAGTTGAAAATTAGCAAAATCAGGTGCTCATTCGATGAAGAGGGCAGCAAATGAATTTTGTGAAACAAAACTTGAATGCAATATATATTATCGAGCTTTAATTATGTAACACGTTCTTCTTCTTCTTACCCTTCTTTTAATCAGCTTCTTATTCTACATCCACCCCCATTGAATTTGAAACCTGTATTATCATATCACTAATTTATAATGGTTGAACTTCCTATAAATAAATCAGAATTGAAATTCGCACTTATTAATTTAGCGGGAATAAGGAGAAAGGTTCAATTACTTTTTAGGATTTCAATCGCAAAGGTGATATTTAATAAAATATTAATAACATTACTGTCACCGCAATTATCGAAGTTGACTTTCACTATCCTTCGGACACTGTCGGTTAGTTTGTTATGGTTTTCACGTGTAAGCTTTCCAATCCTTTCCTTGCACAAGTCCAATGACATTTACATAGGTACGCGTATTTGTGCCGTATAAAATATTTTTACGTTCGTACATACGTATCAAGTTTGTAAAATTACCAGAAATTTCCCGATACTGTTTGTTGGATACAGTTTGAATTTGGCGCTTCAACTTCCCCGACTTCAGCCGAACGAAATCGGCGATCAAGGACGAATACCCGAGTAACGTGGCAGAACAAAAAACTAACAATATATCGAACATCGAGTGATACGCGTTTGTCTGTTTTGTTTGTTTATGTTATGCATTTAACATTTTATAAATATATGTACTAAGTATATCGCGATTTGCCTCAATCAACCCTCAAAACGAACGCACTCGCTGTTAGTAAGCTTTGCAATTTCAAAGGACGCAACGAGGATCTAAATCTAATGATATTTTATATTGTTGCAGGATCTGCGAAGAAACAACGAGATGTAGTTCGTGTGACGCAGGTCTTAACTCCAGCCAAATTATCGCCGAAAACAAACAATCGTAACTCAAACGAAGGTAAGCAAGATACCTCTACCTGGTCGTATAACCGTATTATATCGTTTACCAGTTCAAATATACATATACATAAAAGTTGCACACCTCAATTCAACTCACTTTAACTTTACAAATACAAGAGAAAAAAGTAAGAACTAAAACAACGAATTTATTCCCAATTCTCTGGTCTTACCATGTCCCGGATCTTGTGATTGATATGCGCACATATTATTTTATTCCATTAATTTTTATATTACGTTGTCGCAGTCTCGATGCATGTATACCGTAAAGTAACAAAGTTGCCGGCGAGATAAAAATAAATATCCATATTTAGATTCAGTTCACGTGTGTTTTAATATGAATTTATTCAATATTAATTATTTTAAAATTTCGCGTAACATGCCTTCTCGTAGGAAACATTTATTAAATTATTCGAGGGTCAATGGAGGTTAGTCACATTATACGTAAAACATTTTTTCCATAACATTTCCATGATATTTCGCCTCCATCGATCTTTACGAAGCCGTCTTTGGAATTTTTAATGTTTTGATCGATACAATAAACTGTGATTTTTACTCCTTTGGGTCATTTGAAATGTCTAAATTATTTGGTATTGGGTATTGACAACTGACAGCCCGACATATGTTTTAGTGCTGGGATTTTTTGAGCTTTTATTATCTATGTATATCAGTTGCACTGAATTTAAATATGACAACAGTTTTCGCCTAATAGCTCTATCTTTTAAATATGCCAGAGGGGTTTTTCTCCATTATCAATTACGGTTCAGGAAATAAAACATGAGCGAATGAAAGAACAGCTTAATTCTATTTTCTTGAGCATTCTTAAAACAAGAAACAGTATTGTTACAGTAACATAACACTACAATAACACTTCAGAAGATCGACGAGAAAATTATAACGGAGTCTATGTGTTACTCTCCTCCAATAAACTTCTTCAAGCGCATTAAATTAAAAATCGTCCAAATAACCTGACGACGCCTATGTTTCCAGCGTTAAATCCTTTGAATTCATGAAATTGATGGTCTCCAAAATACTTAATACTTAAAAAAGGGATTATAGAAATTTGCTTACCATGTAACGAAGATAGCATGCTCAACAACACCCTCGTGCCACACGACACGGTTGTCGAGACGGAAAATTGGTAACAGAGAAATACTAAATTCGTTGCCAATTTAACACTGCGTGTGTACACTGGGTCTTTGAAGGAACACTCGAAATTTTAAACTCAAACTTTTTCCGCCTTTTCGACTATTCTTCAATTTTTATTAACAACGGTTTTAAACTTTGCATTTTGGCAACTTCTGGGCCATGTAATAGGCACTTCAAGAAGTAACTCAGAATTTGTTCAGACTTTTGAAAGCCTAGAAAACTTTGAAAAGCCGACTGTTCCGTAAAAAATCTACCGTACTCACCGTGTCTCGGAAAATATAGTGTACACATGCTTTTAAGGTCGCAATTACAAATTAGAAACGTTACAACCTGAAGATTACTGTTCCATTAAATTGTAGCACTAAGATATCCTTTTAAGTAGTAGATGTGATTACGTAAACAGACCTATGGATGTTCTGTATAATTCTAACATAGACGCTATCTATTGAACTCCTTTAGGAGTGAGGCTGGTGGAGTTCAGTTTTGCGCTTTTATTTCCATCGTTTTCTGCCTTACGTTAAGCTTCGTTTTTCGCTTCATCGTGTGTCCCTCGTCTCTTTTTCTTCTCTTATTCTGTTTATTCATCTTGTTCTTGGAAATTTATCTGCTCAAAACAATCATATCTAAATATGCTCCAAAAATTGCAAAGAATAAATGCCACTACGCTGCGCCTTTATGCCAGACAATGACCCTAAAATTACAAATCACACTATTTGGAAAACAGCATCGGCTGATGTGTTGGATTGGTAAGCGCAATCTCCAAACTCCCATTAGATGTAGACCTTGTACGGTGATGCTAGGAAACCAGTAAACGAAGCAGTTTCAAGCACGACGTAAATGTAAGAAACAGTCCAGGAGGCGTGGAAATCACTCACAATGGGCCAATGCTTATATCTTTCCAAGTCAACACTTAGATTAGCAAAAGCTAAAAACAAACTTTCTTACAAAACCTGGGTACATGTTGACTTGGAAAGATGTTAGCATCGGGTAATTATGAGTGACTCCCACCATTTCTAGACTGTTTCTTTTCATAAGTTTTAATTTGTGCTCAAAACGGCTTTGTTTACTACTTTCCTAGCATCGCATTTCAAGATTTCTATCTAATCTAATCTAAATTTAGGGTTATTCTCAACGAACTATTGATGTGTTAAATTGTGGCATTTTCTCCTACAATATGTGTATTAAGTTTTTCCCCATCATAGAGTGAATAGCGACCTTGCAACTAGAATCATCATTACATCTAATGATAACCTTATTAATTGTAACAATCCGCATTCCCTAAGAAATCCACCATTCTAGATCACCGTTTATCAACATTTCATTTAACTTTAATTAAGCGCGTACATACTACACACGGTACCTACAGGAATTTATCGTAGTAGCACCGATACTAATCATACGCGCGGGATTTGATCCCAAAAAAGGGCAAATACGTAACGATACTAATTATCGTCTCAAGGTGTATCGATAAATAATTCAAGTATTTACCTCGGTCGTACAATGGAATTGTAAAGCATGTAGGTACGAGACGAGGAAATTATCCGTACCTACCGGCGATTATTCCACTCACGAACACACGCATTCGATGTGCTTTCCCACAATTTGCGATAATTTTAGCGTAAAATTGCGTACTTTGTGTATAGATGGGAATCCCGGTTTGCTGTCGTCGTAGAGACATTCTTCGTCACCGGAACGCGTATCGAACGATTTTCTCGGTTTTCACTCGATCGTTTCATTCGTGATACGCACGTGTCACGGTTTTGATTTTCCTCAGAACTACGAAGATGTATACAATAGAATTCGGCGGGTATATAACTAGTCAATTTCTTAGTTGCCACTCTTAACAATAATAAATGTCGAATATTTCGATAATAGTAATGACGCATCCCAATAACGCCACTTAGTGGTCGTTTGTAAAAACATAAAAGACACCCATCGTAGTAGGTACATACGTCAAATATGGTAGTGCCCGAAAAACATTTTTTCGTTACCAAAGTACAGCACTGAAAATGCGAATTTTGATATCAAAAGTTCTATTAAACGAGCCCCAAAGAATTTAGATCCATCGACTACTAGAACTCATCATCGGTTTGGGGTAGACCTTCTCTCGGTAGAAAATTAGAAATGTTTATACTTAAAGGAATTTCGGTCTAGTAAGGCACTGAATATACGAATTTCTATACCGCCAGTTTATCCCTCATAATTTCTTGTATCAATTTGCGGGAAGAAAATGTTTATGCGATATCGTTAGACATTTTACATCTTCTCGAAGTAAGCCCTATCCAGGTAATACGTCCAAAATCCTAATATTTGAAAAATTGGAAACGTGCCCAAGCACGGCAGTGGAAACGCGACTGTCGATATCATAGGGTTTGAAAAGAATTTTAGAATGGCCATCACGCAAATCTTTCCTAGCAAAAAATGAAAAATTGATATGTTCGAGAGAAATCAAAAACTTTGACACAATAAGTACGCAAATTTAGGCCAATACATGGTGAAACTCCATATACAATAAGCTTCTTTAAATTCACTATATCTAGTTTCAGAAATAGAGAGACGAATTTCTGAACGAACCCCAATCCCAAATTACGCACTATAAAATCTCAGGAAGGAAAGAGGCAGAGAAAACAGAAAAATATAATAAACACCACAATAACTAGCGGTAATAAACAAATATCGATACATTCGACAGAATTACGTACACGATACGATAATAGCAGGATTGGTGCAGTGTGATTTGGTGCTGCTTTCGACCAATCAGAATTTACTATAAAAGTGGTGTGTTCAGAAATTCGTCTCTTTATTTCTAAAATTAATTAATTGTAACTTATGATAATTGTTTCGCTAGACCCTAACCTAATGTTGCTTCGAAACGAACCCTCCCATGGTAGAAAGTGAAAAACACACTAATCGAGAACGGAAATTTTGACCAAGTACGGCACCGGAAATGCGAATTTCGATACTAACAACGCATACCCCTCATTTCTTATATACCTTATATACCTCCCGTTATAACCATAAGCTCCCATGAAACATCTATGGGACGTACTTTTAGCGTGACGTTAACATCAACATCATTGTCGAAGAGAATAATAGAAAAGAAGGGAGCATTTCGCAGGTGTACTCACCTGACCCAACTAAACATCTGCTGTGGCAGCTCCGTTTTAAACATATCAAACAATGCTGCCACCTCCTATTACTCCCACCGCCTTCGGTTTGCTACTATTATGGCCTACTTGTCTGCGACGTGTCTAATAATGTATTTCTATGTATAGAACGAAAACAAATGAAGGCTAGTAGTCGATTTGACTGTGTGTATATGACCTACATTACACGTATGTGGTTAGTTGGTTGCGGAGATAGAGGCGCAAAAATGCCCGTTGAATTCAAATGGTAATCGTGACTATACTTATATGGTACTATATGCTATAAAATAAAGAAAAGCTCCTTGTGATTGGAGTGGAATTTGGATAAAGGAGCGAGGGGGTAGTGTCTGAGGAACGTATAAAATTCTATAAATTTTATAGCGGGAAAAAGTAGTTTATATTGAATTGAAACGAATTAATTTTCAAATTATTTAGTAATAGGCGTTATTGGCAAGGACATTTCCTACATCTTTCGCAAAAATATTTTCCGGCGCGATTTTAGAAGTAACTCGTCCGTTTAGAAGTAATTCGTTCGTTGATTCTCGTGTAACCACCTCAATATTTATTAAATCTTGTGCGAACGGACGTACTTCTCGTTTTAAGTATATATATATGTATGTATATTCGGCACGAAAGTTCAAGGTTTCTGTAACTAAACCAGGACTAACTTCTTCAAAGAAACGTACTGTGCCAAAACTGTGTTTGAGTTGTTCGTATTATAAATTACCAATTTCCAATGATGCTCGCGATATTTATCACGACATAAGTGACGATGTCGCGAAGCGCTATTTTTTAGCGTTTTTACTCGCATTGTGGGTAATTGATTTCTGATCAGTAATTTGGGCAAACAGCAGTAATTACGAAATAAATTATGACAGCGTACATATACACAGAAGTACTCGCATACAGCATCGATTTAGTACTGACTATCATCCGTTGCAATGGGGATTTTTCAAGAATAAGAAAATGCTTATACTTCATATTTTTTTCATGTGCAAGATGCAAACTGCTCAAGCATTGGTCGAGAATGATTATGATGGGTGAATACAATGCTATCTAAGAATTTGAGGATGGGGTGATTGGGAACATTTTTAAGGTAATTTCGGATTACCTTCCATACTACTGAAACGGTTCTGAGCACTTTAAAAATGGAATGGACTACGGTAACAAAGTGGATGATGTTTTATCATTGAGCAGTGTAAACCGGACTCACGCTGTCATTTCTACGAACTTTATTATTCCATGATAACTTATCAATGATGATCATTGAATAATAAAATTCGTAGAAGTGAAGCTTGAGTCCGGTTTACACTACTCAGTGATAACACGTCATTCAATCTTTTATCAAACCTTAGTCATTAGTGTTCTGTCAAAATATCAGTGATCATTTCGCCAAATCGTTTGAGTTATAACAGTTTTTTTTCATTTTTCCAGTATTGATGTTGGTTAAGTGGCTAGTTTGATCTGCATTATTTTGTCATTAATTACGGATACAATTTTTAAATTGAGATAGCTGAAAACTCTAGTCACTTGAGTTGCTCAATTTGCGCCAATAGTGCCACAACTATCTGAAACGAGTGTACTAGAATAGCAAAATTACGGTATACGAATACAGATGGCTTCGTATTATACATTCAACTTCAATTTATAGTATAACGCCATCGGAATTCGTATAGGGCAAATTTATTTTATTCTAGACAATCGTTTCAGATAGTAATAGCACTATTGATGCAAATTGAGCAACTCTAGTAACTACCTTTATAATAATATAGCATATGATGAATTAGAAAGTTCGTCCTTGAGAGTAATTGTAATTTCATGAAATGGCGTGTAACGGGGTAAAGTGGCCGAGCTCATAATAGGACAAAGTGGCCTCTGATGTTCAAATTGCATTTTGACTTAGAATGAAATAAAGACAAAGACGTTGAAGGATTAGTTGAACACGAGAGTGATGGTAGGGTGAACAAAGATGATGGAGAATTTTTAAACGTCACAAATCATGACAAAAAATAGTGCAACTGACTGGCACCCCAAAAGAAGCCCCAAACAAGACTATCTTGCAGGAAAAAAATTATGATTCTTCGCTAAGGACTTCTTTTGCAGTTAGCCCTAGCGAAATTTTTGTCTTTGCCTAAGTGTGTAATTTCTAAAAGAAAGACCAATGATAAGCGGGCCAAATCGGGTATTATGACATCAAGTCTCTTCAAAGCGGAAATTGTAGATGAAATAGCTACAAAGTAACAACAACAAGAAGGAAGACCGCAGAGGAAGAAAATTAAAAGTCTCCAGGTGAAACATTTGTTGGGAAAATTAAATTATTATTATCATTATTATTATTATTAACATAAATAGTGTTTAATTTTGTATGTAAACGTATTTATCATTTCAAGATTACTTTTGGCCACTTTATCCTACATAGTGAGGCAAAGTGGCCTCTTCAAAAACCACGCTTACAAGAAAATACCTTTCAAGATATCGTTGCTATCTTGATGGCTATCGATTCTGCACTAAAGAAACTACATGCTAAATACTTTGTAAATTGTATTTCCTCTTAAATAAGTAAACTAAAAAACATTTTGTCTGACTGAAAGTTTTCAAATAGACACCCGTTGTGTTGCAATTGTATTGATTCTTAGGTGCCTAACTTGAATTAAGCCACGCTATTAATTCAAAAATTTCTAATTGTTGTCTTATGCGTCGTTAATGCGTTGTGGTACATTTCCTACGGTCGATCTTCGTGCTCACCAACTTCATTCTAATAAAAGTACCTATTTGCTTCGGTGGTAGCATATTTTCTCAGTTTCATTCGAATTCTTTATTTCTGGGCAAAATCGGGCAAATTCCAGTAACAAGATAATTGTAGTGGTTCGACGTTAGTACCACCGAGTTGGAATCGCGACATTTATGTTTATAGCTCGTTTCAACTTATTTTAATCTGACTAAATTAAGTGTGAACAGATTTATAGCACCTTTTGCGGTGAGGTCTTTATGAAGGATCTCTTTATCGCACTCTTATCTCACAGAGTAAACATACATATGCTCATTACTCAGATTAAAATAAGTTGGAATTGCTATACCACAAATCATATTCGTCTTGCTAATGTTTGGTTCCGAAATTGGTATCATGAGCCATGCTCGTAGTTTTGATGCCAATATTGAAGATTCAAGGTTCACTAAACCAGAATTCAAAAGTTGATTGCGCTCATCAATATTAACTGCTCAGAAGTTATTTCTGTTTCATGTCTGGGAAACATACGGCCGATTATTAAAAACGTTATTTCACTTACACACTGTCATTCACACTAATGATCATAATAAGTTGATAATATCCTCGGTAACGTTTATTTCTAGAAGTTATTACAACCATTAACAATCTTACCCAACTCTAATTGACGCTAATGTGTGCAAACGTTTCGTAGACTTTTGTTAATATTAGACAATTATAAAAAAAGATATTTACGTAATATTTATCCTTTCTCTTTTCAGTCAAGAAAACACAATCACCGGCAGTTCCGAATGACGTGAAAATCGCCAATCGAAAAAATCTATTCGCCTCCAAAGATAAGAAGAAAGAGATTTCTCCCAAAGGTAAGACTAACAATAAGTAAGAACAAGCATGTCGCGTTGGGCTCGTTGCCCTTTTTTATTGCCGTTAAATTCGCCATCGCGTACGACGAAGTATCTTCGCAGATAGATACGCTTGATCGATGTATCGCCGCGGAAAAATAGAAAGTTGATTGTTTCGAATTAAGATTGATAGCTCTAACGATGGCCGAGGCACGTAGTAGTAGTATCATCGCACCCGGTTTTTTTTTTTTCATCTTCCTAACGGGTCGTCGTATATCACGATAAAATAATAATGAGAAAGTCGGTGTTCTCATGTTGTTACGCGGGTTAAGTAATCAATTGAAGAATTAATGGTCGGAGCTAATTTTTATTGTTGGCGAACTAATTGGAGACGAGGAAAGATTTTTGACGGTTTCACTCGACGATCCTTGTACTCATTCTTTAAAGAAACTTGCGTTGAAAATGTCGTAAGAAATCTTGAAATTGAAACTGTTTAAAATTACAATTAGCAATTGACTAATATTTTGATCGATCGATTAGCAATTCTGTTGGCTTAAACGGGGCTTTAGAAATTAGAGTAAAAGTGAGTAAAAAGAGAAATCCAATTTTGTTGGAAAAGATCGTCGAGCAGGTCGATTTTATTTGATAAAAATACACATTTTTGCGTAAATGTTCAACCATCAGTTGCTTTTGAGTAATGACGTCATTTTTTTCTTGATTTTGTGAGATGTTTTCATTGTCGAGCTGACACTATTACAATTTTGCCATCTTACATAAGAAATACTTCGAGTAAATGACAAGTGTATGTACTTATTTTTTAAATGTCCTCTCCTCTACCACTTTTAGGTCAATTAAATAAGAAATTAGCAGTTAATAGGCTATGTTTATTGACTTTTAAAAAATATGGCTATTAACTCCCAATTTAGAAGAGAGGATCTCTGATTCTTCTCGATCGCCTTATTTTCAATACTTTTCACCGAGTAGCCTGAGCAAACAGCGGTAACAACGTACAATTACGAAATAAGTTGCGACAGCATTGCCGACTCTCCATCGCTGTATCTATCTGTGTGCGAGTAGTTCTGTGCATATGTAAGCTGTCGTAACTTATTTCGTAGTTACCGCCGTTTGCCAAGACTAGTTGTTATGAAATTAATTTTCAAAAATTCTAAATCTAAAACTCAAAATTATCCAATTTTTGCGAAAATTCTAGTTTTATCACAATTTTTTAAATTATGAATCTCTTGAAAATGCCAGTAGTTTTCAAATATCAAAATTTTCAATTAACAAGTTTCTACAAATTTTCCAAAATATTTTTAAAAATTTACCAGAATTTACCAAAACTGCAAGCTTTATCAAAATTCCAAAATTTGAAATTTGAAATGTTCTCTAATTTGTCAAAAGTTCAGTTTAAAAATTCGCAAATTATTGAAAACCTTCAATATTGTCAGAAATTCTAAAATTTTGCAATTGCATCCAACTACAAAACCGAACAACTTCTGCTTAACTTCCAAGAGCGCAAGCTTGTCACTTAATCCCATTAATTCCTTTAAAATTTTGATATTTGAAAATCAGAAAGTTTTTGAAGATTTAAATAAAAATTAGGTTAATTTAAAGTTTTCAAATTCAAATTATTACCAATTTTTTGCTGAAATTTAAATTTGATCCTATTTTATAATTTCCTAGAATTTCTCAAAATTTTCTGTTTGAGTTTCTAAAAAATGTTATCAGTACCAAATTGTTTCTACATTTTTCAATCCTGCGAGTTCTTTCTAAGTTAACTTAAAGTTTTCAAATGAACGGAATTTTTCTGAAATTGAGGATTGATCCTATTTTACAATTCCCTTGGATTTTGTCAAAATTTGCTGTAGCAAAGAATCGCCTACTCCCCACTCTAGGGTCAGTAGTAAAACGATGCGCTGTATGCGAATACTTCTGTGTATGAATGGAGGCTGTCGTAACTTATTTCGTAATAGACCGCTGTTTGCCCAGACTAGTTATCACATCCTTCGTTCTTTTCGGCTTTCCGCTTCGCATGGTAAATTAGTGTTGTCTAGTTAACAGTTGGTTCATAAGGATTTTCGTGCTTAAAGTAAGTTAGATCAAAAGTGCCCATATTGATAAAATTACTTTAATATACTTTAATAAACAAAGATGAAAAAAAACTTGAGCTTTTCAGTCGTTCCAACTGTCCCGTGCGTTTTCTTTTATTTTAGTGTTACTTCGTTACTTTCTCGGGGGTTATTCCCTCCCGATCGTTTCAATCGTTTAATTTCTTTTCGTTTAATTTATTCTGTAATTATATATAAGTACATATGTACATGTGGAATACGTTCAATTATTTCCATTTTTGGTAAATCCAAATAAGTGCACATCGTTGCAGTGCGCAAATTAATATGCAGCGACGAACCCTAATTTCGACAACGTTTTCGCTGGGCGAAGATTCATCGTTTTTACTTGAAACGATTTGTACATAAACCATATGGTTTGAAGAGTGAAAATATGTACGAAATTTCAATCTGATTGTGCAAATAGCAATGTTTTATCCCGACAATTTGCACATTTTCTCTCCAAGATTTTTCTAATTTGAAAATCATCTGATTTGATCATAGCGAAAATTACTCAAGTCGTAGGTTTGGATTTATCTAACTTAAAACCTTATTTCCTGGCAATCAGAGGAGATATCGAAACTACTTTGCAAATTTTCGTAGATTCAAACGAACAATGGTTATGCAAAAAGCTCTGTTATAGGCTAGTATGTAAGTTCTGTTGGGCTCGAGTAAAAATCTTCACACACTTCCCACGAATTCATCGCACACACATGCACGTGCATACGCGCTTTTCATTCCCAAACTCACTTTCGACGACGGATTCGCGCGCTCCCATCAAAGTCATGTTAATGACCGAGACAAATGGAGAAAGGCTCTCGCTCGCTTTGGGAGTGTATAGAACCGGAATGTTTACATGTTCACATCTCACCCGCCTAAATACTATTGCGTATAATACATACGTAACATGTATCGAGCAGACATTCATTTTGTGTGCTAACCAGATCGATATTGGCCCGAACAACAATGACTGTTTTTATCGTAAGATTTCGTTCAGATTTTGAGTCGGTGAAAGGTTTCTAAATACTGGAAACGCCTTATTCCATAATCGATAATTAGCAATTAATGCAAACATGTGGCTTAAGTAATCTCAAGTGCGTATTAGAATATCCTTCCGAAAGCGGAAGTGGAAGTTTTCTGCCATTGATTTATTCTGTCGTGCACTTGATTGCTATTAGAACGTTATCGAATTGGTTTATTTGTTTTCATTCGGCAATTAAAATTTGCGTTCAACTAAGAAGTGAAGGTGCACAATTTGCAGTTTTTACGAAACAAACCATAAGGAAATCCGTATCGCATATTCTATCATCTGAATTGAAAATTCAGCCTGTGCATCATGTAATATTCAGAAGTAAATTGGCAAATAAATCTGCAATATCCAGCCATCAATCAATTATTTTATTTCCGAAAGACATCGCATATCGAAGGATTGCAATTGTTTCTATTTAATTGCATCGTTACGAATGTATGGATGCAAGGCGGTAATGACCATAAAGTTTCGAATTAACATTAATTAGAAATAATTACTAATATTATTTTTTAAATAATATAAATTATTCATGGATGAATTGGTTAACGATCAAGTTCCAGCAATTAAGTCTAATTAATAAATTAAATTAAAGCGAATCGGACGACTTAATACTTATCGCTATTTATGTACGTCAATAATTCCGAAAAATTATTATTAATAGTGTCATCGGAATAGTTCGTGATACTTATGTAGAGTTGGTTAAAACGGGCCGAAAACATTAGCGTTACAAAACGGGAGCAACTGTGGGCTTATTAATATTAAATTAACTTAATAACTAATATTAAATTATGATGACTTGTACTCGCATAATTGCCTAGGTTATTTACTTTCATCTGAAATTTAATTACGTTACAAAGAGCGACCACTATTACGTAATGGTAATACATTTTCTTATGCTCATTCTTCTACTTAAGTTTGCAATATGTAAAAGACAACATAGACGGTCGGTGCAACATAAATTGGACTGAACGTTTATTTTAAATGGTTAAGTTAAAATGAGAAAGCACCATTTTGTGACTAATACTAAAGAGAATAGGGGAAAAAGAGAATAATGTGAAAACATCATCTTTTATCATTGTTAGTTTGTCCATCGGTGCTCTGTTTCTAGCTCTCGGTATACGAAACGTAACATAGTTAGCAATTTTTTTTTTTTTTTTTTGAGAAATAAATACGATGCAGTTCTACGAATATGAAGGCACTATTTTTTGTTTACTTACGTTTTGCACTGTTTACACGAACACGCGTATAGTTTCACATTACGAAAGAATATAGTACACCTGACTTCCTCCCACAGTCCAATTCCGGAAATCGCACTGAGAGGCTTTTGTAAGTGCGCAATATTGGGCACACTCTTTTCAGGCGAATTAAGTTTACGAAATGCGAAATACACAACACCGATACCCTGTCACAACTAAAATAGAAAGCGACATACCGACAGCATATATGTTTCGCGGCACCACACGAATCCACGCCCGTACGAACCTGATGATTAACTAAAGGAAACTTGGGCATAAAGTTCGAGAACTTTTAGGAATGAAAACCGGAAATAACAGTTTATAAACAGGAATCGAATATTTTTATGATACTACATACGAGGGCGGATTGATAATGAAGCTACCTAGCGCTACATGGCAGCACAAACACAAAAACTTTTTTTAGAAATTGCGATCTGTCAAACGTCAGCTGTTAAAATTTCACCCAAATTCATCTATTAGTTTAGTTGTTGTAGTTGTTTGAAGTAAGCAACTTTTGTGTTTCTTGAAAAATGGAAAAAGTGAATTTCGTGCAGTGATTAAACACTATTATTTGAAAGGGAAAACGGCGAAAGAGACAAAAGAAAAGCTCGATAAACATTACGGTGAGTCTGCCCCGTCAGATTACATGGTAAAATATTGGATTGCTGAATTTAAACGCGGCCGAATAAGCACTGCAACAATACCATCAACAGGAAGGCCAAAAGAGGTGGTTACTGAAGAAAATATCAAGAAAATCCTCGATATCGTTATGAATGATCGCCGAGTCAAGTTACGTGAGATTGTTGAAATGGTAAACATATCATATGAACGTGTGTTCAACATTTTGCATGAACATTTGCATATGAAAAAGCTATCGGCAAGATGGGTGCCGCGTTTGTTGAGTGTCGAACAAAAACGAGTTCGACAGACCACTTCACAGCGGTGTTTGGACATGATAAAGCGTAATCCTCTTGATTTTTGGCGTCGATTAATAACTGTTGATGAAACGTGGGTCCACCACTACACACCTGAAACCAAAAATCAATCGAAACAATGGGTGGAAGCTGGTGGAAATGCTCCGAAGAAGGCGAAGACAGTGAAATCGGCTGGCAAGGTTATGGCCACTGTATTTTGGTATGCACACGGAATATTGCTCATCGATTACCTTGAAAAAGGATCCACAATCACAGGAAAGTATTATCGTGCATTATTGGATCAATTGATTGACGCAATCAAGAAAAAACGACCACATTTAAAGAAGAAAAAAGTGCTCTTTCTTCAAGACAACACACCGGTTCACACAGCATTAGATACGATGCTAAAATTACGTGAAATACACTTCGAATTGGTTGATCATCCACCTTATAGTCCAGATTTAGCTCCTAGTGACTTTTTCCTGTTTCCAAACTTGAAAAAATGGCTCGCAGGAAAAAGATTCATCTCAAACGAAGAAGTGATTACTGAAACTAACGCGTATTTTGAGGGGTTCTCAAAATCGTATTATTCAGATGGTATAAAAAGTTGGAATATCGTCTTACTAAGTGTATTGAGCTAAGAGGAGACTATGTTGAGAAATAAATGGTTTTCGAAAAAGAAAAGTTTTTTTCCTACTTAGGTAGCTTCAATATCAATCCGCCCTCGTACGTATAAGTTATGTAGGAAAAGTATAAATTTAAAGCATTTTTAATTTCTAAATTCATCTATGAGTCGAGAGTATCATTCACCTATCTTACCGTTTGCCTATTAATAGACAATAACGCGAATCCAATTTGTAATTACTTACACCACCTATTCGTGTCGTAAATAGGCGGTTTGCGCGCAAAGGAAGCTACGAATTATGTGAAGGTGAAGAATGCGCAAGTTGTGATTTCTTTTGTCTTTTCTTTCATATCTTTTTTTTTTAATACATTTTCTCGACTATTCCGTTTAGTAAGGTGTGTAAAAGAAACTTTCTTTTCGACGAGTTCGTCTTAATATCTACAAATCGATCGGAACGCGAAGTATTCTTGTTCTTGATGTTACATACGATACTTTCCCGTGCTGTTATTCTGCGTATTAGTTTTGCTTGGATTATGCAATTAATCTTTGTAATGCAAACACGTTAGTGATACATACATAAATGGCATTATATGTTTAATTTAATATTGGACATGCATCGTCCTTTATTAAGAATTTGAAAGGTTCAGCGTAGTCGTGATAGAAATACTAAGAAATCTATTGGGATGTGTAGGACATTAGAAGAGGAAGCACAAAAATGGTAAATGATGTTATATAATCATCATTCGACTTATATGTTAGGAATACAACACACCAAAAGATCTAAGGATAATCGAAGAATGTTGCTGCGATAACTTATTGATTGTTAAGGAAACCCAAACTATTTTGTCTGAATTTAAGTTTTGTTTTGTAGGTGTTTATGATATTATAAGTGTTAGGACCGTAAAAAGAATATAATCCAAATGATTTGACATACTTTCATTATTGGAATTATTATAATTCATAATTATATCTGACGTTTGTTTCTTTAAGTATCAAGGAAAAGACATAAATACTAATTATTATTGTATCTGTTTGGTATAATCTTATACTCATACATTCCCCTTTAAAGTAATATAAATTTTTATGAAATCACAAAACAAAAGTCGAAGAATGTCATGTTAATATAAACATTATAAAAGATCCTATTTCTCTTATGATTATGCAGGGTATAAAACTATTTACATCGACGAAATCTCTCCATTAACGCCCTCTTAAATATCAGAACGGAACTTAATCATTGCGGGTAACTATCGGATTTAGCCGGCAAATTGTAATCTAATTTTAATCCGACTACGCATCGCACATGGCTTGTTTTATTATCTTTCTTTGATGTCCGCGATCTGCTCACGTTACGATATTAGCTGTATACGATCTGTTTACTGATATTAACTCGTCTATTTAGACGAAAATCTTCGTTCTTCAAGGATAATTCGATATAGATACAGATATTTCGTTCTAAATAACTAAATATACGGAGTTTACATATTCGAAGTTTATTATTCAGTGTTGTTGACGTATCAAATTTTCATGCTACGTTTGAGTTGTTCTAAAATCTGAAATATTCGCTTCGTTGTGTCCGTTTAACTCGCACGTTACCTATGAGTTTCATTTCTATGACGTCAATTGTGCTTTTATGTCATTATGTGTACGTATGCTGTTGTATAAATTCTTCTAGAACATGCTTTTTACACAGTAAATAGATAGAAACTGATTATTATGTATACAAATGTACGCTCTACGTTATAAATTCTAATTCTAGTTTCGAAGCCTAACAAATGGGTGGTTCGTAGGTGTTGTTTCGTCCCGAATTTCCAAAGAGGTACTCCTTTGACATTTCGAAGAAAATCGAAATGTTTGGAAGTATGACTTATTACACATCAAATTAAAGCTCTTTGCGTGCAGATTGCGATTAAAACAATTTCTATGATGAGAGGCGTGTTATTAAGAAAATATTCGATAAGAACGTGAAACGTGGTTCTGGTCAAAACGCTTCTGCGAGCTCCAAGTTCCAAACAAAGCAAATCCCGTCGATTTCGACGTCGGAATCGTACTCTACGCCTTTGAAAACGTGTATGCACCAAGTTTCGTCTAATTTAGAACACCTTCAGTTTTTTCTGAATTTCCAAAGGGGTACTCCTTTGACATTTCGAGGAAAATCGAAATGTTTGGAAGTATGACTTATTACACATCATATTAAAGCTATTTTCACGCAGATTACGGCTAAAACAATTTCCATGACGAGAGACGTGTTATTAAGAAAATATTCGATAAGAACGTGAAACGTGGTTCTGGTCAAAACGCTTCTGCGAGCTCCAAGTTCCAAACAAAGCAAATCCCTTGGTTTTGGACGTCGGAATCGTACTCTACGCCTTCGAAAACGTATATGCACCGAGTTTCGTCTAATTTAGAACACCTTCAATTTTTTCTGAATTTCCAAAGGGGTACTCCTTTGACATTTCGAGGAAAATCGAAATGTTTTTAAGTATGACTTATTACACATCAAATTAAAGCTATTTTCACGCAGATTACGGCTAAAACAATTTCCATGACGAGAGACGTGTTATTAAAAAAATATTCGATGAGAACGTGAAACTTGGTTCTAGTCAAAACGCTTTTTTGTGCTCTAAGCTCCAAACGAAGCAAATCCCTTGGTTTTGGACGTCGGAATCGTACTCTACGCCTTCGAAAACGTATATGCACCGAGTTTCGTCTAATTTAAAACACCTTCAATTTTTTCTGAATTTCCAAAGGGGTACCCCTTTGACATTTTGAGTAAAATCGAAATGTTTGGAAGAATGACTTATTACACATCAAATTAAAGCTTTTTGCGTGTAGATTGCGATTAAAACCATTTCCGGGACGAAAGGGGTGTTATTTTGGAAAAATCGATCAGAACGTGACACGTAGTTCTGGTCAAAACGCTTCTGCGTGCTCCAAGATCCAAACGAAGGAAATCCCATCGATTTCGACGTCGGAATCGTAATCTACGCCTTCGAAAACGTATATGCACCAAGTTTCGTCTAATTTAGAACATCTTCAATTTTTCCCGAATTTATTATTATTTTAAGTCATAGCATAAGAAGGACGCTCGTTCGTTTCCTGATTTTCACTCTCATTATACGATACACCAGACAATGTATTCCGTAATTTTACATCCTATGTATAGCAACGAAACTTGCTTCATTATAGTCAAGTCGATTTTGCCATTATTTCGCTTTAAAAATACCAAACCAATAACAAAACTGAGTCGATAACAAATCCAATAAAAACAAAACCATTCAAATCTACACAATCCACGTCGATTTATCATCGCAGAAAACAGAATCAGCGCGACAAATTAGATCCCATATTCATCGCGTTACGAACGCATCTTTCAATATTCTAAACGATTTTAACGACGTGTACGTTAGAATCATCCAAGCGGCACGTTTCAATTATCCGCGAACGCGCTTACTTACATCTGACACACATCCACACTTACTGATTAAAGTCGAACGTAATTACGCGATAAACTTGAACGGAAAGATCGCATCGGGCGATCGTGAAATCGAGAATGCGTTAGTTAGTCTGTTATTAAATGCACCGCGATAGGCCAATAAAAGAAAGTGGATTGGAGTTGAGTTATATGAAGAAAAAAAAAGAAAGAATTACTCGTTTACTCTTACTGGATATCCTTCTTAAACAGAGACAAATATGCGAGTAAGTTCCTTGCAAGGAAAAATTCTTACGTCTCGAATCGAAACGTGAATCGAAAGGATTTTAGAAAAGATTTCAGAAAAAAGAATTTAGAGCGAAAACTATGAGGTGAGGTAAATGGATGCCCCTAAAAGCAAAATTTTCAACTTCGAAGTTTGCATCGAGCCGTATTTCTTAGATATCATCTAACGATCTGAAAAGGAAGATAATTACAACTTTAACGTACGAAGTTCCACCTACAAGAGATACATCAATACCAATGAACCAAATTAGCACGGTTCGAAGAAGAAGAAAAAAAGCGATGATGGCGGCGTACTACTTTTCCAATGAAAGTATATCAAACAACCGGCTCACGATTGCTTCGTATTCCGCTAATGGTAACATCTTGAACGCTATATACATAAATCTAGCGCTTCTCGATTAGAATCGGAAAGAAACAAAGGCGTGTTAATTCGCCTTGTATATTGTAATTTCGTTTGCGCGCTGCTCAGATGACGGCCGAACTGACCCTGTTCCACTCCCGCTATTCAAAGGACGGTTATTGGGACGAAGGATGACAGCGACGGCAATTAAGGCCGATCGTTACGATCAATTGCTAAAAATACGTATAATTTGATCATTCTCGAACGATAACGATTTATGGGATCGGATACGAATCGATTGTTACGTTCACGAGGCAATTTGACGATTTGACGTTGCGATGTCGGGTTTAGCCGTGCAGAGATTTAATTATAATTACATCACACACACGGTCGATCGCCGTTTACAGTTTCGGAAGTTGATTGTACGTCCAACATTTATCAGGGGAAAAATTGTGGCATCATCTAGAAAGTACCAACCTTTAACTATTGAAAATTAATAAGCGATTATAATTTGAAAGAATAGTAAGAAGTAGTTCTAAATAGTGCAATTTCTATGTTAGACATTGGTTTCTGCTGAAACCAGGTTTACACTGAAAGCATCCCTCTTCAACTATCAACTTACAACGATTACCGGTCCCTTAGCGTTGCAGTAACAATTCCTAGCACCTGATTGTATGTAAATTTAATAGAAATCACGTAGATCATGATAAAAATCGTGATCTCCATTAATAACAAGCGGTCTCGCTGCTACAGCCAGCTCAGTATTTAGCATAATGTTGAATATTTAGGTCTAAACGGAGAGTGATTTACAGATTCGACGAAATGAAAGTTGCGCTGCAATTACTTATAGTTTGCGTCTATGCAAATCTGCACACGTCTAGTTAGTCGAGTGAGCACCTAGAGTTGGTTTAGAAAATACGGATAATTTATGCACTACCGTTGTGTGTTCAGGGTGGAATAAATATCGTTTCGGTTAGAATTGTCGTGCGTCTTCATTTACTGTACCTGTCGATCAATGATTTAAGGAAATGATAGTCGAAAGTGCTTTATTGATTTTCAAAGTACCTTCCCGTAAAGCATTCGCTCAGGTCAAATGTTACAGCAATCGTTCCAATTTTCAGTTGAGACAATCAAAATTGCCCTTTTTGAAGGTACGGGCTGCTTCTGCGGTAACTCTAACCGTTGATCACGCCGTTCATGCGAAAATTCAAATCAACGTCAAATTCGAGGCTGTAATACAAAATATCGCCGTTAATTTTTTGCCACTTGATCTTTTATATATGTAGTACATACGTGAAAATGGCGATCACATGTGCTTAGTGTAATAAATCGATGGCCAGATATGCGGAATATATTTGTTGCAAACCAAAATGCAATAAGAATTTTCATATTTTTTGTGTATGTGTATCCGTGGAAAAGTTGACAAGGATGAAACACAATTTGTAGCAGGACAGATTGAAGAAGCATTTAGAAATATTACTGCAACACAACTAACTAGTTTCCAATTAGAGATTGATAAAGTAATTAATGAAAACAGAAAACTTTCAAAGGAAATAGCGTTTAACATTTGTGAACGACAAAGATAAAATAGGAGAAAATAAAAAGATCCTCCAAAAAATAAAATCTCCGAAGCGGGTTTTGTGCCGTTGACCTTTTGGCGAAAAAGCGGGAAAACTAAATAAAGAAAACATCGACAATTTAAAAATACAAACAGAAGAATGTGCAAGAAAACAGTCAAATCAAATACAACTAAAAGATGATGGATTTAAAAAAGTTACATACAAGAAGAGGAAATGGAGAAACAATAAAGGACAAATCGGAAAAGAAATTAATAATAGAAGGTATCGAGAAATATGGTCACATGGACGTTTACGGTCTTGCTGTAGGGACTACTGAAGCTAATATAATCACGCATTTAACATCACGTAATATACAGCATGTTAAATGTGAAAAGCTACAAGCAAGGAATGACTGAAGAATATTCGTCATTTAAGCTCTCATGCAAACTTGAAGATGTAGATCATTTAAATAATCCAGAAATTTGACCTGTTAACGTGCGTTTGAATCGTTTTTATTCAAAATCAAGAAGACAATGGCATCAACATTCGAAAAGCTGAGAATCAAAATTTTTAGTTTTTTCATCAAAATATACAGTGTATGTCAAATAAAGTAGACGAACTAGTAATATTTTATATGATGCAATAGCTATCACAGAACATTGGCTAAGAGAAAGTGAAATTAAGCTTGTCCATTTACCGAATTATAAATTAGCTTCTGTTTATACAAGAGATTCTAAGATTTTCGGGAACACAAAATTGATCTTGCATGGTTCCGGTCCCAAGAATTTCTTTTTGTCCCGCTTTTACCTATTTCCGCGGCACATAAAATGTGTTATCGAAAATTACTCTCAAGATTTTATTACAATTTAGTATCTGCGAGTTTTTGGGGACGATAAACCGATTTAGCATGGTCCCGGTCTCGATTCAATCCATTTAGTCCAGGTTCTCACCAATTTCGGCCTAAACGTGAGTTAGCAACTTTTTTTAACATCATGCAGCCAAGCGAAATTATAAGTAATTCAAACTTTACTACTAAACCATAGATGGCGCTGAAAGTAGTATGTTAATAAAACAAAAATATCTACGAAAACTAACAACAACATGTAAATTCACATACTTTGTTTACAGTTACAAAAGTAATCGGAGCTGAGTTTTTAAATCAAAATAAAAAGCTTATACACAATTAGTTGGCGTTGCAAAAGAAGGTAGGTAAATGTTTAGTTAAAATGTGTATTTCTTAAGAAAGATTTTGAGCTTTGTTTATTCTTAAAAGGGCGTTATTATTTGGTTCAAAATTACTAAATTATTATTTTAACTATATACCGCTTACCATCTTCAGACGTTTATGAATTTATAGATATTCTTGATGATATTTTGTTATTGGTGATGAGAAAATACAAAATATATTAATTACTGGTACGTGGCGATTTTAATTTAGATCTTCTAAATGAAAATGACAACAAAGCTAAAACGTTCTTAGATAAAATATATACGTTTAATTTGCATCCGGCTATTAATACACCAACGAGGAGAACAGAAAAATCTGCTACTCTTTTAGATAATAAATTAGTAAATTGTAACGAATATGAGGCAAAAGTTATATTGACAGCATTTTCGGACCATGACGGACGGGAAATACAGTTGCAAATATCGACAGTCGAAAAACAAAACAAAAACATACGAAAACGAATAATGTGACAAATAATAACGCGGTAGATATCTATAATGAACTACTTGATATTGATTGGACAAGTTTATTGAATCATCGAGACCCTGTATTGCAAACCTAAAGGCTACTTTATATTTTTCAAACAAATATAGTCAAGTACTGTCCTGAAAAAATTGTTAAATTGAGCTCGAAAGAAAGTAAACTATGGATAGATTACAATATAAACATGAAATCCGGACTAAAGCGTAAACTTTACGAAGAGTACAAAAATACACGAGTTACAGCGGCTACGTGAAAACAAACTGATGAAAAAAATGATTTAAAGATGACTGTGCAACAAAGAAAATAGAATTATTATTCCCAATGTATAATTAATTCCTCAAATATGACTAAAGGGGCTTGGAATGTAGTAAATGAAGTAACGGGGAAAACTAAAACTAATAGTGAGATAGATGATTTTAAGACAAATAAGAATGAAAAAGATGAAGAAACTGTAAAAACGGTAAATTTATTCTTTAGAGATTCGTGCATCTCTACTGGAAATCGGTTAGATAAGAACTTAATAAAACCACATACAAATTCATCTTTTTAACAGATACGACATCTGTTGAAATATATAATATTATAAATTCTTTGAGAGACATATTTGCTGTTGGACCTGATAAAATTCCGACAACAAATATATTAAAATTCTGTGCAGACGACGTTTACATAATAAGTGAACCAATCTCGAGAATTATAAATAATTGTTTCAGAACAGGTACATTTCCAAAACAACTAAAAAAGTATAATATTGTACCCAAACACAAGAAGGGGCCCAAAACAGATATTAGAAATTATCGACCAATTGCTTTAACGTCAGTCTTAGCGAAGATATTTGAGAAAACTGTATTGGAACGTATATTAAGTTTCTTACAAAAATATAATTTAAGATCTCATGTACAAAATGCCTACATACATGAAGGGCAGATCAACTTTACGATCAATATACGTATCTAACCCTGAAAGAGATACTGGAGGCACTAAGAAATAAAAGGAAAGTGTCAGGAGTGTTCCTGGATTTGTGAAATGCATTTAATAACGTAGATCACAGAGATTTTATTCGACAAATTATATTTGAAGGGTTTTCGGGGGCCGATGTACTACCTACTAAAGTCGCATCTAAGCAACAGAAATCAAAGAATATTTTTAAACTCTAAAAAAACCGCAAACTACTACAGCACGTGTACACAAAGGTGTGATCGCACAGCTGCTAAAAAATTATAATCGTTTGCCTATATCATCACAAGGTTTTACAACTGAAAACAGTCAAACAGTTGATACAGAATTTTTTTATTAAATAATTCATTTATTTATTAAGACATGAATGTCAATATAGTTTGTGTAATATATTTTCTTTTTTCATTTGTATATGTGTATATATTGTATTGTGGTTTAATTGTTAATGTTCAACACCAACGGGTCCTGCCTTGAATAAATAAATAAATAAAATAAATAAATATGGATATATGTTCCCCAAGAATGATTTCGTTGATATCAACAGCATTAGAAAGCTCATCACACTACGATACCCCGCCAAATTGATACATTAAGTATTAGAAGCATCGAATGATATGTAACTTCCATTCTCGTACGTACCGATTATCTCCGTTCCTTCCAATTCATCGGAACGGGTAAATTACGCAAATTATCGCCGACCTATTTTCTACAATCCGAAACGATTATTTATGCCAAAAACAATAAAAAATCCGTTTCTGCGCGCTCGAGATGTAACATTATTCATTCAGAAAGTACCTACAAAGATTTTTCTTTCGCATAAACGAATTTCTACCGCGGATAGCAACGCTCATCTCTTACGATATTACGCTTTATACGCCGAGATTATAGTCGAAGATCGTAAGATGAAGCTGTGCAAAGTGTGTCAGTAATCGTGAAGGAAATTATATAGGCGAGAGCCGTTTATTATTATTTTTTTCTCTTCAAGTTTACGTTCTAATTTATAAAAGCGCCCATACAGAAATTGTTTAGGATTTGTTTACTTTGTAGTATTACTTCGATTATGTGCAGAAAATAACGTAAACTTTTTTAAATAATTGAGGATGTCCCAGAACAAAGGATATTTACGTAATATCAACTCGCCGTTTTTAAAAGAAATGAAAACGAATTTTCGACAGAAATTAATTGGTAGGAAACGAACGGATTTACAATTTACAATTATTTTTGGAATTTGTGTACATATTAATTGGGTATTACATAAGCACGCCACATGCACACATTTGTATACCGGGAGTGAGTAGATTAAGAAATTAACATACCTTTCCCGCGTGCACATACAAATTTATACAATTTCTTAAAATACGAATTGCCATTAATAACGGTAATGACAGCTGGCGTTTGCAGTTTTAATAAACGTGTGCCGATATTAACTAAAAAATAAAATATTGAAATTACATATTCTATTGGTATTCCGTTAGCGAATCAGTTGCTTTGATTTATATGCAAGTATTTATGTTAAGCGCATTATCCCTTATAACAGTGACTTTTAATCCTTTCCGATTAGCAATGTACGTACATTTCTCGAGGCGCTTTTCCTTTAATTAAGGAGTAACACAATTTCAAAGTAAAATAAACAGAGCAAAAATCGAGTTTATCCAATTAATTCGAATAAATAAAAAAATTCTTCAACAACTGCTTTCGTTTTCTACTCTACGTAGATGTAGTTATAATTACGACTTAGAAGTTGCACGCTATGTGGAATCCATTTAATTGTACCTACTTTTAAACCAAACAAAAAAAAAACTGACGATCACTTTTCTTGGCGCTGAATTAAATAAACCACGTTCTAAATAGTAAGATTGGTCTGAATACATGTGTGCGCTACATTTGGTAATAATGATAATAGAACTGTTAAACCGCTTTATGAAATGCAGGAAGTCGCATTGGAGACGTCCAAAATTTGCGTGAGATATTAAACGACTTCCAGGCTATGCTTATCTAATTAAACGAGAAGACAAACAGAAATTACGTTTTCGTTTCTGAGACCGGCATAAAATTGCGAAACTTTCTCCTATTTAAATAACTTTCTATCCCTTATGGCTTCCGAGTTCCCAATATTGTTCGTCAATCCGAAAAAAAAAAATGTCCATCCTGTGTGTGTGTCGGTTAAATCTCCATAGTTTCGTTTGCGTTCACACGAATGTCGATTTGTAAAAATGGGGGAAAGTTTACGTTTTACGTCGCTTAAGTTTACTTCTAACCAAGAAGATAACTACAACGCTAATCGTAAAATTTTGTTCTGATACAAATAACACGCAAATCAGTAACCTCAGCTTCGTTACGCAAGAGATGATTATCAACATTATATGAAAAATTTAAATAATTTTTCTTCCTCGTAAATCGTACACAATCGTATAATACTAATCTTGCTGAAAATAGACCAACGTATCCAATACGATTTTGAAAAGTAGATTTCGAAAATTTTCGCTTCTCCAAACCGTCCTAATCCGAAATTCGGGAGTCAAACCAATATGAAAAGATCTAAAATAAGGAAAAACGTAATTAACATTTGCAAACTCTGTACGGCACTAATATTTATTTCTCACGTGCAACCTTAATACCATAAATCCGTTCCGACTTCGTTATAAAACGAAATCCAAATCAAAACATGACAACTTCATACAAATAGCGGTATTCGCGAAGAATGTAACGGAAAATTTAATAGGAAATGCCGGCCGGTTCCTCGCAGCAATTCGACTGTAATAAATAAGCTTTTATTAATTCGAGAACGAGATATACTGTTACAGAAAATTGCCGCAGCATCTGCAAACAGTTATACGTACTGCAATTTATGTGTCAGTTTCAGAAACACGGTAGTTTTCCGAATACCATCTTGAGATCCGATTGTTGTGTTTTTTTATAAAATTTTTCTTCGATGTTACAGTTTTCGCCGTATTTACTCCGTTTAATACCGTATAGCTACCTTTTGTCATGTCATACGGAAATTTGCGATGACATTAAACGATTTGAAAGTGATCGTAAGACGCTTAAAGATGATGACAGTTTTACTAAAGATCAGATTGAGCGAAGTTAATATCCGGGAAGTCTAGTGTAGATTTTACTAAAGACAATACAAAATTCTTTGAGGACGCATTGGGGATTCAAAGTTCGACTACATGTAACAGTTAAAAGTAAGAAGTTTTGGCTTTCGTAGACTGAACTGAGGGTTTGCACAATTTAACCGAGTGGTTTCAGAACACAACTTAAGATGCGCTTTCTTAATATCATTTGTTTCTCTGCGTCATACTCAAGTTTAAAAGCACTTTGAGAGCTTTCAAGACGATTGTGAGAAGCTTAAAAGACGATGGAATATCAAATACTGGCTAATAATAACGTCCAAAATTGGGTGATTTCATCAGGAAAAAACCCAACATCGGCGAAAGGAATTACGAACAACTTGGAGATTAGATAAAAAGGAAACCACTACAATGCATATGAAAAATCAAAAGTGTTGGATGTAGGCGAGGCAATAATGAAAGTGAAAAGGAGATGGGCAGACCTCGTAACACATATTGAACCGATAAAGTTGATAAGGATAACCACAGATTGGAAACGATAAGCCCGAAATTTAATATGACATCCAATGAGATTGCTGAAACAAGATGGATGACGGATCTCCCCGGCCATAGATAGAGAGAGATGGAAAGAAAGGAAGGAGGCATATGCGAATGGGAAGTGCTGCTTAAAGAAGGAAAAGAAATCGGGAATTCCCAAATGAAATATACACGACGTTGTCGTCAAAAGTCTTCATAAATTAATGACCTAGTGGTGGTAGTACCTGGTATGGAATTATCGAGTTACTCGTCGTAATCATTGGATTCAATTTTTGTAATTTTTTCGGAGAAAAACTACAAGAAAACGTTAAACTTAATTAGGGCCTTTAACAGTACGATAAAAAAAACACCTTTCATTTTAAACGAATTAATTGGTATATGACAGATTTTGAGCCCGAAATGAAGTTTGAACTTATATCTGGTTGAACGTTTCACCCCATTTATTTGATTTAGTACCTCGTATCTTTCTTTTCCAACATCATACTCAAGCTGGCGTGTATTTTAACCGATTTCGAACTAATTGTGAGATGTTGGAAAGGTTAGGACCCGAAAACTCTGTGGTTTCCTGGAGGAAAATCGGAAGTAGTAAGAAGATGGATCAATTCATCGGAATTCAAAAATTGATTGCGTATTTTTCAGCCTTTGAACAATTAAAAATTGACCTTCTTATAATCTCTTTCAAATATCAGAAAAGTGCGTGGTCCCATCAAAAAAGAAATTCAGAATTGTCAGTAAGATTAATTGGAGGTAAATTAGGACTTTTCAAAATCGACTACATACATTTTCGACGAAACTTTCACTCCTACAAATTGAATTCAGGATTTGCACAAATCGACCGATAGCTAGAACTCGTCGAGGTATAAGGTTTTAAACAAAAATTAAGTTTGGATTGGCTTGGATGTAGAATTTTCCACCGTATTTTCTTGACTTACATTAATCTAGCTTTCTAGATAAGGAAGAGTTATATGATTTGATTATCCGACGACTATTCTATATTCTCCTTTTTATCACTTCATAGTGAAGTTTCGATATACTTTAAGAGATGAAACGCGTCAAGACGATAAGAATTCGGACTACATTAGAAAGCTAGACTAGCCGGAGTTAAGATTTTAAAAAAGTACATAATGTTTATATTAAATAAATGCAAATTCATTATCTGCACTAAACTCTAATAACGTATTAAGCCTTTTCTTCGCAAATTAAACAGTTAAATTCTTGTTTTTCACGTAGGTTCATTAATTTGACTACAATAAATAAATATCATAATAATAATATTGACGCTCCGAAATTTTGGGTTCAATATAACCCATTTACAAACCCTGCGAATGACCATACGTTATCCTAGTATTACGCTGTTGCATTCAAACACGTTTTTTTTTCAAACAAACGCAAAAAACGCAGCTGAATTTAAGAGGGTTATTTATGGAGGATTTAAAGATATCGTTGGTACTATTCTCAGATGGTAGCTCCCCGTAGCACCCTACTAGAATCCTTACTGAAATTCGGTTTGTAGCAAAGAGCGCACCTGTCCAAATTATTTACGATATTACAAAATATGTGTGGTATTTATCAATAATTTCTTCGGTTACGTACACTCTAATGACTATTACAGCTAACATAATAATAGCATTATGAATTGAATAATAATTTACGGAACGGGAGTACTTTGAATGTTTATCAGTAGCATAGACTAAATTTTCTGTTTGCGATTAGTCCGATTTTAGGCGACGATGTTTCATGTTCATTTGGTCGCAATCATGGACTAATTCTATTTTTCAGGTAGATTAACTATTTAACTGTCTAATAAGATCACAAATATCAACGGATTCGTACCTTCCCAAAATTATTTTTTCCGCACCCGAACCACTGTGCGTCGTCTTCGGATGTCTTATTCTCATCCCTTCACGAATTTAGCATCCGCTCGTTCTTCGTTCTTCGGAGACCGGTCGTTCGGGAGTGGGATTCGCAACCGGCGACGACGGCGGTCTCCGCCTGCAGTTCTTTCGCCGCAGTTAGTTACAGTATCGCGAGCCGCGCCGTAGAAAGTAAGGCGCAGAAAGAAAGTTTTTCCGTCCTCCCCCAAAAAAACAAGAAAAGAAAACGAAGAAGCGGACGGACGGGCGAGGCGAAAAGTAATAACCGAGAACCATACTCCGGAGCGGTTCATCTGCGGCCGCCGGTGGCCGCGTGGTTTCAGTCATATCTCGTCGATGTTGGTGGTTAGATGGGTCCTTTACATCGGTTGACGTCTCTGTTCAGTACCAGTGTCATTGACGCGAACCACAACTACAAGACGATGGGCGTTAAAGGGAAGAAACACGCCAAGTTCGCCAGTGATCTGGATATATTCGCGCGCGAATCGGAGCGGATTAAAAGCAAGGCGTACATCTGGACTTCTATTCGGTTACCGAAGAAGAATAAAGGTAATTTTCGAATTATAGTTGCCGGGTTTCGCGTCGTACTCGTAATTTAAAATCGAAATTTGCAATGGAACCTATTGCAGTTTCAGTGTTGCCTTATCAACTTTTCAGAAAGAAATTTATGTAGGCTACTTCGCTAATTTCGGAAATCGGGTACTCATGTCGGACCATCGTAAATTTCACTTCCATCGCAAAATAGTGAACTATTTTCGAGAGCCAAATTTTTAATAAAATGGAATGTAGAGGACTCTCTATAAACGACCTAATAATAAAATTAGGATGGTTGATGGGGAGTTAACAATTAACCGTACAAGCTGCAAAAATTTAAAATTTTTCTAGAATAGCAACAATAATTTGAAAGAAATGCATACATTAAAGTGTGTATACCTATGTACAAGAGAGATAACAACATCTGAAGAAAACAGAATTTAAGCCAAAACATCTTCGTACGATTTCAGAAGTAGCTTAACTTAAGCACAATGCGCGGGTTGCCTTTTTACAACTTTGCTGATCAAGAAGCAATTCGAAACGGTATTTTATCGCCGGATGAACGCGAATGTGGCAGGTCTTTGAAGAAAACCAACGTGCGCAAGCGACATTTACTTTATTTAATAATCGCGGAAAATTTGGTATACGTACTTTATATAACCGAAATTTAATCATCTGTGTATGCTCGTGATTGCTTACCAAAGACGAAACTTGATCAGGAACCCTTGGGTTGAGAGAAAGTAACCGGACCCTACGAAACATGTTTACTACCCTTTGCTACCAAGTGGATTATTTCGAATAATAAGTTGATCAGTCGTGGTTGTGACAAAGGTTCGACGATTCTAAACACTTCGGAGGCTGCTTTTATAAATGATGTACAACGAAAATTTGACTGAGAATTCAGAGAGTTTCGATTATTGATAACAACCATGAAAATCCACTGGAATGCAAATCTTACATAATTTTCTTATGTTGCGCTAAATTTTCTCCTCCCAGTTTGCCCTGTTCCGGAGTTAACCATTTCGTTCTGCTGTTCACCCTGTGTTTATCTGGTTGATTGCTCGTTTGCTTCCTCTTGATTTATTTCTGTTTCATTGTACTAACATTCATATAGTATGTTAGCTCTTCTGATGTCCTATTCTTTAACTCTCCTTTCCAATTCTTTCTGAAATTTTTCTCAAAGGCGTAGCTCGAACATTTTGGGATTCCTTCCACTTCTGTTTCTTCTTCTGTTTCCAATACAATATCTTCGCCTTCAATGTATTCAATTTTCTTTGCCCTCTCGTTCCTTGGCTCTTCTTAATATTTTTCAGAACTTCCACTCGTTTCCTGCCATATTCCAATTCTTTGCCGAAACTTACCCAAGTTTCTGGTTTTCTACTTTTAGCCACTATCTCTGCTCCATTTCGTTTCTTTATGCATTTATTTTACTTCTGACTTCGTTCCACATAGTTTTCTATTTTATTTCATCTCTAACGTGGTCGTTCCAACAAATTGTTAGATTCTTACTTTTTTTTTCCTTCTTACCGTATACTTCTCCTATCGTTTTAACTTATTTTTGTTTGAGTATTTGCCATCCTTTCTTTTGTATTGACCGCATGAACGAAATAATCAGTAATACTTTTGCTAGCCATTCTGGACTTTGATACGGCAAGGAAATGAAGTACAGGATGAGAAGGAGAATATATATTATCACTTTTACATAGACTGCCAACGCCAAATGCAAAAATGTCGATATAAAATTGTCTACCTAATATAGAAGAGCCCCTGAATCTGTTGAAGTGAAGAAATTTTGCCACAATTCTTTGCAATGATGCAATCTGAATTTGTGAGTAGTACTGACTAGATCTGTTAATTTATTAATTAACTTTACAGCCTTAATCAAGCCTTGGTTATGTTCAATGTATTTACCTTCGAAAACATTTTCTTCCTACGACTTTATAGACCAAGTCCATCTCTACCAGTAGATTAAACATTTCGATCTCCAATCTGCTGTTTACAGCACTAAAAGTTTGACAAATGTTTTGCATTCCCATCAACGCCATTGTCCACTCTTCTTGAGACTCTTCGCGTTATTTCCTTTTGTTAAAAAATTTCTACTTTCTATAGCTTTGTAGTCCAAGTCAGACCTTCGCTCACAAAATCTTCATGCGATAGTTTGATATCGTCAATAGCTCGTCTTTAGCATGAAATTCCTGTGGTCTTCCTATACCTTCAAGAACTTTTCTCTATTTTGGACTCTATACTTTAACTGGAATCTTAATTTTTTCAATAGATTTTACTAAATATTTCGATGTTCAGCTATTCAATTCCAGCAACAAACGTTTGCCAAACGTTTTTACATCTTAACTCAATTCTCCAATCTGTTTGAAGACCCTTCTCTTTATTAACGTTTATTATAAATTTTCTATTTTCTATAGCTTCACAGTCCAAGTCGGTCCTTAACTTACCTCAAAAGATTTTCACTCGACAGTTCCATGTCGTCAGTAGCTCTTTTACAGAATGAAGTAGTTTCTAATATATTTTTTTACTTGTTCCTGTGACCTTCCTCAGTGCATTTACCTTCAAAGTCTTTCTTCTTCATGGGTCTCTACAGCATAAGTTAACCGTTAAGCTCTCTTAATAAATTTTCCTAAACATTTCTATTTCCAGCTGTTCGATTCCAGAAACAAGCGTTTGCCAGATGTCTTGCATCTTCATGAATCCTATTCTCCAATCTTCTTTTTCTTTTCTTCTTCTTCTGTCTTGGGACTCGATCTCCTTTACTAACTTTTCCCTTATCTTTAAGTTTTTAACTGTTCTCCTTCCACAAATAAATGTTTTATAGATTTTGTGTCCCAATTAGCTTTATTCTCCTATCTTCCTCGTGGTCTTCTCTCTTCGGCACCTTACATTTCCTTCACCCTGGAGACATGCCTCGTCCATCGTTCTTGTCCTATTTCTCATATTCGGTATTTTTCATAACCTCATGTCTTGTCTTCTTTCGTTCTTTTGGAACTCTACTCTCTTTCATCAGTTTATTTCATTCATTATGATACGTTGGAATTTTTCTCTTTCATCTTACAATGCCCAGCCTTTTATGAAATAGAAAATAGCGATTAAAACGAATAGAGGATAAAAACAAACAACAAACCCGAATAAAGTAAGAAAATCGTTAATTTGAAATAAATTTGTTTCAACTATTTACTCAGTCTCCATTGCATTTTCTATTTTATACACCGTGTAAGATAATCTCCACATCGAAAGGTAGAAAGAGAAGCACAGATAACATACATCATAAGTAAGTACCTTGCAAAATAGTATTGAAAATATTAAGATTGCAATGTCGCCTGTATTATTTATATGCATCGTATCTCTACTAAATCAATAGGAAAGCAAAAAATAGCAGAAGGAACTAACTATCACGATTTCCATGAGATCAATTACGTTCATTAAGGATTTTAATCCGGGGCTTGCATTGACGAAGAACAAAATCTGTTCGAAACCTTCGTTAACGATATATGAAGTACGCGACAAATTACATTTCCGAAGAATGTCAACCTTGTGTCACTTTTAACGTCGTGACGTAACAGCTTGTTAGCTCCGCTCATTTATTACTAACCGCGTACACGTCGTCGTAAGTATACTTACATACTACTTATACATACATATTTATAACCGTACAAAAAAATTACGCAGACGGGAGGACGGTAATTTACGAATTTTGTAATTATTTCGTACACCTTGACGTAACGACCGGTAAAGAGGTTGTCGAACCGTTTAACGAGTTCCTTGTCAAAACCGAAAGACGGCAATTTTATCCCGATTGAAATTTTATTCGTAACCCGTTATTAGCATCCAGCCTCAATTTACTTCGTTGTCGAATTTTTACGCGCTACCGACCGCAGCATTCGATTTGATGATTGTTTTTCCTGTCAGCGAAGTCACCAGCACGCATATGGCTACGATTTGCGTTTCACCATTTACGACCAATCATAAAAACATTATCCGATTCGAACAAATTAGGGTAGAGCATATGTTGCGCGGGGCTAGACGTGTTAATTGAGCCGAAAGCGGCTAAAAATAGGCCGCTCATGCATCCAGAATTTATGACTTACCGCCTATACCGCAATTAAACCGTGTTTAAGTCTTTCTTTTCCGATTAGCCGTTGCCGTGTGTACGTTTCTGAGGTTCACGGACGTTTATAAAAGGGGGAAGATAATTTTGATGATGCCTAAAACTCGTCGCGCGGTTTTGAAAAGGATTGCTGCGAATTTGGGAATTAAATACTAGACGAAGAAATTAATCATTTTAGTACATAGTTCATTTTTCGAAATCTTAAAAGCATCTAGGATCTTGTATATTTATTTTTAACAAAAACATAATAAGAACCAATCATAATTTTGAGTTAGTAATCGATTTACTCACGAAGGTGCTTTGGAAACCCAAGAAAGTAATGGCACGATTTGGGAATGATATTTCCACCTCTTATCTCAAAAAGAAAAAAAGATTGACAAGACAAAGTCACATTTATTTCTGTTTCTTGTGTTTTTATGTGTTTCTTGAACTATTCTCTTCGTAAAATCGCCGATCATTATTCTTTCTTGTTTCAACTCTAGTAGATTTTCTTTTCCTGTTTCATGACCAGTTCAGAATCCTTAACCTACAATTTTAGATCCTTGGTTTTTTTCGAACTATCATCCAGTTCCTAAGAGCCTTTCTCCCGTCGACCTTTCTTTTCTATTTTCATTTGCTCCTTTGCTCGCCCGGGTATTTTCTTTTAACAATTTCTTTTGGACTTAAACGATTCGTACAGCTCCCACACCGATTTGGAGTCCACCTTAAAGTTTATTTCAAACCATAAACTTGTGGCGTTGAATTCAAACCTTTTTAACTGATTGATCCTCTGCAGGCGATAAACGTGCTTTAAGGTTGTAAGGTACTTTCCTTCAAGATCAGTTAAAATTAATTTTTTTATTAGTTCCAAAACTATTTTGAAAATTGTATATCTGACCTTTAAAAGTAGTGCGTGTAACGATAAAATACTAGTTTCTTTTTACAATGTTAAGAGCTTCTACGGCTTTAATTTTTTGTCAATAGTAAGTGAAGAACCAGTAAGTTTGCAGGCTAGAAATTTTGCACGCCGTGTATCCGTCACGATAGCTACGACTTGTCGACGAGCTTTTTATAAATTCCTTGTTTGTTATCGAATTTAACCTCAATTAAGGAATAAAAGAATAACCATGAGCTTACCGTCATTTTTGGACTTCAAGAAAGCAATGATAACAAAGGAATTTAGAAAAATGCCCTTTGACAAGTCTTAACTACCGTATCGAATATGTGGTATTCAAAATTTCAAGCCTGTAAACCTGCTGATTCTTCATTTATTATTGACAAAAATTGCATGAGCTCTTAAAATCGTAAACAATTAGTATGTATTTTATCGTTATACATACATCTTTCAGAGCTAAAATATACAGCTACAAATTAACTTTAAGCGATCTTGAAAATAAGTAGCTTATGACCTTGAAAGTGATTAATAGTTATATTCTCAGAACGTTTGCAAACACCTTCATCAGTTAGAAACTGTCATAAGCAAATGAGTTCTAGAACACAATGAAAGAAGAGTTAAGACCTTGCTAGAAAAAATTGTTCGTCAAAAGAATAGGCGCATTTTCTAACGGTGCTATTGAAAATGAGATTGGGAATAAAGCATTAGGAGAAATTGGTTTCTAAAAATGACTTAGATTTAACATTCGGAATTTTCGGAGACAACTTCATTGAAGAGTATTTCGAAAACTACAAAGGTTATGGCGTCGCTAATTTTATATGGCATTGTGAGAAAGGTTGGGCCCACGCTCCCTGAATTTCGAATCATGCAAAGCATTTGCTATTTAAAAACTGATTTTCAAAGTAGGGCTTAAATTTGTTGCGATAAAATTTTCTGGCAAATTTGAAATGAAATTCCAAAAATATATATTAGGTTCCGGTCTTCGGCAGTGTCATTTTTTGAATACTCTACAAAAAACTGACCCGGAATACCAAGCATCAACATGCAAATTATTTTCAATGCAGAGAAACAAAGCATCAAACTTAAGGAAAACTTCGGATAATTCATCCGCATTGCCTAACGACCTTTGAAAAGAAGACTCTAGTGTCACAGCTATATGATATATTAAGCTAAAATGTTGCACCACCTCCTTTTAAACCTCGGACAGTATCCTGTCAATGTTTAACCAAAATTAAGACGGATGAAACTTGAGACCCTTGGTAACTTTTGGGAGAAAAGCCGAGACTCGCGTTGGGAAGATGGCGTCCATGAAGCACATATTTCTTCCATCAAGATCATAGAATTATAAGTAACTGCTACCCTCTTCTAGAATATGGTATTGAAATTTTAAAAAAACTTATAGATTCTTTGTTGCTCGTCTTCATTGCATTGGGTCCTTTGCGTTTTTCCTTCAATCTTTCACACACAGGTCTTCAAAAACACGTTTTACAGCAACCTCCATTCATCTCTTCCTTGGGTGTTCCATTCTTTTTCTCCCTGATTCTCTGCCTTGCAACATTCTTTTGACAGTTCTTTCTGTTGGCATTCGTAAGATGTGGACCAGTCATCGGACTCTTTGTGCTCAGAGTTTCTGTGTGATCTTTGGTTTTCCATATACATTGGGTACTTCTTAATTTGTTTTCCTTCAGTCGCTTTAATTCCTCCAAAAAATCTTTTCTTAACACTTTCCTCTCCCTAGTTTCCTAGTTTCCTAGTTTCCTTTCTTCCTGTTCACCGTCCATGTACATATGTCACATGTATACAGTCCTATTGAACGTATAATTATTTCGCATGTTCGGGTTTTTGCTGCCCTTGGCACGTTTTTAGCTGAATTAATTTATTAAAAATATACCTTAAAGACAAATGAGAGTTACAAGTCGTTATTAACGAAGATATGAAGCATCCATCACCTAGTCTCGAAAACAAACTCGAAGTAAGTAAATAATTGTGACCTACACGTACCTAATTTTAATACCATTTTCTTCCTGGCATGTTCGTTTACATACACACGTCAAACGTGTCGATGTTACCGTCATTGTCATTATTATTTTCATCGTGACGGTCATCGAACATCATTTTCGCGCATCGTTCATCAAAATGTCAGTTTTATTCATCCTACTGTCATTATGTGATTTCATCGAGTCCTCTTCTAAATTTTCAACAATGGTATCGACTAAACGTAAGTAACGTTCGCTCATTTTTACTTCGTTGCGTAATCCTCGCGTTAAGAACGTTGTACCGCGGATGTTTCCGCGCGCTATCTTTAACTTTCCTATACTCACGCATACGGTCTATGAGACCGACTTATATAGTATACTATACGTCTTTCATTTTGACGTATTATAGGAAGGTTAAGAGCACTCTTTATTCAATGAAAATAACTAACGGAATTTGGAATTTACTGTTGTAAATGGTACCGTAGGTTCCCCGGCGAAAACGTTCTTTTATATTTCCATTCTTATGTATAGAAATAACGAGTAACATTGCTCGGCGTATTGTTAAAAAAGTATCGTTCGTTTTAAATCTGGCCGAGAGCACGGAATGTCTTTAATTCGCCACCGATGAGATTGCCATTAGCGTTGTCGTCTCGTCCGTCCTATATTTAGAATTTAGAAATCTCGATCGCCTCGTAGAAAAATCTCTTTTACCGTCGAAACGATCCGCGTTTATAGAAGCCAGCGCCAAAACACAAACATTTCTATCGCGGGCGAATTTCTAACGGCAATTCAACACCTGTTCGACGTGGCATTGATATTCGTCTTTTTCCGATTGCGCAACTAAACAAAATGTCCGGTTGTGGGATTATTTACAATTCTATTAGCGAGTCGGCGCTTACTACAAATGTTGGCGTTGCGTAATCGGTGAAATGTCTACTGTTTACCGATTTGAACACACCGATCGGGTCTTGCGAATTAATGGAGAAAGCAGCGTCGGGTTCGATTAAGGCGGGGATTGGAAATTAAAAAGGTGTTTGAAGAAACGTAGGAGTTACATAAATAAATATTTATTTATTTATTTTATTTAAAGCAGAATGCCGGGGTAAATCTGGATGCATCGAAATCACTATATAGGACAAATTAAAACGTGCTTAACAAATTTCAATAAATACTTCTTTGTGGAAAAGGTGCATCACTACTTTTTGTACAAAGGCCTATTACAAGACCTTAACCTAGTCCAATGATAGGATGGTCCTGATCGACGTGTGTGGAGTTGTTATTCATCAACTAAAGCTATCGTTTGCGCCTATCTATCGCTAAGTCATGCAATCATAGGTTTCACTGATTACGAGAATATCTTTCCTCAAATTTCTTGGATACCTAAATACGCATCACCATGTGTTTGGGGCGTTTAAGACTGCTGCAAATATCCTAGTCAAGGCTATAGAACAAGTGACTGATTTAAAACCAAAATTACTAAATCAAATGATCATAAATACTGTGTTGATGGAACATTATTCACGTTCATTATTGCTCATAGATTTGACGGGAGAGTGTTGGATGATACCTATTCTTCGCATCGATTTCCTCTTCTCACAATTTCAACCAAAACTTCATTCGCGGTACAATTACCTATCCATAAATTGATCCATCTAAAATGAATTTGCTTCAATACAATTTGAGCAAATATTTTCAGAAAAGGAACACTTTAGTACTGCTAACGAAATAAAAAAGAAACGCAACAGTAGGATTTCGTTTTGCAACAACTTAAACGTAAATCGCCCTATTAAAGAAACTTGTCGTTTTTTTAATTAAGTTACACTGCGCGACAAAAACTTGGACGTAAGGGGTAAGGTTTCTATATGTAAATGTGCAGTAAAACAAAATGCAATAAAACATATTTTTTTATATTGATGGAATGAAAAACAAAAAAAATTAAAACTATTTCATTAAATTTTTAATTGCGACAAAAACTTAGACGAGCGTTATTAACATCAAAAATCGTACCCCTAATAATGAGTATAACAACCGTTATTTTTGATAACTCCAAAAAGCCTTGATGAAATTGACTTGTATAACCAGACAACTGGTCCCACACATTTAGATCTGGTGACCTTACAGGCCATGCAATTGTTTCGATTTTTTCGCTCTTAAACCATTCTGTAATTTGCTCTGCTCTGAAATATGAATTTACAATTTACCTTTTTATAGGTTTAGATGTTCTCCCGTACCGCTTCTTTCGTCGACTTACGATGCAATCATTCCATAGTCCCCACAGGTTTTATTGCTTCGTGTTTATGTAGTCAAATGTATTGCAGCTTGTGTTCTTCTATCCTTTTAGCGTTATCTATCTCTTTTAATTTTTCTTGTTGTAGCTGATATTCGTTTAAAAACGTTTTCGTTTTAATTACTTCCGATTTTCTTTCCTATTTGGACGCGCTTCTTCCCTTTGCCTTCGTCCAGTCCTTACCAAAGTACCCCAATTTGTTCCCATTCATTTTCCCCCATTTCACCCCTTCATAGTTTTCCTGTGCTTCTAAAACGTAATATGCGCATCTGTACATCCTTTATCCCTTTATCGGGATATTTCCTCTTGTTTTTCTTCAAGCTACACCCTCGTGCAATTTACAGCTGTTTTAACTTGCAGATCTTGGCGGATACCGATATTTCCTCTAGCAATTGTAGAAATATGTATTATGTCAAGGTTAAGATATGGAATTATCTTTTGGAGTCAGTCGTCTGAATTCCAACGATGTTTTAAGTCACAGAAAAAATCATTAGAACAATGTTTTCATTGGGATATAGGGAATCCTGTAAGCCATTCTTTGAAACGAATAAACTCGTGTCACTGCCCTCTCTTTATTTGTATGAATGTGCCATCTATGCTGGAAAGCACTGTGCGACTTTTCTGACTAACGGCGATATTAACAAAACTTACCGCACTCGAAATATTGACAAGTACTCCGTACCAGCACATAGAACTTCAATGTTTGAGAGGAGCCCGAGTTATGTTTTAAGTTTATAATAAATTACCAGATGTACTGAAGGCTCATAAGTTATCCAAGTATAAACTTGCTGTAAAAAAGTATTTTAGTGTTTGGGGCAATAATACTTGCTCCAAATCGAATGTGTATTGTTTGGACTCAAATTATTGACATATGCACATGTGTACACTATACGATTTTATTATTTCATTAATTATTATTGACACAGCCTATATCTGTAGTGATCCACGGCATTAATAAATATTATTATTATTATTATTATTATTATTACTAATAGTATATGTAATAAAATATGGGAAGAACGTACCATACCATAGAAGGGGGCCAAAATGATAGCAATAACTACCGCGGAATCATCTTGCTAAGAACAGGGAGCAAAATATACGTACAAATATTACATGAGAAATTTAAAAAAGTGATAACTATAAACTAACTATCACTTAAATTTCTTCATGCATGTTTTCGGAAAAAAAAATTGGGCCACTGTACCCGCCGTTCCCCTATATTTCAACTCCAATTATCAATATGGATTTATTTTATATATTTAAGTGTAAAATAAAATTACGTACTTATAAAAGAAAATTCGATAAAATGGTATAAATCCTTAATGAATTGTGTGCATACTTATGTTGACGTAATTATGTTAGTCAATGATACAGAACAGTTCGCGTTTCTCCCGCTAGTAAACGTAAAGAACCCTGTCCTTATTTCGGGGCGTAAACGTCTAAAAAAAAATTTTTTTTTGCGATCGTATCCGCCGCTTATCCGAATCGTTTGGCGCGTATATTTTCGAATGCGCGAGGCTGCCGGTTACCATCGTTAAAATATTTATTTTATACGCGCCGTTCTGTAACAAGATTGATGATAATTTTCCACTACATTTATCTTACAAATAAAGCCGAGACCCGTTTCCCAATTCGGACCGTACGTTAACGTTTCGATTATTTTAGGCTTTTGTAATCGTACGAATTGAGGCGCGATACGACGCGAGTGTGAAACGAGTTTCTCTTCCTCCTCCGTCATGAAAATAATACGTTTTCTAGCTTAAACGGACCGTTTCGTTTAAAATAATAAATCGAAATCGCGTTTCGGTTTTCGAGAGGGGGTAATAAAAATCGTTTTCCGGCGAGATTTTTTTTTGGTTTAAAATAGTTTAATCGATCTGTTTCCTTGAAGTTTAGTTATGGAATACCGGATAGGTACTCTTTACTTTACGACTCGGATATGACATATGATTAAGGTTTGATAAAAGAACGGATGACGTGTCATCATTAAGCGGTGTAAACCGGTCATTGTCTCCACTTACGTGCAAGGCGCGACATTAAAGTTCGGAGAAGTAAGGACGTCAGTCCGGTTTACACTACTTAATGATAACACGTCATCCACTCTTTTATCAAACATCTTACATGACTTACACAATTTGTTACATATTCAAGATAACCAAACTGCTCTACTGATATCATCAATTCTTTTAAACAAGCTCAAAGGAAACTCTCGAAACATGAAAGAGATTTACCTAAATAGATATCAATCGTACTCTACGCGTGCTTCTCTTAGCCTTGTATCACTTTCCATCGCAAAAATGGATAACGCAGTTAAATAATTCATTAAATTCGTTTTTACTTTTCGCTTCGTTAAAGTATGACTAACATTGTTTTCTTTTTCCGTTCCAGGTAAGTCCTGTTTTCTTATAAAGACAAGTAAGTACCCGCAAATATTAATTCCTTTATATTCGCAAATTCGTCGCGATTAGTTCGAATTTAATCCGAGCGCGGTGTATCGACAAGTACCTACTGATGTGAAAGTCCCAATCGTCGAATAGACGGGACGCATTATTATTCAGAGAAATGAAAGTTTTATCGCTTTTTGAAAGTATTCTAGACACGCATACGTAAGAATCCCGCCGCGGTGTCGTCTCGAATACGAATGGGAATTGCTTTTTTCAGGTAGTTTTGTACGAATCAATCGATTTGCGCCGGACAAATCGGTGTGCCTTTATTAAGCATTTCGCGTCTTGCTTTGATACGAGATGCCTAATAAGTTGATAGGAAACTTTTCATTGCGATGTATTCCATTCAGACGTTACTTTTACTTCCAGTCGCTTATCCGGGTGTTTCTTTGAAGAAAAACCTTTTAGGAAAGATATCGTAAAATGCTCAAGACCGTTTCGGCGGTATGAAAGGAAAAACCAAAATGACCTTACAAACGTGATGCCACTCCCAACGCCGCCTCGCATCTCAACTACAGTAAGTTGAAAATCTTAAATAGCAACATATGAAATGCTTCAAGGAGTTAAAAAATAATGATACATCAAAAGTGCTTCAAAAAGCTAAAACAAGCGATTGTGATTGTTTTCAAACCGACATCCGTATATAGAAATATTTTTTGTGAATCATCAAGCATGAACTGTCTTCGTAGATGATGTCGAAATAACGTTCTAAATTCCCTTCTTTTCCCGGCTAGAAAACGTTAGTTTTCGTAGTAATTTCGTTCCATTACTTTGCGTGTGCCGTTTCGACATTCACACGCATTTCTATGATGATGATGTCTCGTTTCATTACGGGTTGGCGGGAACGTTAACCCCGGCCTTTATTAATTCATTGTATTCGGTCTACTTTGTCGAGTTACCACGACCGACGAAGTATTCGTTAACGTTGGTTGTGTGTGTCGAATATGGTTTCCACAGAACGAACGCCGTGCGATGGGAAAAGGAACTTCGGATACGTACGTAATTATCTGGGTTAGTAAACTTATGAAAATGAGATGAGACTCTTTAGTACGACAGAGGATAGGAATTAATACGTACTATTATTAAGATTTAGGCGTGAATTATTCGATACGATTTGTAGTTTCTACAGCAAAATGTAGTCGAAGAGATGAGTGTAATTGTAAAAAATATTTGTACAGATTCCCAAGCCATTTTAGTTGTTGTCTTTCGATGGCATTTAGTATGGAGTCTATACCTAGATCTTCTCCTATTATGCGAAATCCATCGGGCACGTGATTTTTTGATAGCTAAATGATTATCCAAACATTGTGCAGTTTTGTTATATAGTATATGTATAAGTTACTCCAAAGCGACCGACAGAATAATGTAACGATGCTTGTAAATAGAATAATTAGTAGTCAGAATATCCTCCACAAACGAACGTCTAATTAAGAAACTATTTATTTTCAAGGAGCGCACCATTTCGGTTTATTCTTTAGTGGTATGCCGGCAATTTCAATTAGCGCTTAATAATGGAGACTTTGTCTTAACGAATATCTGTTTTGCGATTTTCCGGTAGCCATATGGATAACTGTTTACGTAATTGCTGCGAGTGCCATTGTGTTTGAGGTTTACGATGCGCTTCTACAACGTAGCCTGGTTTTTCTCTGTTCGTTTTAAATTGTGTCATTGTATATAATTACTTGCTTATATTATTATTATTAATTACTTTGCAGCTTTATATCCTCATTTAAAATCTGTTTGAAAAAGTTCAAAATGTTAAACCCGTCAGAAGCTATAAAGTCATTTTCTCGTATATCAAATATCTTCATGGGGTATAAAAGAAACGAAAAAAGTTTCACATGAAAGTCACCGTTTTCGATAAGACCAATTTAAAATTCATGTCGAACAAAAATTTAAGGTGGCTGCCTTTGATTCGTATTCGTATCAAGTTCCTTAAGTTAAATAGGCGCCATATTCGATTTTCAGGTTATTGGATAGAATGTCCCATTCCCTTTTCAACGTTGTAAGATAACGTATAATTGAATACATAATCCTAGTAAAATTCACTCTTTGTGCATTTTAATCAAGTAGGCTTACACACGGTATATAAAAGAGAAATACCACTGACTCACTGATTCATCACGAAATCTCTGAAACTATAAGACCTAGAAACTTAAAATTTGGCATATAGGTTCCTTATGTGATGTAGGTATCCGCTAAAAAGGAATTTTTGGAAATTCGACCAGGATGAGTTTTTATTAAATTAATCAATATAGACTTCTTGTACATCTCACAAGGGCTGTTCACCAGAATTAAAATCGAAAATGGACAGAATCAGAAATGAAGTGATAAGTCCAGAATTAACCCTAAATAACAATAAATTTAGGAAAAGTAACAGTTACAAGTAGTACAACCACGACATTAAGATATTTTCTAGTAAATGTCCGTGCCAATGGTCATCGTCATCATTTTTTATCTTTCTATAATTCAGGGTAATCTGACTATTCGGGTATAACGATCTAATAAATTAGGTGCGTTAATGGGATCTCGAGGATGTGTAAGAAACTTTCAGCATTCAAGTATTCGACCCATAGTAGTTGGGATATCGATAATCATGACCTCCCAAAAGTTCTCGCTTCAGTAATTTTAAAATTAGAAATTTACTTGCATTTTTAGTAACTTAGTACCCATTGATGATGAAATGGTAGAATATGGGACTTTGATGTAGAAGATCTATGAAGTGCTTCTCGGTAACTTTGGGAGATAACAGAGTAGCTAAAATCGCCGGCAACGGAAAACCAGACCGGATCACATCACCAGATGGACCACCCGTAGATGGAGAGATATCTGGTGGTTAACATCTCTTAAGAGTTAATAACAAAGAATCCAAACCAACATCAGGAGATAATATACAAAACTCAAACCGTCCCCAAGCCCAAATAAACCAATGTTTGGTGACTACGAAAGTTACCCATGCAATCGATCTGGGACACACGGTATATAAATATACAGAACAGTCTTTAAATATATGTCTGAGAACAGCAGTAGAACAAAGCAAAAGAAAAGACTAGTTTTGGATAGTTTAGACTACCAAACAACTACTTTCCGTACAGAAATTTCGCATGCAATTAAATTACAGATCATGAAAGTGTGTGACGACCTACCACATAGAGATATTTTATAACAATTATAGAAATAAATCATGTTCGAGGGTAAATTCGTATAAATTTTTCCATGTGTTGGTCTAAGACATATAACCTCGGGCTGATCATCCTGTACAATTCTATGTACTAAAACCACTTCCTAACTGGGCGTTAATACCTCATACATATTCTTTCGCTCATTTTCTTTATGCAGATTGATTTGTCAGGCTCGATATACATAATCGTCCGCAATAAATATGCAAATCTTATTATCGCGGTTCACTGAAAATACGCACGCAAACGCGAAAGGAGCTATATATCTACGTATGTACGTACGATCTCCGTAATGAAATTTCCTCGATCCTCGTGACCGTCCGGCGACGACGACGCCTGAATTTCCTCCGGTAATAGGGAAAAAGCAGCCGGCTGGTCTGGCATTTCGCTTCGCAGAAAATGGTTTATCGCAGACCGATCGAACCGTAGAGAACTTAACAGGCGAGTTAGTGTGTTTCGTCGTGCCGTTGTGCTTACGTTAGAGTTCACTCGTGCTTAGTACATATACTTACATATGTACGTACGTACGTTGTGCGTTACAGTTTACCGGACGTCGGATCTACCAGACTTGACGAGGTCCGTTCGTTTTTGTTATTGTTCACGCGAAAGCTCGCTTCAGTTGTACGCCGATTGCGACGGTCCGCGGGTCATTCACGAGTGCCGCGGAATCTTCGCGTCTATATAAAAAAAGACAACAAAAACGATTTCATAATCTTAAACGCGACGGTTTCATTCACGATTCACGAACGTATTTCGTATCGGTGGCTTGTTAAAAGTTAACGGCGACAGTTGTTTTTAATTTTTAAGAAAAGTGCTCGCGTCCTTAAAAACTTATTTACATCCGTTTCCGTTACGTAATCCACAAGTGAATCCGTTACACAACAGTATCGGCTTTAATGGTGTACTAGGTAGTGTAGTCGTCATTGCCAAAAGTTAATTTTGGAAAAACAGCAAATTACTTTTGAACGATCGCCAAAAGTTGCAGGTGATTTTTATAGACGAGTCTATCGCCTCTTCTCCTTGTGTACATGTATATAGATGCATACGGTATAAATTCGTAAATATCTTGTTTATCGCGAATTGGAATTGGTACCCAATTTATTTTCATCGCCAGGGTGTTAATTTGTTCTCAACAAAGCTTTTGCTAAAAGTTTTTCTGTCAATTATAGCACAATATTGAAAGGTGCTTGCCAGAAATCTAGTTTGACTTTCTCTAACTTATGGTAGAAGTTTTTGAATTTACTCGATGCTGCAGATATTTGATAAGTTGAAATGCTGAAACTGGGCCGTTGTTCGCCAATTCAACATGAATTTTATCAAAAAATTCAAGCGTAGGAAACAATTTCAACTTTGAAATTAATCAAATCTTCAACTTTGGGATGATATAATCCCCAGAAAAATTCTTAAAAATCGATGGAGGCAGCTCAACATGACCTTGATATTTCGTAGTGCTTTGACCGGTAACAGTTGAATTCCTCGGTTATGGTGGTATAGATATTGTAGTAGTAGTATAGAATTGTAGTCATCCTATAGATATGTTGTCTACGCGAAAATTGTATGACTAACATATCAATGGACAAATTGGCACTGGTACTAACCTTACAGCAAAAATAATTTTTAAAAAAATGAGGAGTATTTGCCTTTTCCGATTTGGTGTACTTAAAGGGGCTAGGTGAGGTTGGACACAGTTGTTGGAATTCTTGACGAGGCAAGCGGTTCAGCCGAGAGGAGTTTGCCTCTTTGGAGCGGAGTATGGAAATGGCAGCAATCTCTCGATTTTTGCTGATTTGGTGAAGTTGGTCGGGTTTTGACTAAGTTGAAGGGAGTTGGTCGAATTCTTCGATGAAAAACGAAGGCGGTCTTTTTTAGCTTGTGAATTCCAAAGTATTTGAAATAGATTGGTTCAGTTTTTTCCTATGATTTTCGCCTTGTTTTCACGTGTGAATCGCATAACTTCACTTTAGCATGACTCTCGTTTCGTTTTTCTTTTTCTTTTTTTGTTTTGGAGTAGCTGACAATCTTATTTCTTTACTTGTTCCAGCACCAACAGGTACCAAAGAATCAAGTTAGGTTTTCTTTCTTGTACACTCTTCAATCGAATGATTTAATGACAACATCGAGCAAAACTTTCCTCAATTCACACACCAATCAATCTCGATTGGCATTCAAGATTGACGTATGTGAATGAGGTCTTTAATAGTTATATATGTTTATTATACTAGCTATCAGCGGCTAGAATAAATTATATATACATTGCAGACATGAATGTCGTAAACGGTAACAACCTGCTAGTGTAAAATTGCGGACGAAGACAGGCGCTCGTTAGTATTCATCGACTTTAAGCAATCTCCATAGATTTGATTAAAATGTCGCCCTAAGATTTAATTAGCGTTCGTGTTGGACGAAGGCGTAGAACTTCACCAAGTTATCTCCATTAAAATGGATATCAGTCTCGAAAGTTTAATCTTACAACCAGATTTTGCTACATCCCGAGCTGTAAAGTAACTTTGTATATAATTTCGTATTTTTTTGCTTGTCAGTCGTTTCATCATCTTCTTTTTTACTTTTTCTCGTACCACTTAGCATGTAAAATTAGGAGAAGAAGGGAACGGGAAGAAAAATTGTAAAAGTGATGAGACCCTGTAGAAAATAAACAGAGATATTGACATTACTCTGCAGAATAAAACTACACTGTTGTGATGTCAAGCACAAGAAAAAGGAAAATAATTTTGTATATATTTATATACTGTTGCTGTGTGTAACATTTTTATCATCTGATGATAATTTCAAAAAATTCTGTTTCTATATCAACGAAATACAATAGTAAAGATACGCGTTCTTGATTCACGACCCAGAACAATTAAATACCTACTACTTAGATATCGATTCCGACATACTTTTGTGTGGAAGTATGTACGTACGAATTGAATAATTAATGCCCATTTCAAACCGTTTGGAAAGTAGTCCGTAACCCAGAATTTTTTTATGAAACGATACATTTTGCATAAAAGCGGGCCGAACGGCTCGTAGATGGGAACATTAGTACGATAAGTGAGCGAAATTAGTGCAATTCGTATGCATACATCTCGGATAATCACGTCAAATGGTCGTTATTGTAATTTTTAGAATCGTTTCGAAATGATCGTCTGTGGCGTTTAATTGGTTTATGAGCGTTATTCAGCATTTATTCTTTAATGTTAGCGTTAAGACGACGAAATGAAAGGGAATATTCAAAATTACCTCAACTCTTCCTTCCAGTATTGACAGATAAAATATAATTTTTGGAGCAGTTCGGAAAAGTGACGTTTCCTCCATTTGCATACGAGGGCTGTTCCCTTTCTGACAAGCTCGGTAAAGTTCTTTTTCTAATTGGCCACTTTATTTACAATTTGTGAAAGCTCATAGCAGTAAGTAAATTTTGTGATAATAATAATACAGTTTTGGAGGAAATAATGTCATATAATCTTTTACCTAATTATTTTATTGCAGTGAGATCCAAAATGACTGTCTGTGCCCCTTCCGCTACAAAAAACCTTCTCGAAATGTCGCCATACTTACATTTGTGGTTAGCATTATTTCAGGGGAGTGTACGTTTAATAACAGGATATGACATTAGAATGTTGAAATTGTGTTTTGATCACTAAAACAATAAATTCGACCGTTTCTAAAGCACGTTGAATACTTTTGTTGTTGAAATACGAACAGATAATATAGAATTTGTAATAAAAAATAAAAAAGGTAATAGTTAATGCATATATACGTACCAATAATCAAGCGTACGTCAATGCCAAATAATAATAGAAAATGTCAAAAGATTTGGTGATATTACTAAAATATAATCAGTTGCTATATTCCCCGGAATTTTAGAAATAAATATTGATTTTTCAGACAATCATATTGAATTTCTCTGTGTAATAAAATTATTTATCACTGGCAATATTCTAAATCACACACCGCATAAAAAATCTTTTGATCAATTGCTTGATACGGTATATTCGAATTTGCTCCTTTTTGCTTGCTTCATCAGATTACTTGCGCTTGCTAGTTTGTTGAGTTGATCTTAATATTATTCTATATTTATGTACGAAGTCAGAAATTTCCTTCTTCTTTTACGGTAGGTACGTTAAGATCCTGGCAGATAATAAATGTGGTGGCTAACGCCCCACGGAGGAACAACACCGTTTCTCTCGAAGCTTCCTAGAGCATTTTTTTTTAGGGGCATCAGCCCCTACGCTTCCTTATATTCAATTTCCTGTATATGCTTTAGTTTTTCAATTATTTTCCTCCGTGCTTTCCTGTCATTCACTTTCCCATTACCTAAAATTCTTTATACGCGCTTTAATCAAATCCTCTTTCACTTGCTGCATCCATTTAGAGCTTGACCTTCATGTCGTTTTCTTTCCTCCTGGTTTCCAGTGTATCGCAGCTCTTATTGTAGCATTGTGCCCCGCTCTCCACACTTGTCCATCCATTTGATTCTTGCAGTGCTTTGTTGTTTCTTATTTTACCTTTCTCTTGTATTTCTTCTAGTAGTTCGTTGTTCATCCTTGAGCTGTATTTTGTGTTGCTGATTCGTCTTGGTCCTAGTATTGATCTTTAATATTTCTCTTTGTTCATTCGCAATTCTTCTTCCTCCCTTTTCGTCATTGTTAGCGTTTCAGCTGCCTACATTGGTATTGGTTTTTATTAATATTTAATAAATTGTCATTTTCGTCTTCTTCGATGAAAACTCATGTACTTCAATCTTAATTCTCCTGTTTTCTGCCTTGTTTCCAAATCTGGTTATTTTCGTTTGCTCTTCAATTAGACTTGGGCCCATTTTTCTTCCTTCCTTGGATATCTCGTCCTTCATATTCTTCATTCTACTTCTCTCCTTTGCTATTAACACTATATATGCCATGGTGCGTTTGTTATCTTACGTAGATTGGAGCTTTCTTAAATTTTGATGTTGGAATCTGACTTTATCTTGTTGACCTAAAAACGCCAAGAATGGCGAATTATAGTGTCCAAACTTGATATGGTGGCACGGATAAGACCAACTAATTTTAATCGCCAAGAAACCGTTTGAAGCATTTTCGAAGTTAGATCTTCTTCTTCGTAAAAACCTCATTATAAAATCGTTTCTTAGGTACGAACATCAATGTAGGTAGAAGTGTATTTGCTCTATAAATTCGCCTTCGCGCATATATGCTTCTAAATCTTAGCGCTTCACCTCACTCAAAGGCCACGTATGTAGTATGTATATTTAAGATACGTAGTACATTCGCGCACAATGCCTCTTCAATTAACCGTAATAGTTCTTCAACGGACTCTCCGGTTCTTTTCAACATTATTTATTCGATTTACTACTCTCCAAGAATAAAATATCACTTCGCGCACTTTTCCGCGTAACTGTATATGTGGATGTATGTATATGTATGTACGTAGGTGAATTTTTCCAATAGAAAGATATGCTGCTACCATACGTACGGACTTCTACTACGCTTACACATAATGCGCGGTCGCTGAATAACAATAAGAAGGTAATTAGCCGTTTAGATTAGATATGGGAAATAGCGGTATCATGAACAATGCGGTACTGTGAAATAACTGTGAAATTAAAGAAAGAACGCCGTTCGACTGCCGAGGAAATGGAGGAAATGTCAATTTAGCGTCGATGTAAAGTGTTGGCGAATTGAATGAAGTTTCGCAGCCGCGGCGACTGATGTAATGTTCGTGGATCGTCCAGGTGGGTTTATGGCTTTTTTTTATTGATACGCTTCCCTAATGATTGCCTAAGCTTTCCTAAATCTATAGCAAATTTTCGATTTGTGGTTTCTTTTTTTTTCGCTCACGATCGTTCTAAATCGAAGCGAAATCTTTTCAAGATGAATCCGATTAACATTTTTAATGAAACGTATTATTTTGCACCATTTTCGATCGGATTGAAAAATAAATCTTGCCAGTTTATTGCTTAGGGATATAGCACCGCTTGTAATTTAACAAAAATGCGCATAGGGTACCATATACAATGATTGGCACTTATTGACAGTTTCACTACACACAATTTATAATTTCGTCTAAAACAAATTAAAAATCGTGATTGAATTTAGGAAGCATTGAATATTTTTACTGCACAAACCAATCAATCTTATGCTTTCGAATAGTTAATTAAAAAATTGGCTAATTTAGAAGTATCAAAAATCACAGCTATTGGCAGTAGGGACATATTAATTGGCACCCAAGAATGATACTCCTCTGAAGTTGGCGCCCGATTTTTCAAAAATGAAATTCTAATTCTTAGAGTTCTGAGACAAATAAGTATAGTTCTGAAGTTCTTGCATAACATTTTCAATACAAATCAATCCAAACATCACATTTCAGGGCTAGCGCCGTAATTTGTTCGTTGGAAAGTTCTGATCGTTTTATAGGTGTCAAGATTGGCATTTTATAAAGTTATTCAATATTCAACTGCATTTCGTACATGTACTCCATTTGAATCAATAGTCTTTGAATGGTAATATTCTATATGCGTTTGTATTTCTCGGTACAAACCGAAACGAGCTAAACAGGATATATAAAAACGGTCATCATATTTGCTCTTCGCTCGTATCCATCGTACATATGTACATACATACATATATTTTGCTCGGTCGCACACCGCGACCGTCCCTTTCGTTATTATAGAAACGTTTCGTTGCGTGCTCACCCATCTTACTCACGAAGACGAAGTTCTTTCGTAGCCGCGGGCGGAGGCGCGGGGAGGAAAGAGGAACGCAGAAGAAGAAATCATCTCAGCACGAAACGGCAAAAACCAACATCCTCTCTCCTCGAATTACGGCCGTTCCCAGTGATACGTTTAAACGAAGGGAAATGAACGACAAATTAACGTCGTCGGTTATTTTAATGTTTACGGCGGTCGATTAAACGACGGTAAAGACTTATTTGCGCTACGTACGATCTGTGGATAAGTCGATCGGTACGTGAAAGATTCGTGGATTCGAAGGTTTTAGGTAAATGAAATCGAATTGTTCAGAGCTAAGTAGCCGCTTCAAAAATTACGGAAAAGAAAACAAAACCCAGTAAAAACGCATTAAATTGTCTTTGAACGTAATTTCTCTTACAATCAATGCCCTTTTACCCACGTTAACACTAATTTTCATTTGTTCAATTTAGGGAAGCATCAATATACGATGTGTAACAAAAGTCAAGGATATTGGCTCTAAATCCAAAACTATTACCATTTGTGAGAAATGTTGAAGCTGGACTCCATTTCTAGTTTACTAGGCACGGGGGTAGGCTAAAAAGTTTTGAGTCTAACACAATTTTACATAATGGATAAACTTAACAATTTTTTTCAACTCTGTATGATGGAATAAATGTTAAAGTGTTGATTGGCATCCTTTTAAAGGAAATTTAGCGAAATATCCTGATTAATAAATAAGAATTGAGCTGCGATAGCATTTCTCATACATCCCAATAGTTATAGATTTGAATGCAATATTCCTTTCTTGACTTTTGTTAGCTGACGTATTTAAAATTCAATTCAAATCGAAAATACAAATCCGTTCAAATCACATCAATTAAGATTCCTCCTGCGACTTTTCCATCTGATAAAAGCACGAAGTACGAGAAGTAGGTGCGTGCACCTTTCAGCCTTAAAGCTCGTGGTGATTCATCTCGTTCCCTAGCAGGGGCCTATAAATCTAATTCGATTTTACAATCTCCTCAACTACGCGGTGTTTATCTAACACATACTTTTGTAGTTCTAAAACGGATAGTTAAAAATAGAAGCCATTATTCGCTTTTATAATTTTTCACGTTCGTTTCCATTCGCGCAAACGGCCGCTACGCCTAAAAATAGGCTTTTAAACAAGTGGTAACGGATAGTTACTAAACAGTGCTTTGAACCTCGGACAAAGAAGCGTCGAATGAATTTTCAGATATTATAGGTTCACTTATTGCCGCCTCGTATTATTAGATTGAAGCCTCTCAAATCGGGTCGTTGACGAAATCCGGAGACCTTGACAGAGTACGCGCGCGATTAAATAGCCCATTGGGTGCTAGAAATGAAGTCGTGATTTCACATCTACGCACATATTATTGCACTATTTACATAGGAGCCCGTAATTAAAGTATGATTCATAAAAACGTTGACATCATACGTATCAAGCGAGGCGCTGCTGTTTAAATTGGGTTAGGCTTGTTAATGTAACACTTGAACGGCGGCTCTTCCCATATTCCCACACCGCAAATTTTATATAATAATAGCAAACAAAAGCGGAGCCTTCGCTTACGTGTATTTATAAAGTTGTTATTTGGTTTTTCAATGTAAAGGTAAATGATAGTAGAGCTGATGTGTGTAAGTAGAATTGCTATAATATTAAACAGCTCAACGCGTCGGCAATAAGAAACACAAACTTGAGTAACCTAATATTTCAACATCCACCGGTCTCCGCCACATCGATATTTATAAATATGTCTGATTTATGAAGCAAAAATAATAACAGGAAAGATTTACACAATTTCAAAAGTTAGATAAAGCAGATTCGCTAAAAATACAGTTTTAGAAATATACATACATCTGTATATGTACGTCCAACGTATAAGTGCGCATCCGGTTAACAGTAAAAGATGAAAATTAACCCTCCAACTACTTTCGTTGTTTTTAGGCAACATTTCGTGGTATAAATTTTTACCCCGTTTACAATTTTTTATATTTCGAAACAATGATTTTTTGAATTAAACAAAAACATATCTCTCGCCAGAAGATATGTACTTTATTCAAAATAATTCATTAATTTTTTTTAACAAAAATGGAAGAACGGTGGAACAGTTACAAGTTATGAACGAAAATATGACATGTAGGATAAAAAATTACCCCGCGAATTTGGTTAAGAGTAAAAAATGGTTGTACATTTTTTACTGAAAAGAACTAAACGATACGACAAGCAATGTCCTGTTCGAACCATTCCCCACGCTCATCGCTAACTTCGTCGAGGTTTTGAAAATAAAAATCCAGATGTGAGTCAAAAGGTGTGATGTTGTAAGGACACATTGCAGCCTATAACACGAGTAAGCATTTCACTATATCTCGAACAGGATCTTCATAGTGTTCAGCTTTTTCATTTGCCAGGAATTGATAATATAATATTGATAATGAATAAAACTCGTAGAGTAAACACTTCACTATATTGCTTCACTAAAATATAGCGAAGTGTTTACTCGACGAGTTTTATTCCTTATTATTAATTTCTGAACAAATTGATGTAAATGCCCGCTAGTCTGCATTTTTCCTTCAGCCAGTTTGTTTTCCAAGTCTTCCTCGTACATTTTACAAAAATGTTCATTAAACCAAATTTATTATGCAATGATGGAAGAAAGACAAGTTGTCGATTTACATGTGGTTCATGTGATATGCTTTTAACATCAGAAAAGCGTTATGAAGCGATTTTCAGCATAAATCGGACATCAGAAGAAGTTAATTTTGCAACTCGATTTCGTCCAAATCCGACCTATTACACGTTTTTTGAGGTCCTTTTAGCGGACTTCTTCTTCTTAACCGTTTTTGACCCCCTTTGAGTGGATTTATGGTCAGAAAGCGTTCTGAGGCGATTTTGAACGTAAATCGGACATCGAAAAAGTTAATTTTTCCACGTCCACGTTTTGTCAAAATCCGACTTACACGTTTCTTGAACCCCTTTTGACGGATTTTTCGTCTGGATTTGGACGAGAACCGCTAAACGAAAGTAACAATCCGTTACGTGGCCTTTTGGATTCCGCCAAACCATAGTTGAATTCCAAATTTCAGTTTACTACGTTTTTCTCGTAACCAGTTTCTCAGATTTCTGGTACATAAATTGCAGCATATTGGACTGAGAACTTAGTTAATTTCTTAAACAAAATTGCACCGGCCCAGCTGTTAATGATATAAAAAGTTATAACGAAGTATATTTATAAATTTTGAGAAATATTTAACATAAAATAAAGATAATTACCTAGTGTTGTGTGTGTGAGTGTAATTTCTTTTATTCGATGATGGTTCTTCCTATGTCTCCTCCCTTGAATTCCTTCTTCGATGCAGCTCCATTTTCTATGGATTCTTCCCTTTTTTAAATTCTTTCTTCTCCGGTGTGGTGAGGTTCTTTTATTCACTGGTACTTCTTCTTAAAACCCTTTTAGTCCAAATATATTTATAAACTTTTTTGTTGACTTATCTGTCTTGTCAATTTTCTTCGTCATCAACCAAACAAACTTTCTATTTTTTTCTGGAAACCAGGACTACACTACATTATTTCTCCGTTGTCCACGAAACGAAAACTTTAATTCACCATGACTTGAGTTCGTCCAAGGCATAACGTTGCTATAGAAGCCTGTATTGAATGTCTAGATATACTTGGTTATTTATATCCAGTGGTTATTAGAAATTCTTGTGATGTGAAAGTATTGTATATATGTGTTTGAATGTTTACAATGCATTTCTATCTTTTAATCGATGCTTTTTATAATAATTAATAATTTTATTTCTAGTTACATTTTTTCTCCCATTAACCGTCTCTGGCTGGAATTAAAATAAGAAGCTAACACTCGTAGGGTAATAAAATGCTTAAAAGGTGGCGTGCGTGGTACCGAAAAAGTATAAATAGAACCCAAAAATAAACCGAAGGTTATTTGAACAAAAACATTCATAACGTCAACATTTACTGTGAATTTTTACATACAAAATACAATTCATACGTCAAAATTAGGTTCAGATAGCAAATAAATGAACTACCAAAATCCAGTTCGTCGTCAATACCTTCGAAAGGCTTTAAAAAATTTGATTGATTTTATCACACCTCATAATCTTCATTCGAATTTTCAAAGCAGCGTTGGAATATAAATAACAAAAAACAAAATTATGGAAGTTAAGTGTACTTTAAAATCGAATATTTGTCATTGTGTCGGAAGACATGTGAAACAAACACGCTCACATCATTATCGCCGTTTAACTGTACATTGTCGCAAGCCATTCGATAGTTTTCACGTGCACGGAATATATAAGCGAGAGGTAAATACATACGAGTACGTTGAATGAACGCAGATAAGAAATTCATGTAATGACGTCCGCACGTTAATGCCAGAACAGTTTCGTATCCGCTTCGCATTGATGTTAGAAGCAGCTTCCTTAAAAGAGGAGGCATAATTAATTGAATATAATTTGCACTTTAAGTTGCTGGTAACAAAGGAATTCCCGACGGCATCAATGTTTTGTAATCGATCGAAATTGTTTTGTAAAAATAGAATGAATGCTACCATGTTACCTAAGCTTGTCCGAAAGAGGGCAAAGAGGGTGGGAATAGGAAGAAATTAAATTCAGAAGCAGTTAGAAAGGCGAAAAAAGGATTCAACCCTCCCTCGGTAGCCTCATTGCAGCTATAAACTTTCCAAGAATAAAACGGTGCATTTCGAATACATACAGTCCGACAATTAAATAACGGAACTTTTAATTTAAATCATAGAACACCTAGTGTCATCTATTAAACGGTAGCGGCATTAGAAACACATTGCTCTCCTCTTTTAAAGGCACTTAAGTTGCGTGCAAATTGTATGACAGCTTATAAAGTTACATGCATTTAGTATGTAATCATACCGAAACAATTGTACAACAAAAATCTAAATAAAACTAGTGAAATTCACCCAAGCGTGTTTTTATTTTTGATTATTATTCACGAAGATGTTTCACAAAGAACCAATGGCTACATCAATAGATAGTATTAAGACAATGTTAATTACGTTCTATGATTCAAAAGGTATTGTCTAAAAGGAATTCGTTTTGTTAATGGAGAATACTATTTGGAAGTTTACATCGTTCGTGGTCGAGAATTGTTCGAGTTAGGCAAGAATATCCAGCAGGAAAACGGCTGTTTTTATTGCACGATAATGCACCATCTCACAAGATCTTAAAGGTTTGTGAGTTTTGGAATAAAAAGACAAATTTGTCTCATCGCTCACCCGCCGTATTGGCCTGATCTATCACCGCGCGACTATTTTCTGTTCCCGAAACTAAAAACTGTAATAGAAGGATACTTTTATGATAATGTTCCAGCCATTCAAGCAATCGTGGCAGACCCGACATCAAAAAGTCAACCCCTGCAATACGCTACATTGAGTCTAATGGAACATATTTCGAATAAAAAAATTTCAACAATAATGTAATGCGTATTTTATTCTATATTTAAAAATTTCCCTTATTTATATAATAATTGTCGAACTGTATATGTACAATATGTCCTAGCAAAATACTATCGTTTGATTTACACAGAAACGTCCGGTTTCAGTATTTTTGAAGTTGTCGTGAATAAATGGAAATTAATGGTAATGTGCAGGTTAAAACCATGGGACTTAAGGGGCGAGAGGCAAATAAACTTTATATAGGTACGATAATAGCAAATATAAATGGATATTTTGTAATATCCTGCGTGTGGTGCGCGCTGTTCTTTTCCCCTGTTTGCAGCAATCGCACGTATATTGTGGTGCGTTGCTCCCGCATATAATTATGTAAATTATAGAGATAATTTTATCATCATTTATATTCCTAACGGTGTACGCATATGTACATATATTTATGTATCTGAGATTTATGCTTTAAGTATTTCATTTTAATCGATGCGAAGCGGCCTGGAAAGCTGTAAAATTGTGAAAGATAGGAAAGGAACTAACATCTTCCTGTTGATCTTTGAAAAAGCAATAATTACTTAGGTGCCAAACCAGTACAAAGAAGAAATATCATTAATCTACATTGTTTTATTACGAACAAGATTCACGAAGTGATGATCCCCAGTAAAAAATATCCGTGGAAAGGATAATTGTTTAAATTATCGAAATGCCATTTTCCATTCAACACGATATTACGAGAGCATTAATCACTCCTAACGTACTATTTCAACGCCGCACGAAGAAAGAGAAACATCATTAATCTATATCGTACTAATTACGGTCGTTTAAGAAATTTGCGTATTGTTTCGCATATAACAATCGGACTCGTTTCTTTTTTTTTTTTTTTGTACCCCGCACAATAGAACACTTTCGTAACATTGACACAATCTCTCAGGTCATCGTCCATAACAAGCGGTTAGTCTCGAAGACAATGGCGTTGAAAGGTGATTAGCAATCCATTCCCCGAGTTTCTTCCATTTTCGTTCTGCCTCGTGCGAAAGGAATTGGCACTTACGTACGTTACGAAATGAGAAGGACCTAAATTTGAATTCGCAACGGAAAGAAAAAATGAACTAGTTAATTTCTTTTTATTTGTTTGTCAGCATCACTTAGGTACTATGTGGTCCAGCTCTCTTTCTATAACGGTGAAGTTTAAATTGTTTCCTAATCTAGTCATTATAGACCAGAGGTCTCCAAACTATAGCCCGCGGGCAAGACAAAGATTTTTGGCTCTGTACAAAGATTTTTTAAAGAATGTAACTAGAAATAAAATTATTAATTATTATAAAAAGCATCGATTAACAGATAGAAAAGCATTGTAAACATTCAGACACATACATGCAACACTTTTACATTACAAGAATTCATCAAAAATTACTGGAAATAACCAAGGATACATCGACATTTAATACAGGTTTCTATAACAGCGATATACCTGGATGGACTGGAGTCGGGGAGAGTTGAAATTTTCGTTTCGTGGACAACGAAGAAATAAAGCAGTGTGGTCCTGGTTCCCAAAAATAAATAAAAAGTTTGTTTGGTTAACGACGAAGAAAAATTGAGAAGATAGATAAGTCAACAAATAAGTCTATAAATATATTTCGAATAAAAGGGTTTTAAGAAGAAGTACCAGTGAATAAAAGAACCTCACCACACCGGAGAAGAAAGAATTTAAGAAAAGGAAGAAGGAATTTAAGAGAGGAGACATAGGAAGAATCATCATCGAATAAAATAAATTACACTCACACACAACAACAACAACAACACACACACACACAACACTAGGTAATTGTAATCTTGATTTTATGTTAAATATTTCTCAAAATTTATGAATATAATTTGTTATAATTTATGCTTTTTATATCATTAATTAAGAGCTAGACCGGTGCAATTTTGTTTAAGAAATTAACTAAATATTCAGTACAATACGCATGGATAAGTCAAAAATAATAACGAATGTAGGTATGGTATCGTTTAACTTGGGTCTATAAATCATTCAACTACAAAATTACGAAAAATATACGTTTCGAATTGAGCAACTTTATTGGCAAAGGAAGGAATAAACCTAGCAACGGATAACCGTCAGTAAAATATTTATTGTCTGGAATAACAAACAACAACCGCCTCGAAAATAGTCGAAAGGAGACCATCCGATCCGGATAATAATAATAATAAAAAAGACTTCAATTCCATCCTTCGCTTTAATACTCGCTACTTCTGGCGCGTACGCCGACATCAAAGACGAATTACTTACTCGTTGAGATAGTTAAGCGCGGTTTCCGAGAGATCGAGAGACAGTAGTGCTAAATGTCTTCTTCCGTGGCCCGAATTAAGGTCGTAAAACGGCGGAAATAGGTCGACTACGCTCGATCCGGCTGCCGCGTGAAAAACGGCCGTTTCGGATGGGCGCTGCAGGGTCACGCCGTTTCGGTTTCTCCGTCGAAAAATTTCGATTTAAGCCCGCGCTATTTCTGGAGCGGTATACGGCGAATCCGGACTTTATTTTTGGCGAGCGCGTTCATAATTTTCAATGACGTCAGCATTTGTTTTGGTGCCTAGTTTTATTTTTACGTTCAAGATGTGTTTATCCGATGGTCAGATGTATATGTATGTATATGTTGGTGCGGAGTAATTTTTATTTGACGCATGTGTTTCGGAATAGCGGAGTAGTACGTAGAACTGAGAAGTTTGAGAGTTTCGATTTAAAATGTGTGGATGGAGGTGAAATCGACGCCGTTAATGTATGATCCGATTTTCCTTTAATTCTTAAAGTTTTCTAAATCAAACGTTCAAATGTTGCGTTTCATAACGTTACCGGCTTCAATGATCACATTCCACCAACATTATGCGATTTACTTTTTGAGATATAACTTCACTTCATCGAAAACGTGCTATACTTAGCATTTCCGCGGAATCCAAATGCGAAATCCTTAATTACCACAAATCTCTCGAGTTTCTTGGCTAGCAAGCATCACAAATCAATCAACACTAATCAGATTTTAGTAAAACCATTCGTGATTCTTTCCGACCGATCAAATCTGCTTTAACTGGTTTCCGATATGTTCTAGAACAAGCTTCTCATATCATGATTATTTCTTTTTCTTGGTGCAAGATTCAATCACTAAGGAGAACCAACCGTTTATACCCACATACCTGTCATTTCTAAATGTAAATTCTAAAATCTCGATCTCACAAACACAAATTTAATCGTCGCCGCCAGTAAATTCTTCCATAATGACAAAGTACAGATAACACCGATTCGGAAAACGACGAAGATTCATTTCAACGTCTTCCTCGCGGTGAAGCCCCTAAGAACCGCAATTAATTCTTCGCACGCAATCCTCGCTTGAACTCCGTTGACCTAGAGTTCCTACGTGTGTAGGTGTTCGTCGAGTGTTGAATGAGATTATTTCCGCAAGGGAAGATATCTGATTTCGCGATAGGTATCGGTTAACGCGAATAATGGCTTCTCGTATTCTTCCCTTCCCTAGACGTAGAACATACCTACAATTGTTTTCGTTTTTTTTTTGTTGTTGCAATTTAACGTATAGATGTTCTATTGTGCAAGCGATTGAAATGTTTGAAAAAGCGGGAAATATACTTTAAGGATAATGTTGCATGTTAGCGTGTTATATCACGTTCAAGAATGTGTTTTTGTGATTATCGTCTCCTCTCGCGTTTCCTACTTTGATCGTTACGTTGTACACAATAGGGTATACGCATAATTTTTATTTATAATTCGATTAGATACTTTAACATTAAAAATTATTGATATCGTTATCAACTCTGTATAAAATATATTATTTCTGGTTATTTTGAATTCCCCGACAAAACAAGTGTCACTTATGACGTTTTGCGTTTCCATGGTTACTTACAGTTTATTATTTATTTTTTGACACATAGCACTAACCTATAAATTTTCTTATATTACAATTACATGTTAATAATATGCGAATTCATACGAAACAACAGTATCTCTATTAAATTATTCAATATTTAATTTAAATTATTTAATATTTATTTTAGTTTTACTTACGATTCAGTTTTAACTCCTCTAATTTCGGCGGTGTTGAAAGAATCGTTTGACCGAATGAATTTCATCAACATAAACAAGTTAATATTCAGTAAATTATCACTTTGCGCCTTTACAAGTACGTTTTCGGTAATTTTCGCCATTCTAAAGTGTCAAGCGAGAACTTGAGCACGCGTTAAAGCATTTTAAATCAATATTTTTTGACGAAAACTTGTGGTTTTAAAATAGAACTAAATACAACTGAAATTGAACTGATTCTTGTAAATAAATCTACAGACGTCACCGAATTCGCCAGTAATACACTCGTATGGTTTCGGATGTTGGTCGGAGACACTCGAATAATTTGAATTTTAATTAGGATTTATAACATATTGCTTGCCTAAATTTGCTGTTTGAAATTTCCGAAATCGCTCGTCCGAATTTTCCGTAATCGCTCGTTCCAATTTTCTGAAACACTCGTCCCAACTTTCCGGAACACTCGCCCGAATTTTCCGAAAGTATTCGTAACCATGAGCGTGCAATAATAATTTAGCACCATATGCTTTTATGAAGAACTTTTACTAACACAACGATTAACCGCAAGTTTCATCTTTCGGTCAATCGTCGAAACCCACTGCCACTGTGGTGTTATAATTCGACTTTTAATGGAACAAATATTGATAACTCGTAACACAACTCGAACAGAGATTAACATTTTTAATGGTCAACATTTAAAAAGGAAAGTTGAAACAATAAACTTACGTTTAATTTTTATAGCTACTTTAATCGATTTTTCCCCAAAAATATTCAATTCTTTTGAATCATACCGTTGGAGATTTTTACGTTCAGATCATGTAAATTTTAGACGAATCCATGAACAAAACCCATAACTACAGATTACTTACTTAACGAGCCTTTGAAAGCTACGAACTGTGCACTATTTGGTGGCGGAGAAGGAAGTAGATGTGCCCGTTGAAACGTCATTAATTTGTCTTATATACTTTCAAAAAGTTCGGGTGTTTTTGCACAAGAAATTGTACGCGTATGAAAGTAATTTTTTAATGGCTTTTTTTTTTGACACAAATTCCAATCGTAACATTTACAATTTATCTTTTTTCTGTCGTTGCAGAATGCAGCAGAACAACGACAAAAGGGGGTCGAGTGTCGCCCGCCACCCGACCCCCGCAGCAGCAGCGAGCTCCCGTCAAAGCACCTCCGCGGACAGCTGAAGCTCTGGCCGTCTTGGTGCAACACTTGGTGTTCAATGTAAGTACCAATTTTTTTTCAAATGTACCACATTAAATTCTTATTGAATTAAATGGATTATAAACACTTTGCATTAAGTTTGCAATCCGTGAGTAACTCGAGTAACCGTGTTAGTTCGTCCGCATGCATTATCTCTTTAATCTTTCTTGGAAGATGGAAATCTTTCGCTCTCATCAGGATTGTTGCAAGATTGGTGAGGATATAGGAAGAGATAGTGGATTTGAAGATAACAGAAAATAAAGTTAAAAATCATGATTTCTCTCAACTTTTTGCAGTCTTACATTTTCTTGCTTCAATGCATAGAAATATTCCCATCTTTTCGAGATCGCATACTTCCGATGACGCTAATTGTTTCAAACCAAGTTTGAAGTATTCGAGGAGCTGATTAAAATGAAGCAAACCGCGGGTCTCTACGACAAGCATTTTCCCGGAGATATTGTACTTTAAAGTTCGAAAAAATTCGAACCTAAAATTAGCATCATTTTGTTCTCGCGTGAAAAGGATTAAAGATATCGCGTTCATTCGAATCCTGGCCAAAATCTGCTTCTAGAAAGCTCTACCCCATCGCGACAGAGCAATAAATAAAGGCCCGATGCCGATTTGAAATTTCTAAAATAAAAATCTAGAATTTGAACAAAATTTTGATCATTCGACGACGAAATCATGTTCGAATTTCCAAGTTGTTTTACGTCAGAATTTCTCTTAGGAGGATCCCACTCTAGGCGTAGATTTGTCCTTCATCGGAGTCATAGAAAAATAATTCCTTGTTCTCTCAAAACTCATACAAACACATAATTTCTTTTGAAAAAGTATTGCCGAAAAAATTGTTCAGAAGTGCCCAGGAGAATCCTGGAATCATCAACTAGACCATCATTTATTATGGCACCGGCGATTCCAATAATTCAGCTAAATTCAACGTTCTTGATGATTAACTTGATTTAGTTAAGTTTACGGAAATTTTAAACGCAGCCCGCTACCACTATCTTGACATTGTAAAGTTTTCGTTTGACTTATTGGATCTTATATCTAAGACAAGATTGGAAATAATTGGGATACTCCAAATAACAAAGAATACAAAAAGATGGAAAAGTTACAATTACAAGCTACAATTTCATATTTTTGAAGATACGATTAATCCTTCTTAACCTTCCTATACTCACGTCAAAATGAAAGACGTATACTATACTATATAAGTCAGTCTCACAGACCGTATGCGTGAGTATAGGAAGGTTAATCCAACATAATTTAAAGTAATGAAGGAACTTATAGAAAGGAATCAAAAATGTTTAATTTTTTTATAAGGTTATTTCCTTCAGTCTAAAATAAAAGACTATGTACTCACATATTTAGCTAATTGCTGCTCTTATTTTCTCCAAATGAAGCAGAGATGTAAAAAAATGCTGTAGGAAATATAATGTAGTGGGTGGTTTTTCGTAATCTCACCTTTTAATTTCTTACAAATTTTTTTGCTGATTGTTTTCTTATCTTTTCCTAATATCTATCGCTCAAAAATATCTTACAATCTAAAATCGACCAACCAACATCCTACTTTGTTACTTAAGTGTAGTACAGTAGTACACTTTCCCTTTTCCCTCTCTTTCTCCCCATTGTCTCGTTCTCTTTCCGTTCTATTACTCTCACGGAGGGTTTCCGTGAATAGACAGGAAGTCGTAATTTTATTTTCCCAACGGGCTAGCGGGTACCGCCTACTCGTTTCCTGAATGCCAACTAATGAACTGCACAACTTTGGCGGTCAAATTCGGCGATATTCGAACGAGCTACGTTTCTAAACTACGGCATATAAACGTTTACGGAAAATTCGCAATAATCGTGCTAAAAATAATTCCCCAAATGCGTAATCACGGTAATGTTCGAAGGCGAACGCACAGAAATAAAGATATTTTGATTTTGTAGTAGAACAGGTGATCTGCAGGATAGCTTTCAAACATTACGTGTTCTTGTTCTTAAATGATCGAACGAGGTGATGGTGTTCGGATATCTTGCTAATCTATAACTATGTAAAGTTACGACATACGTATGTGATAAACCGTTAAGTTTTAGCAATTAAGTATTCGATTTTCGAGAAACCTACTGACTGACCTGATAGCACTAAATTGTATCCAAAAAGACAAATAAAAGCTTTTTACATCTAAACCGTAAACGGGAAAATAATTAATGATGATCTATACATGTATATCGTGCTAAAACTAGACCAAGCTATTAGATCTGCGGTTATTATTCAATCGTGACTGCTATAAAATTAAACTATTCACACGTATTAACTCTTATTATTAATGTTAAACATGATTGTAATTAATTAGATAATTAATCGTCGCTATGAAATGATGAATTTGTGCAGTGTACAGAATGTTATCTCATTTTCCTATTATACCGCAAGGAAATTCCTTTGATTTCTATGAAACTAGATGCTCGCCACTCCCAAATTCGATATTCGCGAGATATTGGAAGTTACACCTCGGAAACAACGCAGGAGCAGTGTACAAGTGTGTTTTATACTTTGACAACACACACTTCTCCTCTATATCCCTTTCTTGCGAAAATTATTTAAAATATCTGGGTATATTCCGGCGGTCAAATTTCTAACTGCCCAACGGTTCTTAATAGCTGATATTTTGGGAAGGTATTATTAGATCACATGTAACCTGATCTATGAAAAGAGGGCTTAGGTATCAAAAAATAACTTTTCACTTTCTTGGCGATTCGGATAGAGTTTCAGACGCTCTTTCACATGGTGAAAACCTGGAAGTCATAATGTGTTGAAAAGTTTATGAAAAGGGAGGAAGAAGAAGAAAAAACTGATTTTTTAAAATCTGGAATAAGGAAAATACATCAATTTATAAGATAAAAACATTATTATATGCCAGAAAAACATATTTTGTTTACCTTTAACAGATGTTTCTTCGAAAACTTATTTTCGCACGTAAGTCACTTTTTGTAGACCAGGTCACATATTAATATTTGGTAAATTTGAAATGTCACCTCTCTCTCACTCACTAAATTTATACTATTCGACTACGTCAGCTGCCGACTTGCCACGCCTGAATTTTCAACCGTAGATATAATAGTCGACTGGCCTAACCATTCGGAGCCAGTAATAATGCGAAAATGGATACGATAAAAAATATAGAAATGAGGAATAAATTGGATGTATTATCAGTTCAAACCCAATAGAAGCAAATAAGGGACAATACAGCAGATGTGCAGAGTATTCAAAAAACCCTAACAAGGATGAGAAAAATTTAGATATTGAGGCAAAAACGTTTATGTCGATTAGAAAGATGTGATTAGCAGCAACAATTTGAACTTAAACCTCGACACCTTCGAGCAAAAGAGGAAAAATTATAGTGGTAATGAAGAACAAATTCGGCAATAAAATATACAGGGTGTAACTGTGTAAATAGTTAAGAAGTTGTCCAACGGTAGATAATTAAAATATATTCAATATTGGCTTAATATACCGTTTTCAATACGATTAACGATCGGATCATTGAGATCGAGTAAGCATAAATAATTTATGAAGAAGCGGTCGACTTCAAATTTGTGAATTTTTCACATTGCTTGCACAGTACATCTATGTTATCTACGGTTGATTAATTTTACTTTAAACATTTTTACACAGCAATCACATCAACATATTATCGTTAAACAGGTCTAATGTTAAGCATTTCTTGTGAAAGTTTCTTTGTTTTCTTGACTTTACATTGTTTACCAATAAATAAATTTTTTGAACGAAAATATCTTAGTCATTATCAATAAAAAATCGTCGAACATATCAAATATAGGGCAAGTTCATTCAACGACAGCGAAATAAAACATCTGTTTATTTTTCTGTAATAGTGACAGAGACAGAGAAGCATTATTCACTTGTCGATAATATGCTATTGACTGGCGGTGCTGTTTCAATGAAACCGTCTGCTTACATTGCAGAATACCCGAATACTGACCGAATGCCCGACTATTCATTTCGACTTTTAGAAATCCCTTACCTTGTCAAATAAACGTCTACGATAAACACGGTACCGTAATGTAAAAATGTAGGGGGCCAAAATTTTATTAAAATTAAGCAAAAACGTTCCACGTAATTTGCCATTGTTTTTCCGTTAACTATACAATACTAGCTTTACCGTATTAATAAATTAACAACTTTCACAGTTACAGCCTGTACATGTTAACTCTAACAACGGCTAGTTGAAGAAATGCAGATGATCAAACGGAAATAATCCTTTCTTACTACATTTCTAGAGAAAATTAATTATCCCTAATTTATTCCTTCAAAATCAGTAGTTTGTTTTTTTCCTTGTATTTCTTACCATTTGCTCAATCGATCCTTACCTGCCCGTTTCCTTTGAATATCTCGACTTTCTCTTGTATGCAACAACGATTGGCGTTTACTATACAATTGACAAAATATCATAAGGCGATAATATTGAATCATACCGCAAATTTAACCTAATAATACTTACGGACTTTACCTGCGTTACAATACATTGTATGCGCCAAGACCTCTCATCAATATCGTCATTAAGGAAATAAATTGCTATCTCCTAGCATCTGTAAACACGATAATTTGCCGATGTAAACATACAAATTAGAAATCTGTGCAGTTTGTCCGCGTGCGCCTTCGAAGTAATTACGGACAACATATGTCCCGCTTATACTACTTCGGCCCGTTACTTAAGCAGTCAGTTAAAAGTATCGAAGGCAGGAAGTGATGTGCACATGATGTTTCTGTTCGGCAATATACAACTCGTGAGCCATTTTGTTAAATACATTTGGAAAGTTAATGTGAGTACATACGTCATTTTATAAATTAAGAGATCTAGCGCCGCTTAATTTAAATTAGTCTCAAGAGAGAATATTCTCGTTCCCGCTTACAAGGTCAATGAAGGTTCGAGATAAATTAATTTGAATAAAAAGTTAATACGAAACGCTCTAATTTATTTTATTACATTAATGAGAACCTACATCCTATGATTAATTTAAACACATCTTTAAGGGTGTTGGGTACTTTTTTCAAGATCAATTAAACTTATTGGTTCCAAAACTATTTTGAAAATTGTATATCTGATCTTTAAAAGTAGCGTGTGTAACGATAAAATTCCTTGTTTGTTATTGAATTTAACCTCAATTAAGAAATAGAAACATGAACATGGGCTTACCATCATTTTTGGACTTGAAGAAAGTAACGATAACAAAGGAATTTACAAAAGAGCTCCATGACAAGTCGTAGCTATCGTAGCTACTAAACGGTATGCCAAATTTCGAGCCCTTTGGACTTACTGATGCTTCACTTATTATTGAAAGAAAAATTGAAGCTGTAGAACTAGTATTTTATCGTTACAGACACTACTTTTAAAGGTCAGATAAATAATTTTCAAAATAGTTTTGGAACCAATAAAAAAAAAAAATTAAGTTTAACCTTCCTATACTCACGTCAAAATGAAAGACGTATACTATACTATATAAGTCGGTCTCACAGACCGTATGCGTGAATATAGGAAGGTTAACCGATCTTGAAAAAGTATCCGACACCCTCAATTTGTCCTGTTTTTATCTCCACGTTTTGGCTTGTTGCAGTTGGAGGCGTTCAGAGTTCCTTCGCTCGTACAAGAGGTAGAAAGAATTCGTTCGGACGCGGAAGGTGCGCGCCGGACTTGCCTGCAGTTAGAGCAAAAATTATCGGAACAGAAGACGAAGCATTCGATCGCTATCGAGGAGGAAAGAGCTAGATACAGGGCGGAAATAACGGCTCTCATTGAGGAACATCGGATCGCAATCGCTGAGTGTAAGTCATCATAAGTATACCAGTTGATAATATTTATCGTTATCAGTCGATAATAAGACGATTATATTGTTACTTTGCAAGACACAGTTCGTGTTGTAAACACCAATTGACAGTGGGATATTTATCCAATAATTTCGGGAGAATACGTACACTCATCGAAATTCTAAATGTCCGCCTTTCGAGCGCATGCGCCCGTCCTAAAACTTGCGGGGTTACTATCGATTGGTCCGCACGAAATAGTCGTTTAAAGTAGAAAATGTTATAAAATGTTATAATATAGTGTAAATTAATAGGTCATTTAGTCTTTTTATTATTGCCTCTGATTTGTTATTTTTTTAAGATTTACGAATAAGTTTAACTAATTGAAATTATTTTTATAAGCACTACACAAAATAATTTAATTAGAATGTGAAATATAAATAATTCATGTCTGCAATAAGGGATATGTTCAAAAATATGCCATACAATACGAAGTTTTCGTTTCTAGAAAAGTTTAAGATGCATGTAGATATAAAATATAACATTATTTTATATTAACACTAAAAAAGATAAATTTAAAAAGAACGAGAGGTCGATCTCACAGTAATTTGTGTAATGTAATTAAAATGTTACAAAATTCTTCTTATTATTATTATATTCAGTTGTAGACAAAGGATTATAATATCACTTTGCCTACATTGAGGATGCCCTTGATCTGAGGACGAAAATTCTGTAGCAGCAATAAACGATATCAACAAAAATTTAGGTCTTCCCATCTTTACCTCCTCGATAGTCTAACACGTTGTTACTTCTGAAGTTTATAGAATATAAATTCTAGAAAAAATAGCAAATACGAAGCAATAATACGAAGAATAAGTAATCCATTAAATTTGCCCATCTGCACGTATTCTTTTACAGTAAAAGATCAGCACGAAGAAGCCGAGCAACGACTAAGACAAGAATGTCAGGACGTCGAGAGGAGATCGAAGAAAGCGCACGATTACCAATTGCACAACCTGAAGAGGACGCACGCCGAAACGCTCGATATTATCACGGAGGAAAATGACGCGATCAGAGAGGAAATCGACGACAAAAACGAGAAACTGAGACGGTACAGGTTCGAGAGCGAGAAACTGAAGAGGGATTACGAGGCGAAGGAGCAGTCATTTAAGGAACAGATGCAGCTGATGAACGAGGAGAATTTTAGGCTTAAGAATGAAAACGAAACGCTTTTAAATTATAGTAAGGATGGTGGAAATAGTAGTATTAAGGTAAGACATTTTTTAAATTGCTGTTTTTTCGGTTGTTTCGTCTCCTTTACTTCTATTTTTGCCGCTGATGCGTATACAGACGACTTAATATAGGCGTTTCTGCATTTGGCAGACGAGAACGTACTAATGAAAGAATAATATGTGAAATTTACGAATTGTGGTTTATCCTCTCCCATTTCTTATTGTATTTTCGTTAAACTCTGATGGTACTGGTAAAATATGCATTCTATTCGTATCAACGCCAGCACATTAGCTGAAGATGGCAACAACCAGATTGATATAAACTAGTCCTATTACACTGTTTTCTTTTTTGGTACGAGACGAAGATTTTTGGCTTCGTACAAAGATCTTTTTAGCGTCTTTGGACATTGTACAAAGATTTTTTTGGGTAGTTCAGTTACCATTATTATCTTGTACAAACTAAAAATCTCTCGAATTGTCCTAACATGTTTTCGCCAGGACTCAATAGGAACCGGCATTTCGTGAATTCAGTACCATCCGATTTTATTCCCCTAAGAGTTTTGATGTGATGTTCCCAATTGCATCAGCAAAAACGTTTACGTCTTAACAACAACATAGCACTTTAGCACACAATGTCCTCTAAATCACGTTAAAATGTTCGTAATCGTTGCAGGAAGTTCAGTCGTTGAGAGCGGTGCTAGAAATAAAAATGTCCGACGTGGCCGACCTAAGGAAAAAATTGGCCAAGGCTAGTGAAAAAGCTGAACAATTACCGTTCGCAGAAGAGAAGATAGCTTCCATGAACGCTAAATGCGAGGATCTGATGTCGCAGCTGGAAAGGAAAAACGCAATCGAACAGTACGTATTTATCCACCTTGTCTCCTTGCAAAATCCTCAATATATGACGATTTCGGAAATAATATCTGTCCAAACGGTTTCGGTATTATACGAGCATCAGTGATAGTCGATAATTATTTTTATCATTTTTTTCAAATTTTAATTATTTTTTGTTTGTCGAGAATTGATTTAAATGAACGTGAAATGTTCAAGTATATTTATAAATATGTGTTACGTCAAATCATGTTTTTGTAACTCACTTACCTTTTTCCTATTTTCCCAAAAAATATTCAAAACCAAACCCAAATGAAACAATTGACACATATGAACAAAATAATTTGTAAAACCTTGCACTATTTGTTTATCAACGGTTGTACAGCCCTATATTGAAATATAGGAAAGTATGTAATTCGACATGTTAGACAGTAGCGTCTACAATGCGATTACGCCCCATATAAAATAGGGGAAACAGTTTGTATCTAATTCGCGACATGCGCCGTTAAGGAGTTAAATAGAAAAAATCGCTAAAAGTTTGTTCGTAATATAGAAGTTCGACTGTATTACCAAAATTTTCCTTTAAATTTTCATTTCGAATTTTCCCCCTCGTTACTTTAAAATTTCGATCATTCCATATTACCACTACGTTAGTCAGTTCTAACCGTTTTTCTCTTCTTTTTCAGACAAATAATTCTCGAGAAAAGTAAATTGGAGGAATCGTTCACGGAAGAATGCAATCAAAATAAACGCTTGAAACAGCGCAACGAGGAACTCCAATGGAAAGTTCAACAGAACAAGGAGATAATCAGTCGAATTTTCGAACAAGCCGAAGAGGGCGGCTTCAACCGATCGATAATCAGTTCCAGTTTTAACGAACGTAGCGTATCGTTAAGGCCGCATCTGGAACGTACGCCGTCCTTCCGAGAAAGGACGAACAATAAAAGTTCGAACAGCGGCGACGTCGCGTTTTCTTCGAGAAATTCCAAAATTCCGGCGACCTGGACGCGATGGATTTATCGCCGCCGAGTTCGCCGAAAGTCAAGGGCGTCGTCGAGAAATCCGATTCGGTCAGTTACGTCCTGGAAATGGACGAAAGTCCGGACGTGGCGGCGTCGAGGATATTGAGGAGAAGCTTTAGGAATTCGACCCCGCCCAAGAACACGCCGACGAAATCGCCGTCGTGTAAATCGCACCAGAAAACCAGAGCGAATCCGCTTAGTTTGAGCGCTTCCACCAGCGCCATCTTACCGATGATAAAAACGGATCATATGAGATCCAGATCGATATCGGTGCGAAACGGCGACTACGATAACAACAGCAGCAACAGCGACGATATATTCGTGTGGGATTCCCCGCCGTGTAGCACGCCGGAAAAGGAAAACAAGGCTTGCAATAACGTAGGTAGTTACAGGTCGTATAATTCGAAGTGTAAATCGGACGATAATCAATCGTATAGATCCTGCAATCTCGGTTATAAACTGGATGATAATCTCGATTTGGACGACGAGCACGACGTCGACATCAAACTGCCATCCCTTCCGAGCGAAATTGGAAGAAATAACGACATTCAATCCCTGCCCGTTCCCAGGCATTTAGCCGGAGAAGCTATGATTTCCGAAAGCAATTCCGATGACGAGAGCACAAGTTCGTCGAGCGGACAATTATGAGACGAACTTCTTTTTAATTTTTTGGAGTTTTACTGTAGTGGCTTATGATGATTATTAGTTGAATTTTCCCGCGATCTTTAAGTTGATGAGTAATATTATGATGCCCTGAATAATTTCGTCGGCGGTTTAAAATCAGAGCCAAATCTTCTTCTTTTTTTACATTGTATTCGTAATGATATGAGAAGCAGGTACTATAGATGCGAAAATACGAGGGAAAAGGTTGAACCATGTTGAAATGTAAGTGTGTGTGGTACTTGTTTACGCTAACATTATACGCCTATTTTTATCATTATAATTTTTCACGTAGACGTGTTTTTTATTCGTTCAATTTCTTTTCGATAGGTTGTGATTGGTTAATTTCCATAACAAGTCAGTATTATATAGATTTTTTAAATGTTTATTAATAACTATTTAGTTGTCCCCAGATGTGTAGTACAATTTGCAATTTATTAACATGTCCGAGATTCGTGGGAATTTCGGAAACGCATCGTGTATTGAATCTTAGCATTTTCCGTTGGTGACTTGCATTTTCGCAAAGAAAAAGAGGAAACATGGATGTATTATCGATTAATATTGGTGAGCCAAATAGCGTGTATAGACTGTATATAAATATTTATATTATAATAATAAAGGTAGAAAAAGCGAGTGTAGGTTCAAACGAGGTGAAATTGTAACAATAATTTGTAAAATAAAGAGAACTTATGGCATAGGCAGAAATAATACAGCCGTCTAAAAAATTTCGTAGTTTTAGCGATTTTATCGTAATTTTTATTTCTTCAATTTATTTTTGAGCTGTCCGGTACTTGTGTATAGCGCGTTTTTTTAAATTGCCAAATGTCATAGAACTTATCGGTAAGTATAAAGTCGGTTGGATTATCAAAGTTGTCACGGTCTCATTGTGATGCAATTTGGTAGGATGAGGATCTGGTCAAAACTAATTACATGTGAAACCGTCGTCTGACCGGTTTAAAGAATATGCTTCCTCGAGAACTTATTGCGAGAGGTTGTTAGATCACCTTCAACACGGCTTCCCTTCCCTATCTTTAGAGCGCAGCTTAAGTACGTGTTTTCCATTGTTGAAAGCAGTGCTGCAAATCATCAAGTGTTACCTATTCGGCAAGACCGTCGTTTTTGCCTTGACCTCTTCCACAGATTGAAAGTGTCTTCCCTTTCATGAACTTTTCACTTTTGGAATTTGGTGAATATGATGGATGATCGAGCACGGTAATGTGTTTGGCCGCTAAGAATTATTTCACAGAGAGCGAATTTTGCGCTACCGCGCGTTGTTCTTGATGATTTGTTTTTCCATAAATCTGGTCTTTGGTACCTCGTCCTTTCTCTCAGCTTGATCAGGACGTAAATGTTGTACTTGTGGTTTATCGTTAGCTCATCATGACCACAACACTCCGACACAAGAACGTCATAAGATTTTCTTGTTTAAATTTTTCCTTTATACAAACATTTTTGCTTCGCATTGGTGAATTTTACTAACATTTATCAAGCTCTCTTTCTATTATTTTCTTGGATATTTTAACCCATTAATGTCGAAACGTGCGGCAACGCGACATTAGGATTATAATAATGAAAATAATGATATTTGAAGAATTAAAATTTTTATAAAACTACAATATTTTTCTTAGTTTATTATGTAAAATAGAATGTGGTTTTATGGACACAACTGCAGAGTATCTGAAAGAAAAGAAATTATAATCTTAACGTGGCGTTGCCGCACGCTTGGACATTAATGGGTTAATAGATTACCGGTAGATCTAATAGCAGGTCTTGGGCATTGTATTTCCAAAAAATAAAAATTCAGGTGCTAAAAAGGTGCGTTCACTTTGTAGGAGAAATATTTTTCATCGGTCCTAAATACAGCGGCATTTCCTGCTGCGCCTACGTATAACAAATTTTCACTTTCAAATCTGCAATTACGGCGTGACAGATCAGAAAACTTTTACCTGTTGCGCCAGCATAGAAAGATGTGCATTTTCAAACATCTCCGCTAGATTACACTATTTTCTAGTTGTACTGAAAATTTCATATCAATCCCATTTATAAGTTACTAGTTTTGCTTGAAAAAATGTGCGGTTATTCAAGGACGACGAAATTCCGATTTCCTAAATTAATGACCGTAAGGTTCTTGATGTAAATTTGAAAGTTCAAATCTACGTCCATATTTCAATAGATCAGAATTGTTTCCAATAAAACTCGTGATTTTTTGCAACAACATTGAAAGAAGTTGGTATTTAATACATTTGCACAAACCCAGCGTTTATCGTTTCCTAAATTAATGGTGTAAAATGCATACAAAATCGTCAAGGTTTTTAAAGCAAATTTTGGGTTTTTAGTCTACATCCATATTTCAACAGATTTTTTAACAAAAATCATTTTAACAAAATTCGGGATTTTCTGCAGCAAAATGAAAAAATTTTGGGATTTAATACATTTGCACAAACCCAACGTTTATTATTTCCTAAATTAATGGTGTAAAATGCACACAAAATCGTAAGGTTTTTAATGCAAATTTTGATTTTCAAGTCTACGTCCATATTTCAACAGATCGGAATCCATTTTAACAAAATTCAGGATTTTTGCAACAAAATGAAAAAAATTTGGGACTTAATACATTTTACCAAACGCAGCGTTTGTTATTCCCTAAATTAATAACGTAAAATACATACAAAATCCTAAGGCTTTGAATGCAAATTGTAATTTTCAAATCAACATCCACATTTCAACAAATCAGAATTCTCTTCAATAAAATTCGTGAATTTTGTGAATAAATTTGGGATTGAGTACATTTTTGCGAAGCTTACAAAACGATACTATTTCTTATCATTAGAAGGAAATGAAAACAAGTGTACAGGTTTTCATTGCAAATCATCATTCTTTCAAATCTTCATATTTACTTCCTTGTTATATCGGGACAGAAAATTTCATAAAACACAAATATCTTGACAGATGAAATATTAAAATTTGGTATAATTCCGCGGTCCTTTATTAACCTTAAACAGAAGCCACGTGGATTGTGTACAACTTCACAACATTCATAGATTGAATATATTTTTTTAAATTTTTTACATTTCGAGGTGTTCGCCTATTTGATAATCATCACATAACGGATGACCTAAGCTCAATACTCTTCTGCCTTTCAGACAGGAGTATCATCGTTTCCTTTATGGCATATTTTGCTACATTACTTTCTTGTAACCCTTCCGTTCCTGTTTGGCACCATTATTTTGACGTACACACCTCGAATTGAAGTGAACTTCAAAGCAGCGAAGATCACGCAGAAATAAAATATTGAAGCCATCCTCCACGCAATCCTTAATTTTATACATTTTCTTAACAAACTAGTTTTCTAGAATTGATTCGCGTGCACTTCGCTTGTGATTGCAATTTTTGTTATTTATAATTTTACCAAAGTCTTATTTGGAGGGCGTTCATAAAATTTCATCCAACTTCCATGGAATTCTTAGTTTTAAACATTTTCTTAGCGATCAGAGTTTTCTAGGATTCATTCACCTGCATTTCGCTTATAATTGCATATTTTTTTGTGTGTAATTTTACCAAAGTCTCATTTCTGTAACGTTCATAAAATTTGGAAGCGTTTTCCATCCATTCTACGTGCAATCCGTAGTTTTAAACATATTCTTGGCGATCACGTTTTCTATGGTTGATTTACGTACAATTCGTTTCTAATTGGGTATTTTTCTTATTTGTAATTTTACCAAAGTCCCATTTCTGAAACGTTCATAGAATTTTGAAGTGCTGTCCTTCTTTTTCAGGGTAGAAAGTGGAAGATGTTGGTTAACGTCTAAGTGTAGAAATACATTTGTAACAATCAAGTTCCCTAGGGTAGAGTTCACGTACACTTCCCTTGAAATTGAATATTTTTGTTATTTGTAATTTTGTATATAATTTGGAGGACGTTCATAAAATTGGTTTTACAAACGTTGGGATGGGAATTCGAGTAGTTAGTCGGGCCATAATGCGTTTAGAATGTCATGTATATTCGTGGATTTTGTATGTATAAAAGGAAAATTTGTCATTTGCAGATCTCAATGACTCGAATTTGTTAGGACATCGATCTTGGTTATGAATATAATTTTTTCTTACAAATTGGATGAATCAATCGAGTCTATCTAAGGAAACAACATTTACAAAAAATAGATCAGTCTTTCCAAACCTTGGTCCATTCGCTTTTGCAAAGCACAGGTTTTTTGTTTTAACTTACCTGAGTTACCAATGGGAAGCTTATAATACCTCCAGAAAAGTGGATTTCTCTCTCCTTGATTTTGATAACTTAACCGGCTTTATACATCGAAAATATAGTAAAAGGATTGTTAAAGAGACAAGTTCCATGTTCACGAAATATTACCATATACATACAACATACCTACTTGCTACAGCTACGCCATACACGGTGAAACTATAATAAAAGATATATAGAGATACATATAAAACTAAATAAAAATAGTTACTCTTTCATAGAACTACGCTCTGTCCTAGTAACTCGTAATGCTTTTTATAAATAATTACATGTGAACATGATAGTTTTATACCTGTTAAATGCATACATACATACATACAAAACTGAATTGATGAACAATTTCGATCGATCGTATTATCTAATACATAATAATAAGGATTTCTTTTGTAAACTCGATAGGTTTATACTTAACGATGTTTTTGTACGTTAAAAATGTTTATATCGTCCATTGATTAGGTGCATCTGATACATATAGGATTTTTTTCAATACGCAAATAGATTACAAACGTATGTACATGTTGCAAGTGTTTATTTTATTGTCTGATTGATTTTAGATATTACGTATGTAGGGTAGGTTTGGTGGTTACATGTTCTTTTTTTTTTGGTGTGTTAAGCATTAGTTTTATACATACATTAATATATTATTTGTTATCTGTTTTCTCTCTCTCCCTTATTATCTCCTTTGTCACGGTGAGTTATGTATTTATTGTATATTTTCTACTGTATGAAAGATTGCTACGATTTAATAGTTACATATTTTATGAGATGTTAGGACCAAATAGATTTCACATTTAATTATATATATTTATTGTATAAAGTTGGAGGCAGAAGAGAATGTTTTCACATTGTATAAATAGGGTAACTGTATTGTGAAATAAAGTTTATGAAGATCTATTTCGTTGCATTTAGTGGTACCCTTTTGTCTAAAAAAAAAAAGAAATGAAGAAGTCAAGAATGCATAAAAAGTGCGTTGTGTTATACGTCAAATTAACGCTCTTGATCTACACATTACTTTTGAGCCACGTATATTCCCTGGTTCTCAAACTAAATGCCAATTTCGATCGAATAAATCACGTTATGTCGATCTTGTCCTCAATAATAGTCGAAGATCAAGTTTGAATCTTTGGAAGTTATGCGACAAATCAAGGTACAGTGAAACTTCCATTAACGATAAAAATAGAATATTTTGTGCTAAGCTATAGACTCTGTTCTCTCGATGATTTGATTTAAATTATTATTTTTCTTAGAAAACCATGAGACAAAAAAATATGCTAACTTTTAAAACAGAAAATTGAGGTCAGGGAATATAATAACAAACACCGTTTTAGTTCACGTGAATTGGCAAAAACTCAGGGAGCAATTTCTTTTTGTTCCCGCTGTATATTTCTCAGCTTTGCTCTATTCAAATTGCAGATAAGATTACTCGAAACACTTTACCGGTATTTTCGTCACGGTATAGAGATAAAATACGTAAATGTGTCTGCGTTTATTACACACACACTTGCCTTTGTGTTAAAAAACCCACTACGATGTTTGGTCATTTAGAACTCTTTATCCTATTTTTATCGATAGTTTCGATCGTGGTGGTGAGGATCAATGCAGACATTCCGAAACCGCCGATTTTTAATATTTATCAGCGACCGACTAGAATATACTGGATCAAAGTTGCTTTTATGTACGTTATTTTGAGACTACGACAAGTAAGTATACGTTTCTTCTATCTCGATGTAAGATCATCTTCAATAACCACTTTCGTTCAAAGTTTACTGACATTTAGAAACTTTGATGATTATATATTATACAGGGTATAACTGTGAAAATGGTTAATTTATTAATATGATAATGTTGGTAATGGCATAGTTTACGTAATCAGCAAAAACAATGGCAAATTCGTCTCTCTATTTTACAACAAGGTATAGTTATTCTAGACTCCTTTTGATTTTTCCTTTCTTTCTGAATCGTGGACTTACAAAAAAATCGTGAAAATTGTATTGAAACGCTTATACCGCTGAAAGTTGAAAACTCCTTCAAATTTAGTTTTCATGGAAAACGGGAATCAAACCAAGTTATAATTATACCTGGCTTTGGCCTAACCCAAATCCGATATCCATTGGGGATAAGGATTAGGGCGAAAAGAAGAGTTTTTCACGTTTCTATTTGTAGATCAAAAAATTATCTAAGAGACGAAAGACTGAAAGCTAAAGGCGAAGACAAATACATCTCCCTAGATCGTGCCCAGAAGCTTTCCCAGGATGAACAGGTGAGAATACTCGATAAAGCACAATTTCCGTTATTACAAGAACAAAATATATTCATCGCCAAGGCTGTAGATGCCGTTTTCTTCAATGGTGCCAACTCGAACGGTGACTACTTTATCATAGCAACCGCCAGAAGAAAAAATCAACTTATCGACGGCTTCATCTACCTTAAGGTAAACCACTCCGATCTCGGAGTGTTGGAAAGTCCGAAACTGCCCGGCACGGATCTGTACCAATCGGTGGAAAAACAAGCTTTCGAGGCTGAAGGTATCAAAATCGACGTCGTCGAACCGATGAGACGTTGGAGGATCCAATACGAAGGAAAAATGAAAAGCGCCTCGGATAGAACAAAGACGTACGACGTCAAAATTGATACGGAATGGACGTCGGATATGCCTTGTTTCAACGTCGACACCGATATGGACGCTTTTAGCATGGCGAAGACTACGGCTTTGGAACCGTGGAGTCGGGATTATTTTGAAACTTTGCAAGAGTAAGTCCTGAACTTGTGATGGTGATGTTTCTCGTAAAGTTGGGGGAATGGTTGTGTTGCAGAATTCATCAGACCCACTACGAACAATTCGGAAACATGAACGGTACGGCGATGATCGATGGGGTTACTTATCCGATTAAGACGAACGTCTTGAGGGATCATAGCGTAGCTCGCAAAAGGGAATGGAGGAATTTCCATAGGTACGGTTTGCATTTTATAAACGTGGAAAATGGCGATAGGATCACCGCCGGCGTGATATCAACACCGATATCGTTTTCGTAGTGAGTATTTAAATTTTTATTAGTTGCGCGTCATATTCCAGCTAGCTTTTAGCGAAAAATACATCAAAAGTCCTCGGTGGAATGAAGAATAGGGTATACGCGTGATTTTTATGTATAATTATATTAGATACTTTAACATTTGGAATTACTTGTATCATAATAAATTCTGAGGGAAATACATTATTTCCGGTATAAAATAATTATTGAAAAATGTTATTTTGAATTCCCGGCATAACAAGTGTGACGTATGAGTATTTATTTACATTTCGATGTTTTCAGTTTCCATGGTTACGTACAGTTAGTCTGACAGTTTAAAAATATCTTTTGACATATAGCACTAACCTGTAAATTTCATATTCCAATTATACGTTAATAATATGGGAATTAAATATGAAATAACACTATGTCTATTAAATTCTTACATGTTTAACTAATTTTACTTACGATTCAGCTTCAACTCCTCTCATTTCGGCGACGTTGAAACAATCTTTTGAGCAAATGAATTCCATCAACATAAACCGGTTAATATTCAGTAAATTATCACTTTGCACCTTTACAAATGCGTTATCGGTAATTTCAGCCGTTCTAAAATTTGAAATGAAAACTTAAGCACTTGTCCAACTATTCCACATCAATATTTATTTACGAAAACATGTGTTTTTAATACAACTAAGTGTAGTGTAACACAACTGCACTATTTAAATACGGTGACGTTACTCAACTCGTCGGACACGCTCGGAATGATTCGGGTGTTGGTCGGAGATATTCTAATAATTTAAATTTGAATTAAGATTTATAAAATGTAGCCTGCCCAAACAAATGTTAGCATCTAATTATATAATTGTTTCAATAAAAATATATATCCGTGTAAAACTCAACCGTGCCTATACCTTATTACTTTCGGCCCCAAATTGCTATCGATTTTAGAACTGATAACAAATTTCGCTCAAACCAACGATCTCATGCCATTTTGTAGTTCACAGTCGGGTTCTACGTCCTCGATAATACGTTAAATGTTGTACCTTAGTGGATTTTCCTTTTGTTTGGAAGAGACTCATCGAACATTTAATTTTGATGTATAAAAGCAATGATGCATAAGTACAAAGTTTGATTTCAATTTGCATTTTGACGTAAAGTTTTCCTCGAAAACGTACAAACTTGACTAAACTATTATGGCGTTAATTAATTACTAGCTAGGGAATGTTTATATTTCTAGTTTACCAATGGGATTTGTATATTCGGCCAAAGATCGAAAGATCTACCCTTTGACCGCATGCGACCTACTTTTACACCAGCACGGAGAAAACGGCACTCCCCCGCTTGATTATGGATTCATCCTAAAAGCAGGTAACATATTTACTTACCGTATGAACTCTTGTATCCTTGACTCATCCGATTTTTTGTGTCACTTTTAGTTCCTCAAACCGGCTTACGCTATAACTAAGGTTTGATAATGGAGTGGATGACGTGTTATCATCAAGTAGTGTAAACCGGTTTTTGTCTCCACTTACATGCAAGACGCGGGGAAGTCCGGTTTACACTACTTAATGATAACACGTCATCCACTCGTTTATCAAACCTAAATAATAATATTGAGGAAACTGAAAAAATTGGTTCGCATTTAATTTAGATTCTTCTTTTTCGCAGGTGGTCAGAGTTACGTGATAAAGGTTCACGTCGTCGAATCTCCTCACTTTTACATCAGCAAGGATTGGGAGGCGAAAATATTCGAACGCATGTGCACGTTCATGGTTAATAATTTCAACGGATGGGGTACTGCGGAGTGGCAGTATCGAAATGTACGTGGGAAAGATATCGATGATTTCAAAACTGTTAAATTGTAATCAAATAAAACTTTGTATTTAAGAGGAATTGAGGTTCTTTTTCCGTTATTTTGTATCTACATAAGTAACAATTTCTAACCCAGTAGTGGACATACTCGCCAATTTCTAAACACAATGCATGCGAATATGTTCACTATTGCCGGACATACCAACTTAAACTTTCCGCGAAATTTTAAAAATGTTTACTGGGAAGTTGCGAAAAGGAAATGTCAGGTGAGGTACAGTATACGTATGTATACGGCGCGGTAACTCCAAACCCTTACACCGAAACTGGTAAGAAATAGAAGATCATGGTGATGATGAATTAACAATTTCTTATGTTATAATTTGGAAAAATTTGATAGCCCCGTCTATTTTTGCCAGGTCCGATTAAGAAAACCAACATAAACAGTTTAACATTTTAATTCACATAACATTAACATAACCTTAATTAATACTTCCCGGCTAAACCGCTACCATAAGCTCCTACTTTTATTGTATTTCACGCTTCAGACTAAATCCAAGCCACCAACCTTTAGGGAAGCGAGAAATTCAAAATTTCAAATCTACGTACTACAATAAACATCTTTGATTATACTTCGAAAAATTTCCCTAAAACTACGATTTCCTGCTTCAGATTTTTAGGTAGAAAGAAAACTCTATAAATATGTATTATGATCATTTTTATTACAATTCATTAACATATAAAAATATAAAACACAATAAGTTAAAAATTTCATATAGACACACACACAAAAAAATTTGTTTAGTTCCGCATTGTTTTTTCTTTATCATTCACGGCGATAAAAGTACATTCAAGTTTGTATTATATCGTAAAAAATTAATATTCACACAATCACAAAAAAGGTAAAATATATACACGCTCGAAACAGGCACAAAAGTACTCGTTAAAAATATGATATAAAAGGTAATAAATAATAAAGTGTAAATAAAATTAATGAGAGAAATTGATATCGTGATACACCGGCTTTGTACTAAGGCTTTTTCTCGTTCAATATTCAAGTTAATGATAGGTAAGTAGTAGTCGTTTAATCGGCGGCGCTTAAAGGCGGGTAATTTCTTCTGAAGCCGACTCCTTTCGAGTTTTCAATGGCGAAAAAGTTAAATCATTCGAACGTAAAGGATTCTTAAATCGTCGTCTCGTAGAGTACACTTTCTCGCTATGATTCGTTACGTAATTTTCTGATTGCACGGTACGTTATCGAACGGCAAGTTTTCTATTTTCGATTTTCTCTTGACGTGCTTTTCGACCGTCGATAATGGCTTCGGGTAAAGATCGAAAACGCCGACGTTTATGACGAAATTTCCATTCGATGTTTCTAGTAAGTGCTCTTCTGGTGCGGAGTGATCCCTGAAAGAAAAAAGGCTAAATTTGCACATCCATCGGCGCGCTAAAAATGCGATGAAACTTTGAATGAGCGACGATGTTAAAATTGAGACGCAAAATTTTCGCTCAAAGAATTTCATGAAGAATACGGGCAATACACTCGTAAGTAATTTGTTTTCTTTTAAAGAAATTGGCAATTACGAGGGTGATTAACAAGTTTCCAGAATCGCCGCTAGGGGGATTTCTATTTTTCCAAATGTTTTATCTCGTTGTGTTGGCAACTTCTTCATATCAATTGACTGCAAATATGAAAGCGATTTAGGTCCTATAAACTTACCTTGAAGTACGTCGATACGTCAACATCAACGAACAATCATTGGCCACGGATGCGATCAGATACGGGGCGAAATCCAATTCGCGAACGTCTCCTCCCAGATTGTCCGCGACCAGATTCCTATTTATGTACTTGCGGACGACGCATTTGGAACACCTACTCAGAGAGACTTCTTTCAGTAATTTCTCCACGTAATTTCGCCCCAATATATCTTCGCCGTTCGCCCGGATTAGATCCCTGTAACGATCCAGGCCGATCTGGTCGAATTTTTGTATCGACAAGATCCTCTCTAATATGCAACCGTCGGGTAAATCGCAGGGATGGTGATTAGGAGAGTCGAGGAGAGCGGCGCTATTTTTATCACCAGATTCGATAGGATGAATTTCTACGCATCTATGATCGCTGTATTGCTTATCGATTTGTTTGATGAGAGTAGTGTATAGGATATCACAAAAGTCTTCTAATAAACTGCAAGAAAAGAAAATGATTATATAAATGTTAAGGTTAGAGTTTACCTAAAATTAGTTTCAAATTTTTAAAACTGTATACAGTCGAGTCTCGTTTATCTTCAGTCCTCCAAGACGAACGAATTTCGTTTATCTAAGTCGGCAAGAGTCCCCACTACCGCCACCGTTGCCATGCCAACTGGAATTGCGTCACCTCCACCCCTCCCATTTCTTCCAAGCTCACTCTAGGTTCTAGCGTGACGGTAACATTGTGGAACATGGAGGGGAACGTGGAACTTAAAATAAGCCAGACTCCCAAGTTAACCTTCCTATACTCACGTCAAAATGAAAGATGTATACTATACTATATAAATCGGTCTCACAGACCGTATGCGTGAGTATAGGAAGGTTAAGATAAATGAAACTCAAAATACATTAGCCTCAAGATAAACGATACTCGACTGTAGATTCATCAAGAAATCTACAGCAAACGTTTTTCTATGACGTTGCAAAATACTAATATCATTTGCTTTTAAAATTTTGATATATTTTTCCGTCTCTAGGAAAATGGCTACCCAATAATCTACTTTGTTCAAATATAACGGACCTTCCTTTCTGATAGGAAGATGTCACTATTAAATACTAAATGTTGTTAAAAAACCAACGCGTGATCTGATAAGACACATAAGAGTTAACGAGCAAGAGAAAGATACAAACCCCCTCCCAGCATATATACCTGTACTCTTCCAATTCGATTGACATTTGGTTATTTCAGTTGAATTCCGCCCACAACAACGTTTCCCGTAATGAAATCATTATCTTTTGTTAAACCACTAATGGCACATTAATATTAGGATATTGCAGGTAATCGGATTATGACTAGAGTTCGTTAAAAAGATGGATAACGTGTTATCATTAAGTAGTGTAAATCGGTCTCCGAATTTTATTATTCAATAATAACTTGTCAGTCAGATTTACACCACTTAATGATAACACGTTATCCATCGTTTTAACAAATTCTAATTATGACGCACAAGGAATCTTGCATGTATATTTCTAACGCTACTGGTGCTTTTTGTATTGCCTACGTGCTATTTTATAGTTTCGAAAATACCGATTGTCGTAATAATTTTGTTACGTTATTTCCTAATTAACTGACAATTTGGAAAAATTTTTACAAGTGGTATATGAAAGAGAGTGGTCACATCAAGCTACCCAACGTGAAGATATTTTCCACATTTATATTTCTCTAAATACTATTTGAAAAGTTTGATGTTAAATCGATTTCTACGTTTTTGATTGCTCAAACGTTATTAAAAAAAAAAATTCGCTGTGTCGGTAGACAGACGATTAATTTGAAAAAAAAATTCGTTCACCCTTTCAACTTTGAAATTGGTGCCCAAAAAATGTAACGAAATGTGCATAAAAGCGAGTACATTTTGAGGTGTATACTCCCAGCCTTAAGGTTATGGTTTAGGAGGGCAATATAGTACATAACTAGACCCCGGAAAGTTTGCGAGGTTGATTCCCCACCGCCAATTACGGCAGCAAGCGTTCGACGAATCGCATTAACGCGTTTGCACACCAACCCTCCCTTCCTCTATACGTTTAATGGTAGGAATAGTTTTTTTTTTATCAATATCCCTCAGTTTCCCGAGATCTATCCATAACACATTCGCTATATTATAGCAGTAATATTAGTAGTATTAAATGGTCATAAATCGACTTAAACAAATTTTGGATTCGGAAATCTTAATAGTATTGCCGCAGCGTGACATTTATCCTTCATCGTTCTTTGTTAATGGTACATTTTTCAAGAGGCAATAGGTTCCCTATATCTGAATTAAATCGCGCCGTTTTATGAAGTTTGAAACACAAAGGGACGTTTATTATTACAATTTGAATTGATTTAGGGATGCGTTTTAATACTGTGTAACACGAACGACGTCTGGTAGAAAAAGTAATTTCGAGTTTACGATAAGATGGTTCAACATCGAACCTGCGTTAAGATGGTGAATGATAAACCAGCAACATCGTGAAGAAGTTCACCACCATCAATACGAGGATAGATTGACAAATTTCGAGAATCGTTGCTAGGGGGTTGCTGTTTTTCCAAATACTTTATGTCGCGTTGTGTTGGTAACTCTTTCATATCAATTGAATGCAAATATTAAGTCGATATGTCAAATAGTCTGATTTCGAGAAGCATTTAACCCTCTAGTACTATCGTGGGGTATTTTAGCAGCCCAGACACCAGTTTTCGCGTTGTATCTTTTAAACTATTTTTCTTTACGATTTACTGATAAGATAAATATGTTCAATATGACATAGTTCGATATTACTTATTTTTAACCGTTTTCAAAAAAAAAGAATGGGGGTCACGGTTTTTTTTTGTACGAGAAAAAGATTTTTGGCTCTGTACAAAGATTTTTTAGCGTCTTTGTACATTATACAAAGATTTCTTTTTTTTTGGGTAGTTCATGTTACCATTATTACGTTGTACAAATAAAAATCTCTCATACGACGATTTTTTCCGATCATTGTACATGTACAAGGAGGCTCGTACAAAAAAAAAGACAGTGGTTGGGGTGTCTCAATACCCCACGATAGTACGTAGTGGCGTTGGACTTTTTTAAAAAAGCTTAATATTATTTACTCGAGGATTCTTTACCCTATGTCGTATCTTATGGACTAGGAGAGAATCACCGCGTCTTATATGTGATAGTTGAGATTTGATAAAAGAGTGGATGTCGTCTTATCGTCAACTAGTGTAAATCGGTCTATGTCCCCACTTACGTGCAAGGCGCGACTTTAAAGTTCGAAGGAGTGACAGCGTGAGTCCGGTTTGCACTACTTAATGATAACACGTCATCCACTCTTTTATCAAACCTTAACGATGATACGGCTACATTGGACGTAACCGTCTTGTTCGGATAAAACTTCATAATAATTCAGATTAACGAACGCACGCTATTTATAACGAAGCCGAGCAAAGCTTTTAGATTAATTAGCCGCATATAGACATAATTTTACTATTTATAACGCGTCCCTATTCCAGAAACTTTACTTAATTCTCGAACTTGCGCTTACGAATTATCGATTCGTAAATGTGCGAACGTATGCAAGTAATATTATGAAATCGTGCTAATACAATTTGTATGTTTTCAATGGGCAAAAAAGAACTAAAATAGAAATTCGACGGTTACATCACCGAAATGATAAAGGAATTGGTACAACAACATGATACGTAGTTTTCTAACGAGGCCGATAGCTCGCTGATATGATTTTGGGTTATTCTCGATGAGGTCGTCGCAATTTCGGATTGATGTTGCAACGAAACAGATATTAATGTCAACATTTAATGTATTTGGTGTAAATCGGACTAACGCTGCCACTCCTCCGAATTTTACTACTCAATTATAGGTTGTCAATGACGTCTTTTTAACAAACTCAACTGATCATCAGAAATCAGGAGAAAAATGTTTCATTAGATGGTTAAAGCTTGCGAATTTGTACAACGTACCTCAAGCCACCCTACGTCGAAGGATTCAAGGCAAAAACAAAGTAGTTGGAGCGAAAAAAGGCTTATTCTGACTCAATTTTAGGTAAGAACGGGAATCATAAATCTTTCCGTGGTACTCGTTTACTCACATCAGTTCCATATATTAATCTTGCACGCATAACAAACAGAAAACGTGTTTATTCCGAGCCTTATTTGTCTTTTATGATTAATCTCCGAATGCAACGTTATATTACGGACAAAGTTCGAACGATAACACGCGAATATACGACGACCTATGTAGGTTATTTTTACACCGATCAAAATAATAAGTGTGATAAACGAATACGATTTTTTTGTTGTTGTGTTGCACGCCGATGTGTTAATGCGAACTAGAAATATGCCGTATAAATCGTAATATGTAAACTTGATATTAGGAAGCTGTTACAGCGTTTTCATCGGTACGTAAAGATATTTAATCATCTAACAGGAATGGCTTAAAAAGTATGTCTATTGACAGGTTTAAACGAGTAGTGAAAAGCATTTTAATTGAAAAGGCCTTTTATTCATTTCCATTTTTTTGTGGGTTTTATTAATGTACTAGCTGTTAAGCCTGTCCCTGCCAGGCAGGAAGAAAAAGACAATCTGCTTGGCAGAAAAAAAAGCAAAAAATTATTTGCCACGCCCATTTTTCGTTTTAATTCTCCGGCCACAAGCCAAAAATCCAAAATCCGGTTACGTTAGGATTTGTCCTAGGCGTTTTACAATATGCGTGCCAATTTTCAGCTTTCTAGCCCATCAGAAAAGCTCTGGACAGACAAAAGAAGGGGAACACACAAATAAGTAAATTATATTATGTATAGATGTACTTTTGCAAACTATTGTATACAATGTTTGTTATGTATTTTATATACATTTTATATTTTTTATATTATTATTAATGACGTATTCCATACAATACACGTTCTATTCTTGCGTATCTAATAAAAGCCAGTGGCACGACTGCTGTTTTCGATGACGGGAATGTTATGCGAAAACAAGGAGAAAGATCGCATCGTATCGAACTTATTCATAATTAATCAATACAACGCGTATTCTTACAGGACATACAAATAGCATGAAGTGAATCTTAACTATGTGGGCGCTCAATTGTCGCGGTTATCGCTTTGAGTAATAAAATAAATAGGGAAACTCACCTATAAGTCGACATTTTATCGTCCGAGTATAACATCTCTTTCATAACATCGTAAAAGACGTCGATTGTTACTTGCTCGCCGTACACAAACACGCCGTTCCGAAAAATTTTAAAATTATTCTGCGGATTATAAATTAACGATTTTATTGCTTTAATCATGCGGTTTCTGTCGCTGAAAAACAAAAAACATAATATAAATATAAATAATATTCGATCAGAGAGATTAGAAGTAAATAAAGTCTCGATGGCTTACCCAGAAAATAAGTCTAATGGGCAATATCCCGAAATCTTCTTAATTTGACCCTGTTGCAACTGAAACAAATAAATTGGCTTTAATTATAACTATTCCTTCCAAAGAATTCTAGAAAGTTTGTGTAAATACAAATCCCAAGCACGATGATACAAACAGGATGTTTGTAACATGTTTTTGTAGACGGTACGGAATTGAAGATTAGATCTGTTTCGTGTGTATACGAGGGTAAATCGACGAGTTTCCGGAATCGCTTCTAGAAAGATTTTTTCGAATACTTTAGGTCGTTGTGTTGGCAACTCTTTCATATTAATTGCCTACAAATGTTAAATCGATCTGTCAAATAATATGGTTTTTACAGGCTTTTAAGTCAAGTACCTTTTATAGTTTTCAATTATGGATCAAAACGAAGTTCGAGCGGTCATCAAATTTTTCTATTTAGAAGGGAAAACCGCAACGGAAATCATATCAAGGCCGTCCTTGGCGATTCATCGCCTTGATTTTCCACCGTAATTTTTTGGGTATCGAAATTCGGAAAGTAATGAACCACGTTCTGAACGTCCAAAAATGGCCACTTGGCTAAAAATTGTGAAATAAACATCCATGACATGGTTTTGGCGGATCGCCGGATAAAAGTGCGTGAAATTGTGAAAGTCGTGGGCATCTCTTACGTACGAGTAGTTGGTATTTTACATCATGAACTGAGTTTTAAAAAGCTTTCCGCGAGATGGGTGCCGCATTTGCCCAATTCGGAGCAGAAACGCCGATTGCTTGGAAGTACTTACGAGGAATCCAACGGATTTCGAGAGACAATTCGTGTCCCAATGGAAAAGACCCGGATTCATCACTACACACCGAGAAACAAAAATGCAATCAAAAACGTGAATTGCACGCTGTGAATCGGTTCCTAACAAAGCAAAGACCATTCACTCGGCCGGAAAGGTGAAGACATCGGTTGTTTGGCATGCAAAACGAATTTTTGCTAATTGGTTACCTTGAAAAAGGCAAAACTGTTACTGACCAACATTGCGCAACGTATTTGAACAAATTGAAAGCAACAATTCGGAAAAAACACCCGGGAATGGTTAAGGAAAAAGTGTTGCTTCACCACGACAATGCGCCAGCTCGTTCAAGTGCAACAGTTCAGCAAAAATTGACGGAATTGAAGTATTCGCCTGATTTGGCTCCGTCAGATTTCCACCTGTTCCCGACATTTTCATAAACATTTCCGGGTGGAGATTTTTGGTCGAATGAAGAAGCGATAAGCGGTTATTTTGGAAACCTTGAAGAAAGTCACTTCCGGGAGGAGGAATCGATAAGCTAGAGAAACGTTGTACCAAGTGTGTTGTGGAGATTCGAGGGGATTACATTGAAAAATAAAATATAACTGGTATCCGTATTATTTTGTGTTCATTGTCATTCCGGAAACTTTCCAATATACCGTCGTACATCAAAGCTGCGAATATATTGCAGGAGTTCAATTAAATTGAAATATCAGTAAAAGACAAACTGAAAAGTCCTTCTTTCCCTAGCCTCTTCGAGACTTAATCAAGTATGTTTATTCATTTCTTTTTTACACCACAGAATGTTGCGTGCGTATTACAAATTACATCCCACCGCGCAATTAGTGATCGTGCAAGAAGTGTACTTGTATTGAGAAAAAGAAACGCATTCCTTGAATACGACCCCGTCACAGTTATAAGGCAACAAACACTTTGTGCCGTTAACGTCCATTACATCAAGTTCCAATAGTCGAATTAAGGCCGTTTGATTTCATGGAAAATGTGTCGTTATAAATGCTCTAACGCAACAAAAAATTTTTTACGTTGAATGCTGAGAATTTGACTCCACTGCTGTTAGCGCGTCTAGCTTCAATGCAGTGCGGTTGACGCGTCTTGCAACTCATCTGCGAGTTACTTGCGGTGTTATGTCCTTTGGTATTCAGAAGCAGAAAGCAGCTGCCGCCTAGCTGTAGTTATTTCCCAAAAAGTAGATCTTGCTCATATATTACAGCTTCACGTAAGCCTTTCAAGCCCAGATATTTGTTATTTCTTTCCATAGCTTTCTATTTTTGGTTTCCTTTTTCCAATCTGTTATTCCCTTCCAGCACCGTTTTCGCGCATCGTCTTCTCGGCCTTCCTCCTGTTCTTTTATTCTCTGGCACCCTCCGCGCAATCTTCTTTGCAGTTCGATTTTCCTCCATAATTTCGATGTGTCTCAGATACTACAACCTCCTCAAATAGCCTACTGCACCCAATTGTTGTTATAGATTAACTTATTCGTCCTTCTTAAGTATCCTTCTTCTGTTTCTTACCCACCGCTGTATGTTCCTTTCCCGTCCCCTTAATGTTTCTTTTATACTTTCAGTCAATATCTGTTCCGACCCCCAACATTTATCATCATATTTTCTGTTGTCATGATTTTTTAACGTATTTGTTTTTTTATAAGTTGCTAGGTAACACAACAAACACATCAGTCAAAATATTTATATACACAAGACGATTTCTACCGCTTTACAAGTATCGTTCTACACAGTTTTAACATTTCAATTATATAAAAGAAAGCTACCCAGCAAGAAAGCGTTTTATTGAAGCTAAAATCGCCAAAAGTGATCCGACAATATATACATATGTACTCGTCCTGGAAGATGGATTATCGGACATTAGATTCACATACGTGGAAGGACTGACAAACTCTGCGGTGCGTTGTCAAGTCAACATTGTCAGGATTCTAATACGAGTATAATCTGGCAAAAATGGAATGGTCAGATCGTTTCGCACACGATCATTTCTCGCTTTATAATACATATAACGGCAAGGGTAAAGATGTAAGTGTTAGCCACCATAATTCATATCAATACTGCGTACGTGATAAACGCATGCAATATAGGTTTTTATAGACACGATAGACGAACTTAAAGGAAGAGCATTACAGGAGCTTATGAGGGCAGGTAAAAGGTGTTCCTGGCAGCCATAAAATTGGTTTTGACGGCGTGCACATCGAAACAGCAACTAAACCTTGGGACCAGGATCACGCCAAGATACTTAACTGTTCGATTCGAGAATTCCGAAGAACGAGAGGGCCATTGGTCGATTCAAGTTCTTTAGGAAAACTGGTCGCTATAAAAGGTTTTTCACAAATTATCCATTAAATTAAAATAGAAGTTCAAAGAAATTAATTTTTTTTTTTACACGTAATTGCTAGCAAAATTTGGGTCATATGCGGTTTGCGTTCGTTTTATCAATACGCGTTAAAGAACTTCAAACATGTGATTGGAAAATAAAAGGCGAATGTCTACAATATACAATATATATAGGCAGAGAAATATAAACACTAATAAAATCTGAGCCAATCTGAGCGCGGTGAAGTGCTTTTTTGATAGGCGGTGTTTTTGTTTATTTTCATGATCGAATCATATTCCTGTATCTAACGGAGTTCGACCATCCTCCCTGTCCCCCGTTTTCTTAAAGATTGTCTCCATTCGACGATATATAATATAGTAGTTCTAAAAATACATTTCTATTTGCTCAATCTTTTTTAATCATTTTTCTTTTCTCGCCTCATATAATATTTTAAATAAATTTGACGCATACGTAGCCTTTAACCGCTTACGTGCTTACCATCTGGCCACTGCGATTTTCGAAATGTGCGATTTTCCTTCCCCGAAACACATTCCACTTCTGAGCATCCCAAAACCTTCGCATTTACATAGCTGTCTATATTAACTATTGATACGGATGCTACTACCGAAAAATTTTAACCCGGCAAGTAAATCACCATTAACTGGCTACGACGGTCTGCTAGACCGCACGCAGACAACGAAACGACTAATTTTGCCAACCAAATATTTGACTTTTTATTTTGTTTTTTCATGAAGACACTTTTTTTAACACAAAGACGTGTCAGCTTGTTTTGGCTTGATTAAACAAAAAGAAATTAAAAACAAAATTCCACACAAAACTCCACACTCGTAGGCAAAGTACCCATACAGCTAGTGCGACCTGAAGCTTTAGACTTTGAGGCAACAGTTTTGAGCGTGGCTGAAGAATTAGTGTTCACTCCTTTATTTATTTTCGCTTTGAGCCAATGGGAGTTCAATGTTTAGCAGTCGCTAAGCGATGCGGACCATAACCCGCTGGTTGCTAGACGGAGACACTACCCACTGCGCTATATGACCTTAATTTTATATATACTACATATTATTCTAATCGCAGTCTTCTTATACTGATTTTCGTAATTGTCTACTTTAACCTTCCTATACTCACGCATACGGTCTGTGAGACCGATTTATATAGTATAGTATACGTCTTTCATTTTGACGTGAGTATAGGAAGGTTAATAAGAACGTAACTTACTTTTAAATACTGATTCTGACAGAACTGACACTTCGACTGCCTGGACTGTACGGGAATCCAACCTTGTTTAGGCTTGATTTCGATGGCGTAGGTGGCGCCGCTTAGTCTAAAAGAATCCAAGTGCTTCGGTAGAAAGGCGAAATCGGTAAAAACGTCGCCCGACCGAATTGGAGTTTTTTATGTTTTCTAAAACCTACAACAAAAGAAACGGTGCATTAAATATCAAACGTGCATTCACATTTCAAGTTGCATAATTATTACTGACATTTTGCTGAAATTATCTCAAAGAGAAAGCAAAAAAGCAGTTACATATCAAGCGTGTGGATAGCCGTTGACGATGTAGCACGTGGTATCGATGTTCGCGATTTTCTTAAGTATAGCTAAAAACTGTTTCCGGGATTATACTGTGTGATACAAAAAATTCTTCTTCTTAATCCGTAAGCCTTTTCTACCCTTTCCTCAGGTGTAAAAGCGCATACAACGAAATAAAGATATAAATTAAAATATTTTGCACAAAATATAAAAAACTACGTTTTGCTGTTCTTACAACTGGCTGCTTTAGAAGTGAAAAAGACTTATCCGGAAATTCGGCTATTTAGCATTTCATCGTCGTTGTATTGCGATACGTTGAAGTACAGTGCGGAGATTTACGAAGCATTTTGAGGAAGTGGAATTTTAGTAAAACGGTATGCGATCGAATCGATATTACATCGATTACATCGACTAATCGCTACATCTTGAAATGATGTTATGGCAACGAATTGACAAACTCACTTTTCGAACACTTCCAAATTCACGATGAAAACGACATTCGAGACCGAATAAGTAATAAGTGCAGTAAGTGGCGATAAAATTCAAATCTGTCTATTCGTTCGAACGTTCTAAATGACATCATTTAACATTTACGGGCGCAGTCTACCCGGCACGTTTAGATAAATCATTTTGCACGTACACGAATGCAATGGAGCAATAATTGTGAATGTATGTAAATGTCAGAGGCGCATCTTCGAAGCGTGTTAAGTTCGTTTGACCCGATGACTTCTTCGATTCGATCGTTTTATACGAGATATAGATAATAGCGCGAGCGCGCCTATTGCTTTGAATTTAGATCCGTCGCAAAATTAGATAATAGAAATGACACTCACCGAACGTCTAACGAAAGCGAATAACGTGCTTTTGTCGTTAAGCAGGAAGAAAAGCGCCATCAAACAGCGCATAAAAAGGGCTCGAGATAAAATATCCGAACTGGAAGATAAGATCGCCACGACCGAAAACGAATTGGAGAATATGGTCGAGGAGAAGGTCACTTTGGACGAGAAGACGAAATTGTGGAACGACATCTTGCAATTGAAAAAGGAGAAGGAGAACGCCGAAAAAGTTTGCACGATTATCGTAAGCAATTGGAGCACAAATTTAAAAAGATGAAGAAACTGTCGGATAAGTTGGGCGAAATGTGATCGGTTCTGATGTACGAAATCGAGCGTTTGTTTTATCTTGATCACCGAGGAATTGCCCGTTTATTAGTGTTAAATAACGTACATAACTCCTATATATAAAAAAAAAGAATGCAAAATGCGTGAAAATGCGTGCCTCCATATATCGTATATAATTGTGCAGTTTTCGTATGATGTGAAAATATGTTAAATAAGATGTTATGAAAATAAATTGTCCCATTACTGTACCCATGATTTTGTTTTAGAAATAAGAATAGAAGACCAAGAAGGGCGATTCGTAAAGTAAGTTTGGTTTCCGCCTACCGAGCAAAGGAATGGGGACATCGATAGGATCGCAGCGCTGCGGTGTAGTCTAATTGGATCATGTGAGTCTGGCAGTGTGCTACTGAAAGAATCACTCGGACATTCTTTCGTGCTATTTTGGTCGTTTAAAATGGCAGCTGCAATTCAAAAATCCCACCAATTGTGAACTGCGTGTTGTTATCCAATTTCTGTGTGTGCAAAAGACACGAAGGCTGCTGAGATTAATCGTGAACTTTCTTCTGTTTATTGTGAAAATGTCACGAGTAGTGACAGTGTGGTCAGTTTCCTAATCATGTAGCTGGGGATCACCTTCATCTGCGGCGATAATGAATTAGTACCGTCGTTAATAAACGTTTGAAGATGACAATGTATGTATATAGAATCCGAAAAAAATTATTTGAGAACGTAAATAATTAGAAAGGACCTAATTCCTGGCCGAGCGCAAACATACCGATAAGCAACCGTACCCGCAAGAATGCGTCTTGTTTTTGAAGAAATTATCCGACCGTAAAGCAGGTAAACAGTAATGCGGACGTAAACGTAAGTGTGGCGCCCGGGAATTTCCAAATCTTTAAGAAAAAGTACGTAGCGCGAGTACGCGAGAACGAAAGTGCCACGCCACCACGTCCCTCCCCCTGCATTCCAAATTGCTACTATTTAACTTTAATAACAATTTCTAAGGGGAATGATATGACAGTTTTTACGACGTTTCAACTCTCCTTTCTATTATAAAATTGACTATCAATGTCATAATGTCGCACACAAAGTAATGTTATTTTTGTAACTTGAAATTGATGAATAGGGCAGATTTTGAATAAACATTGAGAACGTTTTAAAAAAATAAGAATGAGTAATTATTATTAGTTCGATATTGTTCCTTACGTTTTGTACGCAGCTTAGTTGGTAATTTTTCCATTAAAAATCTCCCGAAGTGAGGGTCTCGAATCCGATATTAACTAGATAAATTGCGTTACTCAGGTTTAATTTGTACCTAGTATTTAAGTTATTGTGAAGTACAAATTTCGTGTAGAATTAAATTTGAGTTCTTAGAAAGGCGAGTATATTTTTGGATCATACAATCTAATCATTTCCTGTTGTTAAGAACGGTGTTAGCAACAGGAAATCCTCGAATTATTGTTTGCTTAATTGAAACGTAAGATCTAACTCTGTAAAGTTGTGATATGCCTAAAAATAATTTGACGGGCTCTTTAACCTACTATTGCGCGTTGTTATCGTTTGGAAACACAACATACCTGCGAGTTATATTGTACCTAAAATCGATAGATACTGTAATTTGTTTTATCTGTTATAAGGTATCTTAACCCTCCGTGGTCACACTCAAATATCCCTCCTATACTCACGCATACGGTCTGTAAGACCGACTTCTATAGTATAGTATACGTGTTTCATATTGACGTGAGTATAGGAAGGATATAGAAGCTAGATGGTCATACCGGGGTTCATTGGACCCCAGCCATTTCAATAAACAATTGCACAAAAACTATCCGTCCGATATTGATGTAGAAATTCTGGAACATACTATAAACATTCTAGATTAAGGACGAATAGTTTATTTGGAAGAAAACAAATGGCAAGATGAAAAAAAAATGTCGCAAAAGTTACAATTTTTTATTCAAAAAATCGTAACCACGTCGATTCTTAATATTTTAAATTAAAATTTGGAGAAGATACCCCTTATATATTATGGTTTTACGAAAAAAATAGCAATATAGTGAGTGTTCCAAAAAAGATATTTATTTTGATATATGAAGTAGGCGGATTTTGGAGCAAAAAATAATGTGGAATTACGCACAAAAATAATATTTATTGAAACTTTGTTTAAATTCGTACAAAAACCAAATATTGTTGGCAGGCTTCTTACTATTGATATTGTAAATAAAATTTTAATCCATTCCATTGCATGCACATATGAGTCGGTGGTTATTGCAAATGGCTCGTAGACATGAGCTGCAATGTTCTCTTGTTTTTTTCTGTTGCGTAATTGCTACTTCTCCTTCTTATTTCTGCCTTCTTCCCAAATTATTTAACACAGAAAAAAGATCAATTGTTTCAACTTAATAATGAACTTGTTCACACGGGGTATTTTGGAGCCCAATCGCGGGCACGATATAGTTCAGTTGAAACCCAGGTAAAAACTAATGATAGATTTAACCTGCTAACTATCCATATCTGTAGAGGACACTTCAAACTACTATTCACAGTCGATAAATGTGAAAAATCTGAGCTCGAAGTGAAAAGTGGGGTCTGATAGACCCCTCGTGACCACGGAGTGGAACACCCGACAGGAGCGAAGCTCCTTACGCAGTTAATGTATTTCTGAATAAAAGGTAAAATTCTATAATTGAATAAACAACGCATAAAGAAAAAGTATTTCATTTCGAAACCGATGGTAAATAAACTGAAGTTGAATTTGAAGTAAGCTCGAGTCCGAATATAGGGAGCGCCATCTGATGGATGGAGGGAGGGGGTGGGAGTCGCAAATACGGGGCATTTCATAGTTGCTCTTGCGATGAGTATGTATGTGGGTGAGAGAGAAAGAACTAATGAAAGAAGAGAGATAGAACTAAAAGCGTCTATTTGACGATTTCAAGCGTCTCAATTTTTCGCCAGTTAACTCTCGCCGCAAAACCTCGCTAAAAGAGCTTCGCTCTAGAAAATAAAGACGAGGTTATTATCAATTTTTTTTTTATTTTGGGGAAATAATGCTAGTTTTCCCGGAAACCGAGACAAAACCAAAATCGGTATGTACATAAATTACTCGTAAGAGTGATATAGTCAATTTTTATTCGTCGTTTATCGTGACGTCATTGCTATGTTTCGGTTTCTCCAGCTTTACGTCAACTACAAGAACATATTTCTTCGTAGTTTAGTCTTGTTAGTACTCTTGATTATAGCGGTTAAACGAATACAACCGTTGCTTTGAAACCGACTCTTTGTTTTGTTTAAATAAACCATTTCCTATAAATATATGTAGCATTTTAATAAATAACACTCCAATCTTGGTAGTTTACATTTAGATGGCGCTTGATGGAGTATGCATCCATCCTCATGGTGCCTCTAGGGTGTGGCAACCCAATCGTCAATCATTCCTCGGGAGATCAATCAGAGGAATTGTTTCGATCCACGACGACTGCTTGAGCCATCCGTAGGACCCTGAATATAAGTATCTTGCAAAAACGCAGGCAATGACGGAATGTTGCAGTTCCAACAGCGACCTCTGTGGAACAGCCACAGCAACAGGAAACGAAGACGATCTTGTTTGATCCAGGTTTATAGTCAAAGACCCAGTCGCAATGCTGAACCGAAAATGGACTATCTTGTGGACTAGGTGTTGATGCAATATTGCGTCAAAAGCGTTGGAAAAGTCCAGAAATATAGCCTTAGTTGTATCTATCCTGGACAAAGCATCTCTAACTTTATCCGCAAGGCGAAAAAATGGTAAATCTGTACTTAAGTCGGTTCTGAAGTCGCACTATTCTGATGGGAAGGGCTCCGCCAACGTGGAGATTTCTTTACGCACGCGGGAGAAAATGACGGATTCCACAAGCACGGATAGGTTTGATAGTAAGCTGATAAGACGGTGCCTCTGTGGAAACCAACATTCTTTGCCCCCTTGCGAATTATAACGACCACATTTGGGCGTTTCCAAACTACGGGAAAATAGCCAAGGTTTCGCTCCGAAGGTAAACAATACAAACAAACAACTTCTTGTTTCTCTTTATCTTGATACCTGATCTGATTTCATCCTTAGTTACTGGGGTAAGAACTTTTGGCCAGAAATTGAGTATGAAAATTCTATTTCTTTAAACAGTTCTTCTGGTTTAGAAAATTACACGCCAGCAGTAAAATTTTGTAGGAATTTCTTCAATACACAATCACCTTCGTAGTATCCTGTAAGTACAAACAACGTTCACTTCGCGGAAGTATGTAATTTCCCTCGACTGAATTTTTAGGAAGTTGGAAATACCAAATGCGATATGATAGGAAATGTATTTTTAGAATTTTCCGTGTTATCTTCGATTTGCATACGCATACATATCGTATGTATACACTGTTCGTGGAAGTCCCGTAATATATGTATGTATTTAAAAATACAATACAATTATGTTTGGTATTTGCTATGCTATCTTTTATTCATGTGCGTGTTGTAATTGTCAACGAAAAAATATTATAAATAACTTATTTCATAAGTCGTCTTCATTTATCCGTTTAAAAAATATTGACGTATGCGGCAAAAAAGCACCTTATGAAACTCGACGGCTCTAACGATTTTGATGAACTTTAGTACCTGGGGATTTTCCGGGACGAGAAATCGATCTAGCATGCTCCCGGTCGCGGGTAAATCAATTTTGACCCGGTTTGCACACATTTCTGGTATTGCGGTATATGAAATTGGTTATCGAAAATGACTTTAGCAATTTTTATGCAATTTAGTATTAATCTAGCATAGTGTCAAGAATTTTTTTGTTCCGCTTTTACCTATTTCTGCGGTACATAAAATGTGTTATCGAAAATTACTCTCGAGATTTTGTGAGAATTTAGTACCTGCGAGTTTCTGGGGACGAAAAACCGATGTAGCATGGTCCCGGTCTCGATTCAATCCATTTAGTCCAGGTTTTCACTCATTCCGGCCTAAACGTGGGTTAGCAACTTTTTGTAACATCATGCAGCCAAGCGAAATTATAAGTAATTAAAACTTTACTACTAAACTATAGATGGCGTTGAAAGTAGTATGTTAACAACAGAAAAATATCTACGAAAACTAACAACAGCATGTAAATTCACATACTTTTAATCTTATAAACTTTTAATATATACAGTAGAAGCCGCTTATTATAATCACGGTTAATGTTATCAAACGGTTATTGTTATCGAAAACCGTTGGTCCCAAATCACTCTATTTAAAACTCATTGAAAGAAAGCCGCATATTGTAATCAAAAGCCGCTTAATGTTATTAGTTATGAATAGTATCCTTTGTCGGAAAGTTTCTTCAGGCGACGGTGTCTGCAGCGCAACTCCTTTGAACGAGCCGCTTTTTCTCGCCGATTTCAATTAAAACTCTCATATCGCATATTACAATCTAACGAATTGTTATTTCTATATTATGAAGAGATCATCTTTTTTTTGTTGTACTTTATGTATAAAAGGTCCGTTCGTTTAGATGATATTCAGTTTCTCCTATACTCTTCTACGAATCTCACGTTCTACAGTCTTGTGTATGTGTAAATTATTGAAATTTCGCATAAACCACCGTGGTCATGGCAGAAGTGAATAAAAAACGTCGCGATCTATCGAACGAAGAAAAACGACAAATTCTCGATAACTTCGATAAACTTCCGAAAATGAGTCAAAGGAATGCTGCGGTACAATTAAAAATTTCGCAACCGCTGTTGTGTAAAATTTTAAAAAATCGTACAGAAATAGAAACGTGTGCGCGTTCGAATGAAAACATAAAACGAAAAAGGGAAAGATCTGGAAAGGATAATCAAGTTGAATCAGCTTTAAAAGTTTGGTTTACAGATGTTCGCGAAAAAATGCCTCTGTGAATGGTCCTATCATGCGTCAAAAAGCAGAAGATATAGCCAAAACTATGGGGAAAGAAAATTTCATTGCAACAGACGGATGGTTCAATCGGTGGAAAAAGCGAGAAAACATCGTTTATAGACCTCTGCACGGTGAAGAAAAAAGTGCTGATTCGTTAGCAGCCGCTGACTGGATGCGTTCGGAATGGCCAGAAATTATTGCAAAATATCCGCGCTCGGGACATCTACAATGCAGATGAAACAGGACTCTACTTTCGCGCGATGCCTAATCATACTTATTTGTTCAAAAACGATAAAGTAAGAGGTTGCTTATCTTCGAAAGAACGAGTAACAGTGTTATGTTCTGTTAATATGGAAGGTGAAAAGGAAGAACTTCTAGTGATAGGAAAAAGTAAGAATCCTCGGTGTTTTAAAGGTGTTAAAACTTTGCCCGTGGAGTATTTTGCTAATGCGAATGCTTGGATGACAAGTGTCTTGTTCAGCGAGTGGTTACTCAGGTGGGACAAAAAATTGAAACGCCAAATCGTCTTATTAGTAGACAATTGTACTGCGCACAAAGTGAATGCAGTTTTGACGAACATCCAACTTATTTTCTTACCTGCGAACACTACGGCATTGATACAACCATGTGATCAAGGAATCATTCGAACATTCAAAGAATACTATCGAGGGCAAATTCGAGCCCAAATTATACAAGAACTTGATGAGAATCGAGATGCACCTGCTGCAGATGCGATAGCAAAAAAATCAGTCTTCTAGATGCGCTGCATTTGCTGGTGAAGTCATGGAGGCAAGTTCAACCAGAAACGATCCGAAACTGTTTTCGAAAAGGAGGTTTCTCCAAAACTGGTGATGAAGAACCTGATCTCCATGAAACGTGCGCTGACATTTTAGAAGGTATGAAAAAGAACTTATTTTGTACATCTAACTAATATTTTTTAATTTGCTTTGTAGTTCAAGGTCTGTCCAAAAGCGAATTTTCCGATTGGGTGGATATCGACAATGATGTTCAAACAGCTGCCGCAATGACTATATCAGACATTTGTCGGGAAGTTGTGGATCAATCGTCCGAAGGAAGTAATCCTGAATTACCCGAAGTAGGAGAAGAAGAAGAAGAGGAAATGTCTGAAGAGCCGCCAACTAATGGCCAGATGCAAGAAGCGTTAAATATTCTCCGACGTGGTGTACAATTCCGAGAAAGTAATTTTGATAGATATTATGATTTTGAAATATACATACAAAATCTTATTAATAAAAATAAACGTCAAACGACGATCGACCAGTTTTTCGAATGAAATCGTGAAGTGTAAATAAATGTACCTACGTATTGTATCGATGATAAAAAATAAACAAATTTGGTAAAATATTAAAAATTGTTGATTAATCGTTAATTTTTCCCTTGAATTTTATTTGTAAGTCGTTAACCTTCCTATACTCACGCCTACGGTCTGTGAGACCGACTTATATAGTATAGTATACGTCTTTCATTTTGACGTGAGTATAGGAAGGTTAAATAATTTGATTACATACATACATATTTATTATTGACTACATCAGCATAGAAAAATACATTTATATTTACCTTCCGCTTACTGTTATCATTCGGTTAATGTTATCAAAAAGGGTTTGTTCCAAATTGATCACAATAAGCGGCTTCTACTGTATGTGCTACTATACATACTTGAAATATACAATATAAATCAAATATCAAAACTAAAATAAAGGGCGTTATTATTTGGTTCAAAATTATTCAAAAACTTGGGAACTCCGAGCAAGGCTCGGTCCACCAGGTACTATAAGATTAAAGCGTCAAAAGTGTTTAGACACAAAATTATTACAGCTATGAATGACTTTTCTGAATACAAATTAGCAGCTTACATTTAGATTTACTTAGTTCGTTTATTATTTACGATACTTTGTAATCGATTGACCTAGAAAACTGGATTAGAAATTATTCGCGCCATTATAAAAACGAAAACTATTAATAAATCTTCTCGCCCGTTACTTTCTTAGTACGTCAATCTAACGTTTAGGTCAACATCTTCAACTCCAAATCAAATCTTTGCTTTGGAAAAATTTGTGCATATACGAGGGCGATTGGTAAAGTCGATTTCGTTTATGCCTGGTGAACAGAGGAGTCGGAATATCGGCGCGATTGCAGCCCTTCGGTATAGTCTGGTTCAATGTGAGGCTGGCAGTGTGCTAGTGAGAGAATCGTTCGGACATTCTTTCGTGCCATTTTGGTCGTTTAAAATGGCTGCTGCAATTGAAAATCCTGCTGATTGTGAATTGCGTGCTGTTACCCGATTTCTGTGTGTGCAAAGAACTTGAAGGCCGCTGAGATTCATCGTGAACTTTGTTCCGTTTATGGTGAAAATGTCACGAGTAGTAACAGTGTGGTTAGAAGACGGTGCCGTATGCTTCTATAAGGACGAACTAATGTCCAAATGATGAAGAACGCAGTGAAAGACCAAGTGTTGTGACGGACGAACTTTTTGGGTAATATCGAAAAGAAAATTCGCGAAAATCGACGATTCACGATCACAGAATCGAATGAGATTTGCGAACGATGAAGATCGATGAATTCACAGGCGGCAGATTTCCTTGAAGAGGGCATTAAAAAATTGAGTCTTCGCTATGACAATCTTAATGGCAACTATGTAGAAAAATAGCTGAAAGTATACTGGAATCTCTTTAGTGTGAGGGAATCGGGATCGAGTCACCTCCATAGTGAGCAAAAGAGCCCCCCTCCCTCCCCCGCCCCACTCCTCGATGTGATTCGAGAGAGTGCGTGTGTGTAAACGGCTGTTTTGGCTACGATATCAAAGTGTATGAAATTGAAACTGTTCTTATTATTAAAATTTCTGATTCTTTAACTCTTTACCTATTCTTTTTACGCAGCGAATTCTAAAGATTATATACATTTGATAGGATCAAGTGTTATGTCTGATTACTTTTGTTGAGATTCTACTTTTTACTGAAAATAATTAACATTCAATGAGATTATTTTTTATGATTTCTCTGTTTTGATAGGCTGAAATATTTACATCTTTCCTCCGTGAAAAACGAGTTTATTGCACGGGAAACCTGTTTTATTTATGTTAGGGAATTTCAATCGTCTTTGACAACTGAGAAATAGGGGTGGAGGAGAAGTCGTTCACACTAAGGCGAGGTCACAGTAAAGAGGTTCACACTAAAGAGATTCGAGTCTAATAATAAAAACATCTTCACAACATCTCATGTATTGGTGTTTTCTTTTAAATAACCAAACGCGTCCTACTCTACGAATTACCTTCGTAGTAATTCTTTTCGTGGCAAATTATATCTTCCTCTGAAGGAATTTCTAGCTACATTTTAGTAATTTAAAATATTCTTAATTTCGTGAGAGAATGGCATTAAAAAACTGATTCATCGCTATGAGAAATGGCAAATACGTACATATATAGAAAAACAGCTGAAAATTATAGCTTTAAATTGTATATAATAAAAACCTCTTCGTCTTTTTTTTTTTAATAACCAAGTTACTTTACGAGTCGCCCTCGTATTTCAAAGATTTAAAACGTTTCCATCATGCGATTTTTACAAAAATCGAAATATGTAGTACAATATTTGAAGTACTTACGAGGGAGTAAGCGGAATTCTCTGACGAAACCGGAACGGCAATAAAAGCGACACTTCGTGGAAGAATGTGAATGTATGGATAAATATCTTTCGTTTATAATGACATTCTAGGAATATTCCCACAGAAATTTTAAGTTGCTGCGAGTCGTAAAATTTGCAATAATTATTTACAAGCCAACAGCGCGCGCTCTCTTAAATGGCATTGCAAATTTTATGGGACCAATGCGGAAATAGCGTGCCCTAAAGTTGTAGAAAGCATTGACGACTACTTCCATCCATCGACATTTCTACGGCCTACGCCCACAAATTCATGATTAAACCCACCCTCTCTGTACCGCCGGACAATTCCTCGTCGGTATCTTAGAAAGTTGTATAATAATAATGATGATAATAATTTATTTTTTATTTTATAATACGAACAGTATAAAATTCGTCAATGTATGTATATAATTATAGAAATCATAGACGACAAATAAATATTTAGCAGTCATTCATTAAAATATTCTTCTAATGAGTAGGCGGCTTTTTTAAATAAGTATGTTTTCAATACACTCTTTAATTTAATGTTTGGTAATGTTTTTACACGATACGGCGAGTGATTGAATATTTTAATACAGTTAAATACACTTGTTTTTGCACTTTCGATGACGTTGTTTTCGGCGGAAGAAGATGTAAATTGGATGTGCCTCATAAGTAAACCTTTTGTACTATACGCCTGCCTGTATATGTAATTACAATTAAGAATTACAAAATTTTGATCTTCTCTTGCCATCCGTAGACGTACGTTTCGCGGTTATACCGCTCATCAGTACGGCTTTGCAAGAGCTGTAATTTCGTATACAAATTTTATGTACAAACATCAATGTTCAGACCATATATACATAAAATTTGTATACGAAATTACAGCTCTTGCAAAGCCGTACTGACGAGCGGTATAACCGCGAAACGTACGTCTACGGATGGCAAGAGAAGATCAAAATTTTGTAATTTGCAATTCTCCCACGGCGGGTAGCCGACGAGCGCGACTGCAGTTACTGCAGGAGGCTGTGGCAACGCAAGTTGTCCACTTCTGTAGAAAAAATAACTGTAAAAATGCGTAATACGTGCATTGTGAGAGAATTCATATCGAATCCCTCTCACATGTACAAACATCAACATTACAATTAAGGACTAATTTCTAATATTATTGCGCCCGACTTACGTAGATAAGATAAACGTAAAGGTATTTATGTATGTTTACCGAATGAAGAATACTTCAAAGGAAAACGAAAAACAAGAGGTGAGAAATTAACAAGACCGTCTGGTAAATAGCATTCTAATTAAACAACGAGTATCTGGCGCGAAGTACACACATAAATACCTCAAATCCACGTAAACAACTGTAAATCCGTATAAATATTTTGCGATGCGCTCGGTAAGTGGATAAATATGTTTCTGTTGTAAGTGAATTTCCTGATGATCCGGGGGAGGGGGAAGGGGATTGACTTCGTTGTTGTTTTTGTTATTAACGTACGATTTTCCGTCGTAACTAATTAGATATTTTAAAAACAATCGATTTTATTTAGGATGACGTTTCAATGCGACACAACGGCCTTATCCGTACGCACATTTAAGTATTTACGTACAACGTGATAATATCAGCGCACCTTGAAACGGATTTCTCAATGAGTTCGTAGTATGTTTGAGTTACGTCGCGGCGTTTCGTACGTTGCTCAATTCGTAATTGCTCAACACGTGTGTAAACACGCGTGTTGTCATTACGACTAAATATTTACATACGAGCAACTATTATTGTAATATTCACTGGATACGGGAAAATAATATTCGCGCAATGTTTATAAGTCTAAGTATAGAAATATTACCCAACCGGCCAAAATTGTACGCGGATTCTCGTTGCGGTAGCAAATTCTTGTAATTATATTACTAAAGGTCTAATAAAATTGATGGCTTGATAATTTGTGCTACTCGTAGAGCCCGCCTCTTTAGAATTATACGTTCACCTCTCCTCGGTCTTTGCTTCCTGCTTCTTGGTATTATCGTTTATCCGTTCATTCATAATACTTTGGTCATCCCCTTCCAGCTTCCTGGTACTTCGTTCGGCAGATGAGTCGTCCATCACCACCACCACCAACTATGACTTATCACACATCAAATTCAAGCTTTCTTCGTGCAGATCGCGGTTAAAACAATTTCCGGGACGAGAGGCATGTTTTTAAGAAAATATTCGATGAGAACCTGAAACGTGATTCTGATCAAAACGCTTCTGCACGCTCCAAAATCCAAACAAAGCAAACCCCATCAATTTCGACGTCGGAATCGTACTCTACGCCATCGAAAACGTATATGCACCAAGTTTCGTCTAATTTAGAACGTCTTCAATTTTTCCCGAATTTCCAAAGGGGTACCCCTTGGAGATTTCGAAGAAAATCGAAATCGTTGGAACTACGACTTGTTACACATCAAATTAAAGCTCTTCTCGTGCAGAACGCGATTAAAACAATTTCCGGGACGAGAGACGTGTTATTAAGAAAATATCGGATGAGAACCTGCAACGTGGTTCTGATCAAATCTCTTCTGGGTGCTCCAAGATCCAAACGAAGCAAATCACGTCGATTTCGACGTCGGAATCGCACTCTACGCCCCCGAAAACGTATATGCACCAAGTTTCGTCTAATTTAGAACGTCTTCATTTTTTCCTGAATTTCCAAAGGAGATTCCTTGGAGATTTCGAAAAAATCGAAATGGTTGGAGGTACGATATATTATACATCAAATTAAAGCTCTTTGCGTGCAGATTGCGGTTAAAACAATTTCCAGGACGAGAGACGTGTTTTATACATACATACATATGTATATGCATATATTGTTTTCTTATTTGCATTCCGGTGAAGCAACAACGTTATATACAAACTTACGACTCGTGCATTGCGTATTAACGTGAAGGCGCAATCTTATCGAAAATCAACCGGAAATTGATCAGGGCCGAAGTCTAGCCTCGTAACATTAAAGCAGTAAAAGCCCCTTAAACGTTTCGGAAAAGGTGAGTCATGTCGGTTTTTTTAATATAGTGCGTACATGCATACGTACGTATGTAGGTACGTACAAAAATCGGTTGGCAAATCTCCGCGCATATTTGGCAAGCCGCGACTTTCTACGTATGCCAAATTGTTCGGCGAATAATGAAGTTCGCTTCCGGTAAGAAAGAAAAATGGTAATATGCGTGCGTTGTTTGGGTAACAAAAGATGTTGTTGTTATGCAGTCGTCGCGATTGTTATGCAAAATATTTCGAAATTTTGAAAGTAGGTAAACATGTTGCGGTGGGGATGTCATGATCTAGTTGGAGACGCGGTAAAAATCAATTTTTGGGAGTTTGTCGTTGATTGGATTACGTCTGTATGTGTATAATATGAAAATTTTATATGTTCTCATTTAACCCTAGAAATTCATACTTATTTTTAGTGCTCAAGTGTCATTCCTCGTCGAATCGACGACGGCGATGTTGAGGAGGATATCCAGGATGTCCTATTCACGAAAAATTGTAAAACCTAAACTTTTTCAATTGCTTGTCTTGTGTGTCGTCCAGATAAAACGAAAAAGTATTTGTTTAATATACTATTCAATTTTAAATTAGAATTTCATAGCACTAATTCATTGGCTTGTTTTACAAAAAGCTACTTTAAAAAATAATAAAAATAATAAACTTAAAAGCATGTAATTCATTAAATGTGTTCGCGTTTTAGAACTTACGTATTAAATAAAATGGGAAAATCTTTTCTTATAATTATCAGTCTTCAATGTATGCATGAGGCACAAAGTTCTATTTTGTGGCTCCCCGCACAAGTTTTTATCGCATTCTGAACGGGATGACTTCTTCATTCGGCGCTTAAAAGAGGGACGAAAAGCGCAGATCTTCCGTTTCTTGTTTGTAGGTTCTCGGGGCACATTTTCATTGTGTTCTATATCACTCGGCAATATTCTCTCCCACTGTTGTATGTAAAAACTATTCTAAAAGTTGCACTAAAAGTTCATACTTCGTCGTATCGACGTCGCAAATATTTAAAAAACGAACTTACCCAACGGGCGGAGACCAAGAGCACGACAACGAGTGAAGCTGTACGAATAATGATCGCAAAGTGTATATAAATAAAGAAAATACTCTACAATTTTTGAACAGCGTCGGCGATTCGACGAAGAATGATCTTCTAGGGTTAAATTTATCTGAATACGATATGGCCAAAACAACCCAGAAGTTTCTTTTTAGTGGTGACTCTGGAAGCGGTAGTTTTCGAATAGGATATACAAATTTGTTCATGGTAGAAAGTGAAATGTCACGACAATTATTCAGAAATTATACACCAATTTAGGAAATGGAAAGATAAGACATAGGACAGGAGGGGATGGAGAGACATAAGCCAGAGAGTGTGACCATGAGAGGACTGGATGATGGGAATTGATCCGACCCTAATGCTGGATTTAGAGAGCTCCTAGAAAGCGGCGTTCCCCTCCATGGGGCGTCTAGCCACAATATATATATATACACCAATTTAGGAGGATGCTGGATGTAAGTACCTACGTCCATTACCCCCATAAAGTTTGGATGTAGGTGGAAATTCGCCAGCATCCTTAAGCAATAAACATATTTTCGAGAAACTGTTAATCCCGATATTCTAAATATTTCTATTTCAAAGCAATTAGGTCAATAAGTGCAAAGATCCTTAAAGGTATTATCCTACATATCCAATTTTACTCTTTGCTCGGGATAATGCGGGTGTTTAGTAGAGAAGATAATTTTTGTCTGTTACTGGCTATTTTCCAAGTGTTAAATAAGAAACAACGACCGCTTTTAGTACTCGAAATAATTAATTTGATCTTTCTATTCAAGCAAAGTCTGGTGTCGAGCAAAATATTTTTTTTGTTTTTTAACAACACGTCGAACTTTTCAGTGAAGCTTGTTAATAATGTCAAGATGTAAACTTACAATTAACTACATATTTCACAGCCTTCAGAAATATCAACTGTAACCCTCCATTTCTTGCTTGTCGTTTCTGCAAAACTTTCGATCATGTGTGGTCCGTGGAGGCCAAAATAAAATGGCCTCCGAAGAGTACTAAGGTGTCCCCTACTGCTAATTTCGCACAAATATGTTTTCTACTAATCCTTTTTTACTTCTATACAATGCCTAATACAGATTTAATTTCAAATACATTTTTCTTATGTCAGTGAAGTTGCAAAAGAAAACCTACAATTTTACCACATATTCTTTCAAAACTTCTAAATAAATTAAAATAGAATTATCCTATAAAAATATTTACTTAAAAATATACACATATTATTATCGAGAAATGCAAAAATAAAATTCTATTCACAAGCTGGAGGAGGTCTAACTGTGGTTTCCGTGTCTACTAAACAATATATGCAGCATAGAATTACGTGGCCCATGCATAACCAAGATTTACAAACTGTTTGCTAACAAAACGAAACGACTTTTTCGTGTTTTGCAATATTTGAAATTCCCTCTTTTACTTGGCTGTGGTTCTGACACGATCTCTTTCTCGATGTCTGAAAGCCTCGAGATCGCAAGAAAAAAAACGATTTAACATTAATGGTAGTAAAGTTCACGGTGAAGCAGCAGACGTGAATTTGCAACAGGCAAATGAATGGGTGAAAAGTCAGTTGCAAGAATTAATTGTAAAATTTACGCTGACGATGATGTTTTTAACGCAGATGAGGCGGGTTTATTTTAGAAACTTGGTCCAAATCGAACACTAAAATTCAAAGGAGAAAAGTGTGTCGGGAGTAAGCAATCCAAGAAGGGGATAACTGCACTTGTATACGGTAATAAATTCGGAACTGAAAAGCGTAAATTAACAGTCATTGGTAAATATGAAAACCGAAGATTCATGAAAAACGTGGAAAAAAAAAACACTACCTGTTCCGTTCTTTACTCAAAATTGCAGCTATCTCTTATCAACAGATATCGAATTATAAGGCGCTTATTTGTGGAACAAAAGTCCGAACTTCTTGAACCTCGTGAACTCGTATGAAGCTTGGTCCAATATTTCTGATTTAAATTTAAAGATGGAAAAACCATTGGGGATTGCAGCCAACGATGAGTCTTTTAGTTCAACTCCAAGCTTTCGAATTCATTTAATCCTTAACCTTCTTATACTCACGTCAAAATGAAAGACGTATACTATACTATATAAGTCGGTCTCAGAGACCGTATGCGTGAGTATAGGAAGGTTAATCGGAAAGTTAACCATGAGAGTTGAGAAAACAGCTTGTCAACAATTGAACACAATGATGTCAAGATCACACCACATCGCAATATATTTAAAATTGAAATGAGTTAAAATTTAAAGTATTTTTTAAGTTAAAATTTAAACTTAAAATTTCAATTCTAAGTATATTGCGATGTTGTGTGATCTTGACATCATTCTGTTCAATTGCTGACAAGCTATTTTCTCAGCTCTCACGGTTAACTCTCCGATGAAGGATTAAATGAATTCGAAAGCTTAGAGTTACTAAAAAGAGACTTTTATTTCTATTCATCCTTGGCTGCAATCCCCAATAGTTTTCCAGCTTTAAATTTAAGTCCTAACGTTGTACAGCCAGTACTTCTGCTAAAATATTTTTGATGTTGCGATTTTCGATTCAGAATTTCATAAGTGGTTACGTCACATTTTCGCCAATTTATACACACGCGATATTATCCGAGGATTGTGTCAAAATCTTTCAAAATGTTTAAATCACTGAGAAGCATCTCGATCGAATGTAGGACATTAAACTTTTTGTGTGTTTTCCAACAATTGGCACCGGGAAATTTCAGATACATATGTAAAACAACATTCCCCAGAGTTAGGCTCCATTTCAACTTGAAATTCAAAACCCTATAATAATTTTTTTTACTAGTTTCACATTCAAAGTCAAATAAAGTGATATATATATTCCGATCAATAAAGGAGCGTCTTAAACAGAAACCGAATTTTCCTATCTCTAACCCTTTGGCCGGATTTCCTGGTTCGTAACGATCTCCTTACGAACAGACACAACTGGGCATTATCGACGACGCGTCTGATACCAGTCCAGTCGCTTTTGTCGGTCAATTTATTTACGTTGGAACTTTTCTAAAACACGCGACGATTGTTTGTTCAACATGGAAAACCAGACGGCTATAAATCCGTACGCAAGCAAGGACAATCCTTCGTCTGCACGCTTCGAGGGACGCCGATTAGAACGATTAAATGCTGAAATGATGAAGTCGTATCGTGCATATACGAGTACACGGACACGTCTGGTGCTTGTGTACTTTGCTCTTATCCACGTGCTAGATATCAAGACGTGCGAACTGAACCCCGCAACGTATCGCATTTCATAAACACCGATAGCGTTCGTTTTATGGGTGTAAGTTCGCTTTGTCTACGATGGGTTTTGTTATGCGTACTTCGATGACAGTCCACTACAAAATATTAAAGTCAGCATCCAGACGATTAGGTTATCTATTATTGAAACTATAAACGATAAGGTTGTATGAAAACGGTAAGAAAAGTCAGTTCATTTAAAGACGACGGAATCGTGTGGGATTGGATTTGTTTCTTTTTACGTTTAATCGGTGTCGGATTACGTCCTACTATGCACATTTGAGAAACTTACGTTATATTAGTAGAAAGTGTTTTATTTACTTGTGAAATTACACCAATTCTCAATAGGTTCGTTCCAACACGGCACACAACCAGCTTGTGGATCGTCGGGTACATGCGCAGAGCAAAATTGGCTTTTCAAAATTGTTCTGCGCATGTATCCGACGATTTATATCCGACGATTTACAAACTGGTTTTGTGCTGTGTTGGAACGAACCTAATATCGCTGATGAATATTTTACTTGAAAATCCGCAAATAAAAGTTTCTTTAGATTCCATCCTCGTAATTACTGTAACAGACTAAAGTTAGGGACGAGCGTATTCGATTTTCGCAAAAAAATATTAAATCATCGTAAAGATGACCCTAAAGGGTGATACATTATCTAAATAAAAGTTTTGCGGGGAATCCCCCAGAGTCACAATTTAATGAAATTTTCTTATGTATTTAATCGCATAAATACAGTTTGTAATACATTTATAATAACTTTTATCCTTTTTCTACAAATATATATTCAAATATTAGTATAATTTTGAGTAATTTAGCAATATTTTAACATACAGAAAAGGGTCGAAGGAAAATAAACTTCCCAATCTTCATTTAGTGTTAGCTAAGTTTTCCCGGTTCACTTTCTTTTCCAAATGTACAGAATGACTGGACTAAACGGAAATTGAAGGAATGCTAATGTCCATAAGCTGACATAAAAACTTGTTATGAGGTAGGCGCCTGTCGTTCTGATTATGAAATAAATCAAGGATAAATTTGACGTTTCCACTGTGATTTCGACTTCCAAATTAGGCACATATATTCTAATAAAATTCTCAGGTTTGTGAATACGTTCGCCCCTAAATCCACGACGATCCGATCTTCCTCGTTAACATTTACAGTGTTTCCCCAAACATTTTCGAGGAAATGCGTCTGCGCTTCCGAGACGAAATTACAGAGTCATGACCAACACCCAGGATCAAATCGCGCAAGTTTCCGACCAGCTCGAAGTGCTAGAGGAGGAAAAATCTCAAATCGAGGAGAACATCGACAAGACCATGAAAGACATCAAGCGTCTGACCAAATCGATCGCCAAAGCGGAACGAGAAGTTCAAAAGGCCGCCAAAAATAAGCTGACGCGAGAATGCCAGGAACGATTGAAATGCGACATCCTCAGATTGAAGAAGGGGCAAAGGAGAGCGGAAAAATTGATGGACGTTTACGATAGACAGCTGGCGCAAGCTCATAAGCAATATACGAAGTGCGAGAACGAACTCAGCGGGTATTATCGTTGTTTTAGCTTAATATATACGTAATTAAAGTGGGCAAATATGTGGTATGATGAGTCATCTGTCCTTTGTCCTTCCTTTGTGAAAAGGACAGATGACTCGTCACGCCGCATATTTGCCCAGTTTACTTATAATTCAATTGTTGATCCTTTCATTCTTCCAAACGTTTGAGGCACGTGTTGGGTATCTAGGCTTCAGCAGACTCAAGATGTCTGTCGCGTTTAGGACACTGAAAGTAATATTCTTAACCTTCCTATACTCACGCATACGGTCTGTGAGACCGACTTATATAGTGTAGTATACGTGTTTCACATTTTGACGTGAGTATAGGAAGGTTAATTTAACAGTTTCGGGTTTTATGTACGAAGCTGCATAGAATTTTTATACCTCCAATTAACCCTAAAGTACTAACCATATTTTACATACGTCGTAACTATCGTCGTAACTGTCGGTTCGACGATGTATTTTTAACCTTCCTATACTTCACGCATACGGTCTGTGAGACCGACTTATATAGTATAGTATACGTCTTTCATTTTGACGTGAGTATAGGAAGGTTAATAAGCTTTTCTTATAAGATAAAACCAAAATTCTTTTACCAATCACAATTATTGGACCTGTATAATGTCTATATAATGAGAGTAGTTCTTCACACATCTATAAGAAATAAACTGATTTTTCAGGTCAAATACAGGTGACGTTTCGAAAAGATCATAAATCTCACTCTACGACATGTCGACTTCACGAGAAGAATTTTTGGCTACCTCAAAAGACCATCTTTCCGAGGATGTTTGGGTGCTATTTACCACAACTGCCCCGAGTAAAACGTAAGATTTTCGTAAACAGTCAATATCAACGCTGGTAACGGTATTTTTCAGAAGAATTTTCGGATTTCATGAAATTTTTCAAAATTATAATCATCTAGAATGTACATTAAATATGGATATGAACGAGGAAATTTTCAAATCTGCCAAAATCGCCATCCTCATAGCATCAAAAGGAAAGCTGCGGATGTTCTTTTTGCGTTCGTTGTAGTTTGTAATTGTGCTGTAGTTATCAAAAGTGCTTGTAATATTGTTAATAGATTTTTAGATTTTAAACGCGAAATCTTAGTTTCCGTTTTCAAATTTTCGCGCTACAAATTCTCCGAAACCGGCAGATGGTGCTGGTTACTAATTCCGATTTATTATTAGGAATATTTCATTCTATCTGTACTTAAGTTTTCTATGAAGGAGACTAAAGAAGTTTCACTTCAAAAAATGGCGGATTATTCCTAGTGTTTAGGAAAGGACTAAGAATCAATGATAAGGGACGCACGAATTTTAGACATGCATTGCAAATCTGGTCAATTCTGATCGAGGATTTGTGCCAGAAAACTTCAACGGAAGGAAGTAAATGAATGCCTTACACGACCAAGATTAATACGCTTTATGCGACTCTTTGAAATGATACCCAACGTGCTGATCATGGTTATGACAAGAACTTTTTCAAAAAATGCACATGCATCATTTATAATCAGATAAACAGATACGACACGCTCATAATTAGAAAATGCCATTTATTTTCATCACGACGACGTGTCAGCAGACAATAATTATGCACTATTATTATCATTATTACAATGCCACTACGCCACAACTTTGTAAGAATAAATTGCTGATTCTCCAATAATCAAACGTCGCCGCGTTAACGAGTCCGCGTTCGGTATCTAAAAATGCAATAATTATATAACGAAAATTACATCATATTTTTGCGCAATATCACGCGCATCAAAGCGTGCGAATCGATCACAACGTGTAAATGTCAAACGGATAGAAAGAACAAAAAAAGACAGAAACCAGCCATCAGGTAATCTCTAAACGGAACACGACAAGGAAGCGTTCTGCTTTAAATTGTAAACCGTCTATTATAAACATATACAGTCATTCCCCAATTTTCGGGTGAGTAAACTTCGATGTAAGTATAAACACATGCGGAAATCCGCGTAGTTTTTTTCTAAAAAAAAGTTCAAACCGAATGTCGGTTGCGGTTATTTTCGGGCTATGGCGAATATCAAAGCGGTTACTAACTTCGTGTAAGGATCGATTATTGATCTCATTTCTGACACGTTAGATCCTATTTTTCTTCACGTGTACACCATTTGATCGATTCGATACGCGAACGTAATTTATTCGCTGAAGTAATCCAGGTAAATCCAATGATACGACCTTGATTATTTCTTTTTCGTCGCTCATTCCGGAAGCTTGCTTATGGAATATTATTAATAAATAATTTATTAACCGTTATGCCGGTAATCAATTTCGTTGTATGTAAATAAGCTTTGAAGTGTTGCGACGTCCGTTAGTACCGGCTTAAATAAATTATCCACCGATTAGTAGGCTTCCAATCGATTTTTTCTTCGGTACGTTTTCCTTAAACTCATCCTCATTATCTTACCGAGATCATCTTATTATAGCAGACCTCAAAAATGCAAGAGAAATGATACCGAAGCTGAAATTTGTCTTTTTCGCAACATCATCAATCTCTATCATCACGCCAGAATGTATGTACAAACTTACATTTGACATCAAATGGTGGAACATGAGCCAGCCCATTTTCATTAGATATACCAAGGTACATCTCCAACAACGACATACATCAAGATTCTGAAGTATCCCCATTAACAATGAAATCAAAATGCGTATAAGAAAATACAAGCATAGACTTGTAAGAGTGCCTCCTAATCACCTCGGAATCAAGGAATTTGATGCAGCAGTTGCGTATAGTGCATATATTAAAACGTAAAGTGCCTAGTGATCTAGTGCAGTGGTCGGAAAATGAATGGAAATGGCTCGGCCAGCCGAAGCAGGTGCCGGCAAGTTCCAGATCTCGCAGTTACTTTTGGCATCAATTCAATATGTTGTCTTAGTTTGTGTTTCAGTTTCTATTGTTATGAAATGAAATGTTTTTAGCTACAAAGAAGAAGCAAAGAAAAACGGAAGACGAAGACCGCGAATTTTAAAGTTGAGTGGACCGAATCGCTCGCGTTCATACATAACTCTAATGGCCTTCCGACCTGTGTTATTTGTCAAGAAAAATTATCACACAACAAATTTACAGAGACACTTTACAACTAATCATTAACGTCATTTAGTAGTAAATATCCCGCCGGTGATGTGAGGAAGAAAGCAGTTGTTCAAGAGAGTCAAAAAATATCAAGCCCTATATTTAATTCTTGGGTGCAATCTTACCAATGTTATCATTGCAAGCTCTATTTTTAGTCAAGAGATTGCAAAGCAAGGCAAACCATACACAGACGGTGAATACATTGAAAGTTGTTTTACAAATGCATCCGAAGAGTTATTCCGGGATTTTAAGAACAAGGAAGAAATTCTTTAAAAATTACAGCGTTACCATTGTCTGCTAAAATTGTAAAACATAGAATTGTCAAAGTGTCTTTCAATATAACCAATTAGCAAATCGTAGAAGTCATTAAACTAGTTTCAACTTCGTCTTGCTGAAACATCGCCAAGAAAATAATTCGATAAATTGAATAATTTGCTATTTCAAAGTAACAATTTTAAACGTGTGGGAAGCTTTTCTGCGAAGGTTCCAGGAATTCGGAAATAGCATAGCGACGTTAGCCTTTATTCAAGAACCACTCACTGCTGAGGTAACAGAATTGAATTGCCCTCCCTTTACTATTGACTTTTGTAACGCAATTCCTGGAGTTAAAAAAACAAAGAATTATAGAATTCGAAATTTGAACGCCTTAATGCTCATCTGGAGAAATTAGAGAAAAACGAAAGTTGTCTGCTTTGAAAGACCTGGAGAAGGAAGACATGATAATTTTCAACACCTGGAAGAATATTCCTGACTTTTACGATCAGTTAAAAAAACTAGCATTTGCTATTCTTTCCCTCTTTATCTCTCATTTTCAAGCATGAACCCTATCAAGACTAAATTGAGAAATAGTGTTATTGATGACAATCTGGAATCCCGCTTGAAAATAAAAACAACGACATACAAAACAGACTTATCAAAACTTTCCAAGGAAATGCAAGGTCAGAGTTCACATTAAATGCGTGTTTTATATTTTTTGTTAATAAATAAGATTATTAAAATTATATCTGGTTCTATGTAATGTTTAGTAGCTAGTTTAACCTTCCTATACTCACGCATACGGTCTGTGAGACCGATTTATATAGTATAGTATACGTCTTTCATTTTGACGTGAGTATAGGAAGGTTAAACCGACTACGAAAAACATGGTTCTTGTGAAATTTGAATCGTCCTGGTGCCGTTCTTTTGTTCTTTTAACTAGTAAGTTTGGCGACCACTGATCTAGTGTAACAGAACCGAAAGAACAAAGTGCTATCCCTTATTTCCCAATGTCAAAATAGTCAAATAGACTACTATAAAAGCGGCGTATCAACGGATATGTTCGCAGCATGTCAATAGCATTAGTTATATATATTACTTAATTGCTCTCACGCTTCTGTGAATCGGGCAGGTTGTAATAAAATTTGGAATGTCAAAACAAAAAAATTGTTGAAAATTATTCTTATTTTTGTCGTATGTTATAAATATGTGTTAACATAAATATTTATTTATATAAATTTAATTTCTTAGCTTAATTTAAAGTCAATATTCTACTATTTTCTAAATTTATTTAAGTGTCCGAAGTAATATGGACGGTAGTGTACATACGTGCAGATGTAAATTTAGTACAAAATCTTTTGCAGATTTGAAATTTTCCCTATTCATTCTTCGAACTAAAACACTCTAATCTCCGGCACAAAAGATCCAGTGTCCATAATTTCATCTAAATAATTCTGGATGTTTGTTCAATTTTCAAAGATTCTGCCCAAAACTTCGTCATCCGTCGCATACAATACAACAACAAGCACAATATTTGCCGTTTATCAAGAACAATTCTCGTTAATTCGTTGGAACAATTACAATAAAATCCCTTCAAGACGTTAGAAGCAAATCGAAAACAATTGTAGTGCAGGGGACTAAACACTTTTTGATAAGCAAGGCATTTTATAACTTTCGGGATTTTAAGGTCAAGAGCTGATCTACCAATTATATTTTTGTCATCCTTTTTCTTCGCTCGAATTTTAACGCATTGACAAAGTAGACTATTATCTACATTTGTACCTGTTTATACATAAACAAAAATATTTCTTTCCTTCTTTTTTGTTCTCTTACGTGTAGGCATTATACTTTTTATATAATTAGACATTGTAAATTATAAACGCAAGTCCAGCAAGTCCAGTTAATTTAACATTGATGAGACATGGTTTGAATGAGTTCATTTTCCGACTTTCGGGTACGACCAGACTTCTAGCACAGATCCCCAATGAGCAAAACCAAAGGGAAAGGTCCGATTTTGACCGATTTTTGAGCGCCAGCTTCAGCCGATAATTAATTCCGTACCACGTATGCAAAGCAGACTTTCACAACAAGTGATGTCAGATCCAGTTGATTTAACGTTGATGAAAGATTGTTATTATTACTTTAAACTGGTCGTGGTTCGTGCAGACCACCCACCTTGAAACGTCAGGGCCCGCCACTTCTTTCCAGTCACCAAAATCGAAAATGATCAATTTTCCGGGGGAATAGTTTTGGACCGGTTTCAGTTGGCGAAGTTGCTATTGATGTTAATATCGAATTTTATAGCCGGCAATTGAATAAAATACGTCGGCGCATAAACAAAGGTATTAAAGATTTGGAGCGGGGGCATAGCGACGCCATTTGGGCGAACGGGAATTTTGTAATTTTAAAGGGGGCAGGATGCCAAACTGCCTTCGTGGCCAAACTAAAATAACGCTATTACTAGCCGATTCGACGTCTAGGTGAAAGTTGACGAATAATCATCTAACTTGATAGCGTTTACTTTAAAGAAATGCTTCGGGAAAAAAAAATATCGGAAATAGTCAATCTATTCACAAAACTTGTCATATCAATAGTCGTAACGTGTGCGTTCAGAAAACGGTATTTTAACCTTCCTATACTCACGTCAAAATGAAAGACGTATACTATACTATACAAGTCGGTCTCACAGACCGTATGCGTGAGTATAGGAAGGTTAAAGGTGTGTAAAATACGGAAAGGAGTTCATTAAAAATGGACATAAAACGCCGCCTCCATATGATTTATTCATCAAATAACAATATTTTATTATTATACTCCTCATAGCTGGTAGATCGTTAAAAACGCCAGAGAGAAGAGATTTACATAATTATGCAATAAATTTTATGTAAGTTATTTGAATATACATGCAACCTATCTAAAAATGCAATAATTACATACAAACAAAAAAAAGAACGCTATTAACATACATAAGTGCACTATCACAAGGTTGCAGTAAAAACTGAACAAAAAGTCGTAATACGTAAAAAAACGATTACCGTTGGCGTCTAATTATAAAATTATCAACAAAAGTGCACGTTAGGTGTACGACATCCTATTTAAATTTCGGACTTAATTAGCATTTTCGACGGATTAAGATGTGGGTTCGTTCGCGTAGGTGTCGGCTGGCCACCTGGTCGGAGTAGATCGTGAATGGTCTATGAAAAATGAATCGGATAAGCAGATGTATATGTATGTAGTACGACCGTCGTCCTCGTCGTCGGCGTATTTAATAAATTCAGTCGGATTCGTGGCAAATAAATAATGAATTAAACGCCTCTGTGCGCGGGCAAACCGGTTCTTAATTAAGGCAGGAAACGGTGCGGTCATTTAATGAATGAATCTCGTCGGGGACGAACGACGATGTTAATCGCGTAAATCAATAACAATAATAATGGACAGGTAGGTAATAAAACACCTGGTTGTATTAGATATGCAGATTGGATGAGTAACTCATGCTTTTTTTCAGTCACACATAAAATATTTATTATAATTTCCAATGGGCAGCGCCATACGAAAGGTAATACACAATATATTGACGAAATACGCTTACTTGTAATTTTTACAAAAATTCTGCTTTACAATCAATGTATTTTTCATCAGTGGAAACCGATCTAAAAAACATTATCGCGTTATAAGTTGTTTATTTCATTTTTGAATGCGTTCACGGCTCTTTCGGTCGATGTAAAACACAAACTACCTAACTCACATATGCTTTAAACGTGGAAACAAAAAGAAATCATTAGGTACTAAGTCCGGACCATGTGGCGAATTACCTAATATTTCAATGTTTTAGGCCTTAACCTTCCTATACTCACGTCAAAATGAAAGACGTATACTATACTATATAAATCGGTCTCACAGACCGTATGCGTGAGTATAGGAAGGTTAAATACTCAATCGTTCGAACATTATAAGTTTGAGCGTTATCAAAATGCAATATGATCCTACACCTTGGGCGTTTTCTCGCGAACTTTAATGAAAACTTGATGCAAACAAACTGTGAACAACAACAAACAAGTGAGCCATTCACCATTAATAGTATGACGATCGTCCAATGCCACAGTTGAAACATTTGGCGATTATCTTTTATCTCGTTTTTTTTTTTCAACCAGTAATCTTTTTCGGAGTCGACTCATTCTCAAACACCCAAACTGTCGTTTGTTGGCTTCTTTTCGGAGTCGTAGCAACATATCTATGTTTTATCACCTGTAATTTACCGGACTTTTGTTCTGAAAAATGTAAGGCTAACTACTCACGAAGCTACCGGAAAAGAACTCATTAGTTACTGAATTTAGTAACTGATAAGCAAACTCTGTATATATCTGTAGCAATCGGTGAGCCAATCTGTAAGATTCTACAAAAATCGTATTCTTGGTCGCTCTTGTGGCAGACCCTGTTCCTCTTAAAGATCTGTAGCGTTACATATTCCTGCAGATATTACACAGAAATTGCCTATAAATTGCTAATTACTAACTAGTTGGTTATAAGTGACTCGATCATAAAATAAATTGAACTAAGTAAAATAAATGCGGACAATCCGAAAATATAACTAACCAAAATAAACATGAAGATTATTCAGGTGGAGTCAAATGTATGATAATATCCGGACAAAATAGAGTACACAGGATATAGTTATACCGAAAATAAATGGAACAGGTAGAATACTTTGAATACTAGGGGTCCACAACTAGAAATAATGGAAAGCTGAATAAAGAAGTAAATGATCGATTAGGAGAAATAGAAGACATTTTAAACATGATCAAAGCAACGTTTCTAGAAAAAGAGAAGAAATAACAAAATAGAAAAAAAAAAAAGACAGAAATAGTCAAAAGAATGATAACACCAACGGTAAACAATAACAGTGAAACATCAACCATCTTAGAAAAATACAAAACACGCATAAATGCAATAGAAATGCGATTCCGAAGAAAGTTTGAAAATAGAACATGACGGCATAGAATAAGAATCGAAAAATACAGAGAACACGTACAGATACAGCCCATAAATAAGAAAATAATACAATGCAACTTAAGATTGTGAACTATTTTCGAGAGTCAAAATTTTAATAAAATAAAATGTACATTTTATTTTATTAAAACTTAAGATGGCAAAAAGAGTATATGAAACACGGGCGACAGGGAAAAAATTTTAGGACATAGACCGACAAAAAAATGGAATGATAAGGTCGGGTAAAAAGCCGAAAGGAGAGAGATGGTATGGAAGGAAATAAGACAACTAGTGCAAGACAGAAGAAAACTGAGCGAAAAATATACAGCAAAGCATTAAATAACTTGCCTTACACCTAACGGTAAATAGACGTAGGCCTAAGAAGAAGAAGAAGGGTAGTCTCAAGCGCGTTGCGAGTGCCATTGCATAAATGAACGTTTATCTGTTTCTTGCTTATTTATTCCATCAATAACCAACTTTGTTTATTGATTTTTATATTGAATGATCAAGAAGGAAGACTGGTAATAGAAATTCAAGGGCAAAGTGGTAGAAAAAGAGCGTTGTGAGATGATGCAAGCTTTTATAATTACAATACCACACACTCGAACTTCTACATTACGAACACTTTTCAGCGAATTTTTGTATTTAACGATTTTTTTTTTGACGTGCACATTGAACACTTCAGAATTAACTTCTACTTAACGAACCAAATTTCCTTATTACGAAATTTCCTTCCAAAGAAAAGAAATATTTCTCAGAATTTTAAGGCAGGTCGTCGATGAATGCGATTCTATTTATAAAAAGTCTTGGAAACGGTTCATTTGGACAGTTATCCTTTGAAGTTAAATCTACAACTCCTTAGAATTAGAATACACCCGTTTAAATCTCGTTGGTCAGTAGGTACATTAGTTTCAGTTCTTCCTGTGATTTTTGTGCGTTCGTACGTCCGAGATGAGTAAACGAAAATGTTCAAGAATCGCGGAAAAAGTTGAAGTGTTACAAGGTGCTGACGAGGGGTTTAAATTCGACATACATGCTAACAGTTTATCAACAATTAAAAAAATCGCGACTTAAGTTTTGAAACAAAGCGAGGCATTCGATTCTGGAAGAAAACGGATTAAACTTTGCTGATTTAAAGGCTGTGGATGAAATCGTTTTAAAATAGGTGCAAGACATTAGAATATGCAAAACTTATGGAACATTCAGAATTTCAAGCAAGCACATAAACAAGAAATTCAAAATTTTAGTTTGGATAAAAACGGACGGCACAAATTTAAGAAGGGACACGGTACAATACAAAAAAAAGTGATTTCCGGAGAGAAAAAAAATGTTAGTGAAACAGACTGTAATCGTTGGAGAGAAAGAGTATTAAGAAACATTTATGATCCTAAAGACGGATTTAACGCAGACGAAACTGGGCTGTTTCTTAAGTGCTTACCAGACAAAACATTGTCACAGTTATGGTAGACGCAAATATGACTAGGACTGAAAAACTACATACATCTTTTGGTAATTGCCAAGAGTAAAAATCCAAAATGCTTGAAAAGTTGGAAATATATGACAAATCAAAAAGACTTTTGTAAATTTCAAAATATTTAATGATAACTACACCACTTGAAGTGACACTATCATTAAATATTTTGACACTCACAAAAGTCTTTTTGATTTATCATAAATTTCGTTTTGGAGTTTCAACAAGTGATTCCCGCATCAATTAATTAATCGGTTGGAAATAGACTACAACTTCAATAAAAACAAGCATGGATAACGAGTGAAATTTTTCAACAACGTGTGGTGATAAAACTAGACAAACCAATTAGCAAAGCAACATGGAAAAATAGCACGGTCGCCGCTGTACGTATTTATGTGTCATCGGAAACTAGATCACCCTCTTTCGAAAACTGAAGAAGACGACGCGTAGAGAGAGACAATTTCACCTCCGAGTAAATGCTTTTACACCTCTCATAAATCTAAACAACACGGCGGCAATTAATCTATTATCTGATTACACGTAGGTTTTATCTCCTTTAAGATTGACGTATTTAACGCTGAACAAGTTATTAACATTTTTAACGCTGCCGTTAGCATTTCACGAAACGCCGGACTTTGTTCGTTTCATATTGCGGCAGCGTTTTATAAATAGACAATAAATCATTCCGTTCTACAATAAAACAACAGAAGCGTTATGGTAATTGCTGCTAATACCTGTACTTATTCGCCTTTCTTTTTCATCGATGTGTGAGTGGAGGTAAATAATAATTGAAAGCGCCCGGTTAATTATGAATGTGAATTCACTTTAATTCCAGCAAAAACCATGGTACAGTCGAGAGCTTGCTTTAACAAAAAAATTATTAAAAGTTCGGGGAATCGGCGGGAACTTCGCCATCGTAAAGTAATTTGTCTTTTCGTGAGCTGCGTTGATAGTTGGGAAACGAAATCATTTAGTAACATTTATATACAACGCCAAAATCAACAAATTCAACAACAAACAAACGAAAACGTCCTTAACAGAACGATGTGGATAATTTTCTTCCGGTTCTTCATGATCAAATACCTTCAAAAATCACCATTCTTCACTGCTTTTCGGAATTCAAGTTTGATCATAATCTCGACGACAAATTTCATGAAAAAATCCATTAACTAGTAAGTAACCCCTCAGTGGCTGAGTGGTAAAACGCGCGCTTCACAGTGCGAAGGGCCGGCGTTCGAGACCCGGTAGCGGCAGAGCGTAGCAGTTTAAAATCCTAAAAGGGATCTGGACCTCTAATAAGCTGCGAAAATGAAGGAAATGCCACTGGGTGGGTCAGGAGCGGTACGGTATATGCGGGTACATATACGGCTCGGTGGCTCGAACCCCTACACCGAAAGGTAGAAAGGGTAAAAGATTAAGAAGAAGAAGAACTAGTAAGGTTTCAATGAACATCGATGATGTGCTTAAGACGTGACTTGTCAAAGTCGACTTGCTGCATGACATCAGATACCAACGACTTTGCGTAAATTTTAACTGCTAACTTAAGAAATTGCTCATGCAAAATGATGCATAGAAGATATTGACAAAAACGTTAAATCGTGCTGCTTCAAATTCAATTTATAATATCGCCACAGATGACGAAGCAGTATTTTGTTTTGATCCTCCTATTGCACACACCAAATTACTAAAATTTTATAATATCTAGCACCTGCTCGTCCCACGCCATCGGAATATTTCAACACAAATGAACAAATTATAAAATAGAGGATCCTCCCAATACAAATTTGCACCATCACCCAATCTTTTTCCCGCTCCCAAAACTCAAATAAAAGATTTAGAATATCGCATTTGCATGTAAATTAAATCATAAATAAGACATTCGGGTTATAAAACTCGTCGAACGCGCCTTGCGCCATTATTTATTTGCGGCCGATTCATTTATTTCGCCAAGGTTGTTTATCGCCGAATTTTAAAAAGTTTAAAAGAGTTATAGATATGTTGTAGATTATTTCTTCGGCACACCTGGGATCTAATTTAAGGATTGCGCGAAAACTGCGCAATATTTCGCGATATTTCGCGCGATGATGAGGATGGAGGGCAATGTAATGTAAACGCGAGAAATTAACACGATCGGTGCTAATGTGTATATGCAGGCTACACCCGTAGAATAGATTAATTTGACGGGCGTTGTTAATGTATGGATTTTCTGTACGATCGGTAATTTTTAATTTACACGAGTTCAAGGAAGTCCACATTAAAACCAAATTTAGAATCAAAATTGGTACGAAGTGTACTAAAAAGGAACGGTTTTGTCATTTGAGTTCTCTATTCACTTTTTTTTACGTTGATCTCGTTAAGATTCGTTGGGATTATATTCAGTGTTATAAGAGGGCTGCGATGATCGGGATGTAACAATCGGAAAGCTGGTATCGACTTGGAGTAATTTTAAACTGGTGATATATTAACGGTAATAAGCAATTTTGGTAACGATTTTCAAAACCATAATGATTGTGTGAAAGATCATAATGAAACCATCTTTAAGAATCTATTTAAGCAGAATGTGTATTTTGCACAAGTTCGTTGCACACAGCACAACCGCGATAATTTAATTTTTAGAAAACTGTGTCCCTTTCCTAATCTATAAATTTCGCAAGGAAAGGCACCAGGTATTTGATGGACATTCTCGCAAGGTGAAGAGGTTGAAAAAATAATAATTTTGTTTTGTTTATTTATATATTTATCCTAGTTTTTTTTTACTTATTTATTAATGGTGCAATACGTATTTATTTCCTTTTTTCCTTCCTTATTTTTTACAGAATATTTATTTGTTTTCTATGTTTCATTTATTTTATACTTTTATGGTTGTTTTGTATTTATTTATGTAACAATAAAAACGTGTATTTTCTAAAAATGTGTTATCCGTGTGTTATCCAGCCAACAAGTTTCGTTAATTTAATTCCATCAAACATGCAAATGCATTGCGTTTACATGTTCGGTAGAATCAAATTAATTTGGATTTTAAAGAGGATAAATATAGAATGGGAAAATATATAATTTCAAAATTTACCGCCATATAATTTTAAAATTTAGCGCCTTGGCGTTTATTTTTCCACCCTTCTGCCAGGGAGCGCTCTGATTTTCGTTACCAAGGTCTAACCTGGGGAATTTCATTTCTTACCGTTAGTGTTCTATGTGCGCAATGCTCATTCGTGAAGATGAAGTTGAATGAATGAATTTCTTTAATTTCGGCTCAACGACGGCTAGCTAATCGCAGCATCAACATTAGTATAATGACTACACGTCCTCGATCTTCAAACAACCATTTCCTCATCTCGTTACTATTTGGTGATCTCTACCAAATTCTATCGGTTCATATCCACCATTTCTTTTTCTGCTTGGGCTTGATACAATAATAGTTAAATCAACGAAACATGACCTAAATTTCCTGGAATACTAAACTATTTCTTTTTCCTATCGTCCACAGATCAGAAATGTCGCTATCGTTCCTAAATATGACTATGTCATAATCTCGTAAACTAAACAAGACGATGGCGTTAATGCTGATTCCCATTGATTGGAAATATCTCGTCGGCGATTTTCGACCACGCAACTTTATCTTTGTAATTCCACAATTAAGGACGATTTCCGTCGAAAACGAATGACGATTAAGTTTTATCGCGTAAACAATCCAATATCGGAATATTTCGTGCAATACACCGTCGTGTTATTAGGATCTAACTTCTCGCAAAGATAACGCGAAATATTCGATAATAATCCCAAGCTTGATAACACGACAAAAAAACATCGTTTAGAAATCTATAGTTGGGAAGTTTTCAATTAGGTCTTGGAACAATCCGATCCAAAAAAATTATATATTTTGTGCTAGGAAATTTAGGGATCATTCTTCTACCTATGGCTCTCTTTTTGTACGAGCCTCTTCGTAAATGTAGAAAGATCGGAAAAAAATCTTTGTACGACAAATTTTTAGTTTGTACAACTGAATAATGGTAACTGAACTACCAAAAAAGTCTCATGCTAAAAAAGCAGTGCTTCTACCTCATTTTAAAAAAAATTAAAGAGATTTTGTGATTACTCAACGTTTAATAAACGATGAAATAGTTGACAGCAAAGGGAAGATGATGGTGGAAATGATGATGGGTGATAGAAGAAAACGTGACATTTTGATGTTTTGATGTTCCAATGGGAAAGGTACGGAAATTAGCTAGAAAAATACCCCAGCAAAGCATGAAATATATAAATGTACTAGCTGTTAAGCCTGTCCCTGCCAGGCGGGAAGAAAAAGAAAATATAAGCTAAAATGTTAAAAAATTGAATTTTGCCACGCCTCTTTTTCGTCTTAATTCTCCGCTCACAGGCGAAAAATCAAAAATCCGGCTACGTTAGGATTTGGCCTAGGCGTTTTACTATATGGATGCCAATTTTCAGCTTTCTAGCCCATCAGTGGGATTACAAGAGCTCTGGATAGACAAAAAGAGGAACACACAAATAAGGAAATTATATATATAGATAGTTTCTACACTAATGAAGCATCTTGTTTACATTAACATCTTGAAAATCAATACTAACCCCAAATAATGATGATGATGAGGCACTAGCCATTCATGGCCTGCAAAAAATCACGCATTAAACAACCGTATTATTATTTCTTGTTTATAACTCAATTTTTTGGACGCAAACCATCGGTATTGCAATTGGTGGTGGTGAAAAGCCGACTGTTAGGCCACGCCGGCTTGCCAACCTCAAATTCGTCCATAAAAAAAAAGAACTACTCAGGTTAAATCATAAGTTTATTGATTCTACCTCAAATACACAGCACTTTTCATAATTTATACCGAACTTATGCACTGAATCTTGTGTCTCGAAGATTGGAGTGTTATAGTTTGAAGAAATGAAAATTTAAAATTTGCAAAAAATCTCGTCTCGGTACGTCTTTGTACTAAATCCACGTTACACCCCTTTCCACAACGTATTCATCAAATTAAAACAGAAGAAAGTTCACACAAAATGTTATCACAGGAAAGTAGAAATTAATTTTCGAAGTTTCGCAACGAACATTTGGAGTACCTCTAATAATATGCGTTAAATTAGGAATGTATGAACCTATTTAGACATAGAAATATGAAAGCTAGTAAAATTCGGGTCATATCTGGAGCAAGGTCGATTTTGAACCTGTGATTGAAAAAAAAAGCGAATATTTACAATTTCTAAATTGTATTTTATAGAAAGAAATGTATAAGCTAGTGAAATTGGGCTCATATCTAAGCAAAGTGAAGTGGATATTTAGATAGGACGTGTTTGCTCACGTTCGCGCATCTAACGCCGAGTTCAAGGATCACCCGAGTTTTTCAATTACGTTTCCACGAATCTTACATAGGATACGTAATTCAGTGCTTCCAAAACAATACTTTTATTTGCCCAATCTTTAGTCGTGTTAGGGTAAAAGGGCGAAATCGAGAGTGGGGGGTTGAAAAATGACCTTGTAACTGGTGTTGCTATTGGTCGGAGCCTAAGAGAAAGGTCTTCCTCAAAGTTTCAGTTCAACCCCCAATTTTCGTTATCATTTTTTTAGTATTCATCGACTTACTTTTACTTCTTCTGATCTTATAGATAAATTTCACGCATTAATTGTGAACAGTCGACTACATAATTTTTTTACCAACTATTGGTGTACGCCAGGCAGAATCTGCATCGGTTTGTAAAAGTGGACGAGCACTATGAATACAATACGAGGAAGGGTAATACGTTGGAGGTGGCCGAACACAGATTATCTTTTTATAAGAAAAATCCCCATTTTTTAATACTACATTACTACTTTTAATAGAATTTCCGAAGATATTTACAAAATTTAAGCTCAAAATAAGAAAGATATTGATCGCTAAGCGCTATTACTATTTTGGTGAGTTTGAGAGTGACTCGCGTTTTGCAGATTAACTGTGTCTACTACGTGTATGATTGTTGTTTGTTCATCATAATTGAATAGTACTAGTCTGTATTTGTACATATTGTATGTTATTTTATATATTGTTGACTTGTTCCATACCATTTGCATGGTCGCAGGAATTAATGAAAAATAATAAGAAAAATAATTATCTATACCGATTTGGCCAGTGATTTACTTCCGAATCAGTGGACTTTGAACCACCATGTAGACCGACCTGCCTACACGCCTCATGCTCTATCTGATTCGATCTCATAGTAACAGAAACGTTCTTTATCGGTTCTCGCTCGCACTCCCGTGATTTCCGATCCCAGTTAAGCACTGGTCGAACTCCTATATAGAGTTAACCATAAAGTAAATCATTCCTGCTACGAATAGAAATTGTGGTATGATCACTACGTTCAGGAATCAATAAAGTTGACTTTGACGTTTTTACAAAAATAAATGTCCGTTTCTGTAAAAAGATGAACCCGCTATACAGAGCATTTGAATGATTTAGCAGATATCTGGCGCCAATTCCGATGCTTTCGGACCGAACAGGATGGGTATTAGTCAGCATTTATCTGATCCTAAAGTTCTTATCTGCCACTCACACAAATTGTTCGCCCTAAAGAGAGTTCAAGTGAGAAGTTATAATATATAAAATTATTTGATATTTGATGAATGCGTGTTATTGATAAACAACATCAATATCACCTCAAGGAAATGTTCAAAACTCCTTTCCAACTGCTTAACGCTTGCCTCTTCCTTTAGATAACTACGTCACTTGAACACGTCGATGTCGGTCGTTTGGAAAATAAAATCGTTGCCTAAACTTTGAAAAAGTACAGAACATGAGGGGACGCATGTTTCGATACTAAAAACTATTTCAAATAAGAACATCGCCTCCTAATTTTCAGCCTGTAAGATACAAACTTATAAATTTATTACTTATAATAAAAATAGACTTCTCGAACTTGCCAAGTCTCGTCGGAAAACTAAAAAATGCAACGGAATGTACAGCACGAAACGATTTTCAAAAAAAAAAAAAAAAAATGCAACCGAATTTCCTACAAATTGAAAAACAAAAGAAGGCCACTCAACTTCTATTCCCTTTCGATAGCTTTCACGACTACATAACCTTCTATAATCATCGACAACGCATCTCGTTATTTTCATTTTCGTTTTATCTTAACAGTGACATCGCTCATTTTCAGAAATCATTTCGTCATTCTCACTTGTCTTAAATTGTATTTGCCAACGTTACGTAAGTATTCTCCTAAATTTTATCGACGCCAATGCGTTTCTATTGAACCAACTCGAAATACAGATAATAGCGGACGAAGTACGAGATCAGATATTCCGAAATAAAAAGTCCCGAGATAAATCAGGAATCTCATGTTTTCTCGTATCTTTTTCTTATATCTAACGTGCACGATTGTCGATAATATGTATCAAAATTATTTATAAGAAACTATATACATAACATTCATAAAAATCGCAACACCGACAATTAGTTGAACGGTTTTGTTGAAATTTGAAACTACGTAGTTTATCACTACTGAAACAATCGATTAAAATGTGAAGACAAAAGAATATAACTCACGCCAATGATACCACCACGTTCAAAATCATTTAATTGCCGATCATTTGCACGTTGGCGATCTCTTGGCATTATTAAATTATTAACCCCTTCTGACCTGGCGTTCATACTGATCTACATAGACTTTAGTATTTACAACTGAAACCGATTCTACATCGCCCTGTATACATATTTCTCCACGTTTACTTTACGATGTAACCATGTAACATGTGTTTTGTATATTATAAGAATGTTTACTTTATGTTTCAATAAAATTTGTATATAGCTTTATGTCATTTGGGACCAGACTGAGACAATAATGTACTATTGCGGCAACAAAAATCGGGACAAGTCTTATAGGCTATTTTGACTGTTTTTTAGCTGTGTAAACCAGTCGTTTGTCATGTTCACGTCAATCATCTTGTCTAATGTCAAAAATAGTTTACCCACGAACGCAAGAAAATTCTGTTAAATGCATTTATTTGAAATAAAAATCTTGGAAACAAATCTTCTTTTAATGGAAACAATAAATTAATCTAGTATTTTTAGTTATTTTTTACCACGGTATCAAATTGATTATTCCTTAAAAACTGAATAAGATTTTCTTCTTCCATGAAATTCCGTACTAATTTACTACCAGAACCACTTCGCCTTTCTACAGTTCTCTGTTGTAGTCATTTATTTTTTAATGTTGTGTGCTTTTGGGCACTCCAAATTTATTACCTAGTCTTCTTATGGACCATCCTCCCCAAGTAATGTAATTATTTCTATTTTTCCAGTAGCACTTAAATGCGGCATAATGACATATGTCAATAATGATTTCAAAATGACATAACTTTTGACAAGGCAAAAGCCAAATTTAAACTACATTATTTTAAGTGTCCCATTTTTGTTGCCGCAATAGTACATACATACCAATGGACATCATCAAAAGTCACTAAAAATGTAACTGCAAATTATTAATCCTTATTTGGAAGTTATTTTAATACTTCTCAACTAAAAACAACCAACAAATAGTTTTTCCTATGCATAAAAAAATTCAGGTCTAAAGGGATTAAACATTCAGAAGGCACTAGTTGTCAAATAAATCGCAAAATTGACAGTTATCACATTACCAATTGGTCGTATTTCATTAAAGTTTATGTTACTAAATGAAAACAAAAAATACTAACAATCCATATGTGGTTTTTATTGAAGTTTTAATCATTTCTCTGTCCCATCGAAACATGCATTTTCTGAAAATTTCACTAAAATTGATGAACAATGTCCATATATTGCGATTTTTATGCAAGTCAGTATACGTCAGTACGTAGTTAATTTCCTTTAAACAAATCGTTACATTTACCTATAACTTGACCAAAATTAACTAAATAAAACAAACTATTATTACCTGATCGTCAAAGCTCTACTTATTATTTTACTTAATCACTTTACTAATTTATATTGCGTAATTTCGCGAATCTTTCACGTGAAATGCTATAGGTACTCCGGTTATAATATGTAGAGATATCATACAATATAAATGTAGGTATTATGTTCAAGGTCGCGTTTTTAATCAGGTACGTTTTATATCGACAAATTACGAATAAAAACGTACGTACGTATGTGTGTGTAAACATGTCTCGGGCTTCATCCTCAACGCCGAATTTGTTATCGTTTTATTTTTCCGGCGAACTTCCCCGGTAATGGCAATGAACGCGACTAAATCTTCGCGATTAGAAAGAACACTTCCTCATGCGGCGTCACGGAAAACAAATATATACGTATTTACATGCGATTATCGGGTATTGATACAGTTATACACACATATACAAGGCGTACGAATATAGGTCTAAATTACGGTAAATGTCAATATTTAAACAATCAAAAACGTCACCGGTTATTGTGTGAATCGATGTAGTACATACGTACGAGGGCTATCCGGAAATTAACTTACGTTTCGAAATAAAAACAAATTAAAGTGACGGGAAACGTCTTTTTATTATATACTGCGCGAAAAAAATGTAGACGATCGTCGGTTTCTTTTAAGATTTTAGTGCCTGAACAACTATTCCTTAAATCTGTATAACGATTAAAATCACTAGATATATAAAGTACCGCAATTTATGAGGCCAATGTGTTAAAAAGAGAAAGCCATATTTGTGCCCCTAAAATGGCGGCTTCTCTAGTGACGTTTTTAGTGCTTTAAACATTTCACCAAAATATTTCGTCGAATACGGTAAAAAGTAAAATTAATCTATACTTTTGAAGTTTGTTTCACGTTTGTGTGGTTGAGATTCATGGTCCCGACTGGAATTATACCCTTTAAGTTATTAAACCTTTACCAGCCGTCTCCATTACAATTGTTATAAAAAGTTAAAAGGAGACAAGTTAAAATAAATATGTATTCATCTTCCCCGTAAACACTTTTTAAATTTCGGGGACAGTTTAAGTTGGCAGTTCCGGCAATAGTGAACATACTCGCCAATTCTAAGCACAATGCACGCGAATATGTTCACTATTGCCAGAAGTACCAACTTAAACTAGCGGTAAAATTAAAAAAAATTACTGGGAATTGTTTAAATATATTTCCCATATTGCTTGCTACTCAGAAAATTTTCATCCATATTTTCAATATCACTGCTTTATTCAGTTCATTCCAAAGAATAAATTATTAGAGAATTAGTCATTATTGCTTCTTTTAAGTTTCAACTTTTACGGTACTTTATATATCTAGTGACTTTAATAATGATTTTATTGTACCTCCATCTATGAATGTAATCCGTTAATAATGTAATTTATAATCCCAGATGCAATAACACCTCTCGGTTTAGTACATATCGTAAATTTGTATGCGACAAATTCTTAGGCGAGGTATTAGTTTAAATGTGAATATAACAAAACATTCTTTGTTTAGTTGCGTATTTTGTAAGTATCGGATGTGTCATTTATTTTAAAATTACTGGGAATTTTACGTAATCATACAATTTTCGTGTTGAAGCCGATGCTATCTTTGACAGATGCGGCAAAAGAGGCGCCCTCTAGCATACAATCTTCGAGGAAGAGTATTTAAATATGGAAGGGCAGCTTTATGATCCCGGGATATCAGATTAATGGTCAGAAATTATAAACAATCGAATTTTTCATTTGTTCATGTCTATAACACATTTCAAAAATTTTAAACGCGTTTTTCTCGAAACACGATTTCTTGAAACGGCACGCAGCATAACTGCAACAATTTTTATTCTATTGGTTCCAATTTTTGACCATATCTTTAGCATAAGAATATCTAGTGAAACACTTATGGGATTTTCGATGACCTAATTTAAACATTAATTATTAACAAATGATTGCCCTTCTTTTTGGCCGAAAATCGAATGTTTTACTTCAAATAATCGCCAATCGCGCAAAAAACATGGTTATAAAAGCCACTATGTATTTCACTCGCTATAACCGGGTAGATCAGGTCGATTTTGTTTTTATAATTCCGAATTCCAATTTGCGCCAGTTACACTGCGTGTCGCGGAGCGCCTCAAGTTCAACATGCCTCGCAAGAATGTCTCCCGCGCCGCCATTTTTTTAATATTCATCGGTGATAATTTTTCTTTTCAATACTTAAATATATGCTTAATAACTTCCTCCAATATTATTATCATATTTCCTTTTCTTCCACCCAAAATAAATTTTCGAAAAAGCGTCATTCTTTAGGCTGTTAGAGTGGTGTTACCCCTTAAGGCTAGGTGCACACGCATCGATTTTTGATTGTACGGAAAAATATCGTACGTTATTTTATCGTACGAATAAAAATCGTGGAGTGTGCAAGCGTTCGTTGGATCGTATACGCCACTGTATTCATGGCAAGTCGATCGTAATGGTAATGCACGGCATCAACACGGAGATCGTGCCGTATCGTGTTGAGTTCGAAGCTTGTGCACGCTCCTATGCTCTTCTTTGTTCCACTAAAAGAATTTGATCGTACGATATTTTTCCGTACGATCGAAATCGATGCGTGTGCGCCTAACCTAGGCGTTTCTTGTGATTCGTAATTCTGGAAGACAATCACCCGAGTTGAGATTATTTCTTTGGAGTCTCGAGAAGAAATAGTCTCAATTAATTCCACACTGGACAAGAACCTAATATTATTTCTTAATTATTGTTTACATTGAAATTTGCATTTGTGTTGGGCGCTTAGTAAATTAAGAACAAAAACGTACAATATCCGTTTTTTCTTTTGAATCGTGTTTTGTTATAGTTCTTGTGGCGATGAAGAAATTCATTGTTGGGATTGTTTCCCGTATTGTATTCAAACTAAAACTAACTGGTATGAAATACGAGCCTTGGTCTCCGTCCCAATCATCATTCTGACCTCATTTTCTATCGATCTTCCTTCCAAACCGGGCGACGCGCGACGGCATATTGCGAAATTCCTTAGGTTATTGCATTTGCGCGCTTAGAAATTCTCTTCCATTTAACAATTAGCACATCATCTTCGTATAGCAATTTCATTCGGTAACAGTCGTACGAAACGAAACCGAGATAAGAAACGAAACATATAAATTGATATTGATTTGCATGTCGCCTGTCTCCTGACCGCATGGAAATCCTAACTTACAGCGCACTCCTCGAGTGCGTGCCTCGCCATTTCCTTATGTAATCCCCTCTCAATGCTCCTCTACAAAACATTTTAATTACGACCGTACGTACGCTTCGGACTGGGATAGGCACGGCTTTAATTTATACGCGATCGCGAGGAACACCTGTTCGATATTGTAGAAAACGTTGACATATTTTCAGGCGTTATTTCTGACCTTCCTTAATATCGTACACCTACCCACTCTGACGTCTCGTATTTCTCGCGTTCTATTTATAGAAGTTGTTTTCAGATCGAATCCTATTCTGTCTGGTTGTTTTTTCTTTTTGTTTTATTTGTCGAGCGCGAATAACGAATTTCAGAGCGGAAATGACGGGAACGGTTTCCGTTAGCGTTAAGTTAAATTTAAGTAGTCGATCGTATACGTATACGTATATATGTATGTATTGTTCGTCCTACTTTTTGAAGGATTGTTGATGAAGTATTCGTAAAGAATATACGGTATAAAGTACAAGTCATTGCTATTTTTAAAAGCATCGTCGATAGAAAATAGCGGTTGTTTCTCTCTGCAAGATTTGCCTGAAAAATCAAATGAAACTGGTAGCCTTATTCTTTGATTCGAGAAACGTCGTCGTGAGAGAAATGAAGACGAAACCAGTTATATGTGCGCATCTACACACGAGAATGCATCACACCTTCTATTTTTGTAACAAAAAAAAAAAAAAAAAACAACTTTCACCGTGTATGTATTTACATTTCCTTTTTTATCAGATGGGTTATTGAACTCGTTTTATTGATTGTTTCTTTTTTTGTCCTGTTATTTTGCGCCAAATCCAACTAACGCCGAAGGCTGTATTTTTATGTATATTTTTAATTTCAATTTTCCTGTACTGTCAATTAATGACCCATAGATATTAGAAGTGTTCATGTAAAATTTCAGCTTTCTAACTCTATATCTTAGGTGACGCATTTGTTTTGAAATTTGTTTTACAAACTTATTGATTTAAATGTCGCAAACACGTTCAAAATAAATGCCAACAAAAGAAATATTTTACTATGCCTGTTTTTATTCTTTTCGTTATCGATCCTAGATAATTGATATTCCATCCTAATGAAATCAGGATTAAACAATGTTCGACTGTATTAATTAAATATTATAAGAAAAACCATGTTCAGGCGGAATATAAAATTTAAAAAAGGGGCATCAATCACTTGTCTAAGACAAGTAATTATGACATTATCTAATTTTTCAGGTGGAGAAATAACTTATGTTTTTTTACAAACTTCACTCTTCGTGCGCCACCTTTAAGGGGTAACACATCTGTAACCGCCTTAAAGAAAGGCGCTTTTTTGACAATTTATTTTGGAATGGAAGAAAAGGCAATATACGGGAAACAATCGCAACAATGAATTTCTTCATCGCCACAGAAACTATTACAAAACACCATTCAAAAGAAAAAACGGATATTGTACGTTTTTGTTGTTAATTTACTAAGCGACCAACACAAATTTCAATGTAAACAATAATTAAGAAATAATACTAGTTTCTTGTCCAGTGTGGAATTAATTGAGATTATTTCTTCTCGAGACACCGAAGAAATAGTTTCAATTCGAGTAATTGTTTTCCAGAATTACGAATCCGGAGAAACGCTGAAGGAGTAACACCACGGTAACAGCCTAAAGAAAGGCGCTTCTTCGACAATTTATTTTGGATGGAAGGAAAGATAATATGATAATAATATTCGAGGAAGTTATTAAGCATATATTTAAGTATTGAAAAAGAACTATCATCGATAAATATCAAAAAATGGCGGCGCCGGAGACATTCTCGCGAGGGAAACTTAAGGCGCCCCGCGCCACGCCGTGTATGGAACTGGTGCAAATTTGAATTCGGAATAATTAAAAAAAAAAATGCACCTAATCTACATGTTTATAGCTAGTGACTTATACAGGCGATTTTAAAAATATTGATTTTTGTGCGTTTGACGGGTATTTGAAGTAAAACATTCAATTTTCGGCCAAAAAGAAGGGCAATTATTTGTTAATAATTAATGTTTAAATTAACACATCAAACATCCCATATATATTTCACTGGATATTCTTATGTTAAAGATATGGCCAAAAATTGGAACGAATAGAATAAGAATGGTTGCAGTTATGCTGCGTGCCGTCTTAAACAATCGTGTTTCGAGAAGAACACGTTTAAAGTTTTGAAATGTATTATAGACATGAACAAATGAAAAATTCGACTGTTTATAATTTTTATCACTAATCTGATATCCCAGGACCATAAAACTGCCCTTTAATGTTTAAATATTCTTCCTCATTCTCTTTCCTCGAAGATTGTATGCTAGAGCGTGCCTCTGTTACCGCATCTATCAAAGATAGCTCGGCGTGCTTGATTTGCTTAGCATCGGCTTCAACACAAAAATTGTATGATTGGACGCCAATATCCATCTCCAATAGTTTCACGATTCGTAGAATATTTATCAGACCGTCACACTATATTTAAGACTTTTTGTATCTTCTTCTTAATCTTTTACCCTTTCTACCTTTCGGTGTAGGGGTTCGGAGCCACCGAGCCGTATATGTAGACGCATATACCGTACCGCTCCTGGCCCACCCAGTGGCATTTCCTTCATTTTCGCAGCTTATTAGAGGTCCAGATCCATTTTTCAGGATTTTAAACTGCTACGCTCTGCCGCTACCGGGTCTCGAACGCCGGCCCTTCGCACTGTGAAGCGCGAGTTTTACCACTCAGCCACTGAGGGGTGACTTTTTGTATATAATAATTTAATTTAGAATTAATGGATTTTGTTGAACAGGCGACGAAGAAGAAGCATTAAGTATATGTAATTGCTTCTTGGAAGTGAAAACGTAATTAAAAGTGGAGGTAAGCTTTTCGTTGCATTTAACTACTTAGGCTTGTTAGTCAGACTCAACACTAATGTTACGATAACGCTTTCGAAACCTCATTACCTCATTCCGAAGCACTTAAACATTCATATGATTTAGCTATATAAAATATTGAAGAGTTAATGATGTAAATCTTATACTATGTAAATACTATATTGTGACAAATGAGACTGAGAATTAAAAAGTCCTTAAAAAACACTTTCTAACGACTTCTGTTAGTGTATTAGAGGAAATACAAATCAAAAAGAAATACATTTCCAACTGGTATTTATTTGGCGCAGGTAGTCGTTTCGGAGATGTCCGACGCGCTTCGGGAAGAGCTCGAAATTTCAAGCGAGAAACTTTCTTGCGTGTAATGAATTTTTGCACCATATTCTCGAAGGTTCAAAGCATCTATTAAGCCGATAAGAAAAAACGATTTTCTGAAAAATTTACACCGATGTTACTCCTTAAGTGTGACTATCTTATTGCTTTTCTCGCACAAATCGTAGGTTACATCGGGTTCCAAATTAACCTGCAAATCAGAACCTATTTCAATCTACAGAACCGCCTTCATTGGTTTTTGTATTGTCTGTCTCTATATCGCATATCTCTTCTTTCGAAGTCATATCCACTTAAACCCATGTTGACTACATAACGACGTAATACATAATACATACTTATCATCCATTAAAACACGATTCGAGCAGGCACACATGTACATAACATACCTTTCACTTTAAAATCCTTCTAAAAATCTTTTAAATATTCTCTACCACTTAGGGGTCAATCAAACACCTATATTTTCAGAACGTTAGAAAGTGGTAGATAATGTTTAAAAAGGTCAATATGGAAAGGTTACGATACGTACATATCAATATTCATTTAAAATTCCCTGGTATGTTCAAGAATTTACCGTTCAGCGGTCGAAATAGTGCATTAATTGATACCTTGGCATTTCCCCCTTTTTTCTTACTTATTACTTAATCTTTATAAATACACGACGCATTGCTTAAATACGTATGTACCTAGCGCGCGATATTATATCGATCTTACATCAATTTTTAAAGGATTTAAGGATTAATCAACACTCAACCTATACGTGCATCCAAACACGATATTAAGCAAGAGCAGTATCTAAACATTCCTATCTACTTGTGTATTTGTTAAAATCAAATAATATTATAATTTTTTTTTATTTAATGGTGTTACAGTAATGAGTATGATTTAATAGTTTTATATATATTTTGAATCGTATCTACGAAATTCGCTATCGAATTAATATTTACAGAGATACGAGTAATGTGCACTCGAGAACGGAACTCTACGGCACGGTATATTTTGTTTGAATGGAGTGCACATATACAAACGTGGACTTGTGGACTTTATTCCTTCATTTTCGTCATTTCAGATTCGAGCAAGAATTGAGATTGGTGTGATAATTAACTAATTGCGGATTTTTTCAAGCACAGAAATAAATGGAAGCAACCAGGATCGGTTCAGCACTAACACTGAAGACTGTAATCGAAGCCTAAGAAGGTCTTGTGAATCGGATTTGCTTGATTTGGACATCAGCTTATTGGACCATTGCAAGCAACGAGAGGACAGACGACCTCGCTTGTGAGGGCAGCCACAGGCCCTCAATCTGCTCGCGGAATTTTCACATCCATTGCAAAGTCGAGGATACAAAGCTGGCCTGAAAGGCCAATTCCCTTCAGAACGACAACAGCAGAAGAGGCTCAAGCAATCCTGAACCTTCGGAACGAACAAGTCGTCAACTGATTTGCAATATAACAATCAAAAGAATTTAGCAAGGAAGCAATCCAGGACCCACAATAGGGACTTGACAATGAAACAACAGGAAATAGATATTTGCTTTATAAGAATTGTTGATTTTTTAAATAAGTTTTTAAAAAGCACAGAACATCAACAGAACGATCAGTTAGACCAACGCCATTGTTTTCTTGTGACGATTGTGTCAGAAATGAAAAAAACACGTTTTGACTCGTATATAGATATACATTTAAGAGTATCTTCGTTCCTGTTGCTTCATATAGTTTCAGCTCCTTCTGAATCACTTCTTCCATTTAGCTTTATGGGATGCAATTATTGCATTTGCTAAAGATAGCTTTAATGAAGATTCACTAATAGATGAGGAAGTTTTATCGTTCATTTCTACTAAATCACCAGGTTCCGATTCACATTCCGCTTCATCTAAAAAATACTGGTTAACCAAATCTCTTCCATTGTTAGCGATAGAGGAAATGGTTGATGTTGAAAAAGGACTGGCCAAAAAGATGCGGTCGTCTGTTTTAAATTTTCCGGATTTTGTAGAAACATTACAAGCGATATAATGTCGCCTTTCTGGTAGTCTGCGCTTTTTACAGCATCTTACAAGTTTGTAGGTAAAAGACTATGACCATCACGAAGAGAATGGAAGAGAAATTTAAGAATTCCTTCTGAAGTAACTGAATTACATTCTCTTGCACCTAATGCTTCAACCGCCAGCTGTACAGATTTCAATATGTTTAACAATTCCTGTAATTTTCTCACGAGTCGACATGGCAGAATTTTACTGGGGAGTTTAGATCCATGGAGCCTTTTTCAAAATGCAGATTTTCAACATTAAATATCGTTCGAGCATTGGTGGAATACTGCTCCATCTAGTTCGCGGCTCTAACAAGAGATTGCGCTCTTTTCCACGCTCATTTTGAACATGCGTTTGCAGCGCGCTATTTTTGACAGATGACTTCTTGAATAACATTATAATTGTACGGACATTATCCAAACCTGCTTCATAATCATATTGCATTTCCATCACTTCTTCATCCTTATCTTCACGAAGAAAAAGTAGAAATTTCTTTTCTATTACCCTTATCTTCTTCATCGTCACCATCGTCATAATTTTCATTGTTTTCATCTTCGCCCCTTAGAAAATTGCTAGTTACTCTCAGCAATTGTTTTGAATCCTGTAGTTTTTCTTTTTTTTTCGTCAAAATGAATGCTACAAATTGCAAGTTGAATTCCGTGACGGTTTAAATGCAAATAATGGATAGTGAGAGCCGATAGCGTTTTTTGGTGTGTTTAAAATTACAATTAGCATTCAATGTGAACGTATATTTTTAGCATTTTAGCATTGTTAATATTCCGTTCCTAGTAATTCCTATCGTGCCCAGTCTCGTCTGGAGTTTTAAAACGTGAATCCCGGGGAATCGAGACTACTGTAAAAAGCAGCTAATTTCACGGAATTTTGCAGCCGGGAAATCCCGGGAATCACCCACCAAGGGATAGTTAACTAACACCCGCATAAAATCAACCTCAACAATTGACTGGAGTGCAGATTCTGTAGCGAAGTAGATGAAGCTATTGAAGACAAAACTTGTTGAGAAATCTAACGTTTTCGAATTAAAATAGGCTAATTAAAAGATGCATATTTTTGGAATTCAATGCATTTTTTATCGAATGCTGCATATTTGTGCATATTTATCTTACATCACCATTTTTCTTCAATATGAAATTTTATTAATATTGAAAATTGATGCTAGGTCTTATATGTGTAAAGCCTCGGGTAATTTCAAAATATTTTTTCCTAATTTAATTCGTACCACTTGTTTGGCTCAAGATATTAACAGAGTCGTAGAAGAAATCTGAAACCAATTCCCTCTTGTAAACGAATTAATTGGTAATGTGAAGAAAATTTTTCTAAAATCACCATTACGAATTCAGTTTTACAAAAAAAAATCATTTCTAAATTTACGGTTACCTCCACAACCAGTTATTGTGAGACGGGGATCATGGTCAAATACCTCCATTTTTTATTCACAAAATTATGAAAAATGGAAAAACACGATTTTAGAATTATTTGATGATAAAAGGAGCAAAATGATGTTTCAAAAATTATATAATACCAAGTCAGTTAGCATTTATTGAGAGCAATTTTTCTGTAGTAGCAGAAACAATTTTGAAATTAGAATCAAGAAAATTGCGTTTGACCGAATCTGTAACTTTAATAAGCAAGTGTTAATAAAGTATTTTGTCAGCTGTTACAGGAACGGGTGAAATAATTTTTAAAAAGCTAAACAGAATTAGAAAAAAGAAGGATTCAAAATTCCTTCGAAAGTTTCTAATATTCTAATTGGGGAATTTGCAGATGACGTTGAGTTATATCCATATATTTTAGCCAACTTAAAAGTGCCCCCATTACCCCCTTCGATGTTGAACGATCTTTCTCCAGGTTCAAACAGTTACTGGATGACAGACGACAATCGTTTAAGAGAGAAAATTTAGGAAAACATCTGATAATCAATTTTTTTTTAAATAATAATAAGTAGGGCTAGTTTTATATGTAAATTGCACGAAAGTATAATGTTAATATACCTTCGTAAATACTATCTGGATGTTGTTAAAAATATTATAAATATGTATAATATAGACAAATATATTATGTATCTGCCTATTGTAAAAATGTCAAATAAATAAATAAAATTCTTCCTAGAATAATTACGTTTGTTTTTATTTTCGTTGTCGAAAATTTTACATATGGATGCATTTTTTTTTGTATATATTATGTTGTTAAACCCTCGAGTACTAACCATATTTTACATACAACTAATACATTGGAAATCGACGATGTACTTTTTTAACAAGCTTTTCTTATAAGATAAAACCAAAATTCCTTTACCAATCAATATTATTGGATTTTATAATCTCTAATATATTTAAATAAAATAAAAGAGAAATAGTAATAAAAGAGCGGTGCTCGTCGAATCGACGGACTTTAGTGCTCTACTCAAAATATGTGGACATATTCTATAGAAGCAGGAGATACAGGTTGAAACTTCATCATAAGAAATAAAGACACATGAAGTGTAAAAGTTGCAAATATTTATTGTAGGTAAAACCACGTCGGTGAAACCGGAAGAACTTTCAAAAATCGCATGAAAGAACACGATAGAAACTACAGATATGTATAAGAAAACAGATTCAACTTTCGCCAACCATTGTTTAGAATATAACCATAAATTCAACACTAACTTTAGAATCATACGTATTCAAGACAAAGGCGGGAAACTTAATTTATTAGAGAGTCAAGAAATTAATAGATATCAAAAATTAGGAATAGCATTAAACGACCAACTAGATGTGAACAACTGCTCCCTTCTAAATCAAAACTTGTAAGCCCCCATATACCTTTTAGACTAAACATTTTGTATAAATGTAAAAACTTTAGATTTTAAGTCATCATTCATCCACCTTATCAAGCTCTAGTGTAGCGAAACAATATTGTCGTGGTTTTTTACCTACAATAAATACTTAAAACTTTTTACACTTCATCTGTCTTTATTTCTTATATGTGCATATTTTACTGATTTTTCCGTGCACATAATCCGAGCTCTAGTCATTATCATCATGTCTTGGACTTATATATAAATAAAAAATATAAAAATGCAAGATTATATCAAGTCAATGCCCAAAATCGTCCTCGCTGAGTAGAATCAAGCGTTGTGAAGGGATAAATTCACCTTTTGTCGATTCTTCCGTGTTGGACACAAAAGAAATACGATTTAGGTTGTACATACTATATCATTTCTACTAATTTACCGTTCTACATTTTCCGCCGCGTTTACACATAGAAGCCAAACAAAATTGCAACGCGACAATTAGAACTACCTACATATTACGAGACCAGTTACTATATTTAACACATTTCAGGTCCTCCAGTTAGGACGTATAAATTCGAGCTGACAGTACGACTACTCGAAAGTAGGTTACAGATGCAATCAATAAACGAGATAGTATGTGCAATATTGCGTTTACGCTATGCAACCGTTATATAGAGAGATTTCAGTTCCCTTTGTCTCTACCACTACGTAATACCCGACAATAAAAACATAAGTTTCTAACATTGTACAATAGATAAATGGAAATGATCGAGTTTCGGTAGCTAAAAAAGTAAACGATCGCCCCTCGAAAACGTTGCAAATGGAAATTTGAAATTATATGGAGTGTCACTATCGTAGAACGAGCAGCGCGCGATTAAACACAATTGAGTTGCAGAGGTCATTAATGTTTATGAGTTCTATTATGTAGTTGACAATGAACTTTGTTCTCGAAATACAGAAATAGTCGAATACGGTAATTTTCGTTCGATCGTTTGGAGATACGATTACGGCGCGCAAAGGCCGAATTCGACGTGTTCGATAAGAAACGATTAGTTACAGGTCCTTGCGTTTTTAACAGTTACATTTACGAACGGTGTCAAAATAATCTATGAAGAATATCGAAAGAAGTTGAAAACGGTGCGCGAAGGAAATGAAGACAGATGGACGTAACAGCAGGAAGACAAAGAAAATGCCACCCTTTTTCGTCTTTTATTGAGATCGTTGGTGGATATGTTCAACGATAAGTGATATAATCGTATACCTCTTCTACAATACGTCAGAAAAGTGTTGGAGAACCAACAGTCGAAATTATGTATGTGATTAATGTAAAATAGTGCATTCATTCCAGGAATTAGTAGAGACTTTAAGGATAAGGTGAAATACATAAGATTTAAGTGGTTACTTGCTCTTTTCCACATATATTCGTGCAATACGACACTTTTTCTATTTCCTTATGATGAAGTTAGAGCTGCTTCGATGTAATTTAACACCGTTATAGTTATGTCACGACTTACCTTTTCAACACGTTCAATAATTGTTTATAAGTTTCCGGGAATTTTCCCATTACTATCGCCTAGGACAGAATTTACAACTTTGTTTTTCTTAAACCTAATTTAAGATATGTCTGCCCTTCGACTTGACGTAAGCGATAAGAAAAGTTATATGTAATATTCGAACAGGGAAGTCAGGACAGTAAGTTAGTTGTCTCTAGTCACATCACTCACATACAAAACAATCGGGCACGGTCAAATAAGCATTACTTAAACCAGGTATGGGCAACCTCCGGCCCGCGGGCCACATGCGGTCCTCGAGTAAGATTTGCCCGGCCCGCTACTGAATTCTTTCGTTGCATATTAGCACGGCCCGTCTAAACTTAATTCGTAATTAATCATAAGGATACCACAAAAATGTATATTTTTCAAGATTACTCGCAGCATAAAACTTCTACAAAAAAGGTTGCCCATGCCTGATCTTAAACGGTTAAAAATATATGTATAGTTTTATAATCGGTTTTAAGAAATTAAGTAAAAAAGTGTAAAGAGTCACGAAGTCGTTTATTTTTATAAACCCCGCACAAGCACTAGTAGACCCGCAACAAATGATTTGGTTTAGTCAGCGGATAGTTGTTATAAATTTTTCGTAAAACTTTCGAAAGTTTTCGTATCTGCATATGAAACTAACAAAATGTGACAGCAGAACGCGTCTGAAAGTGATTCAAGTAAAATCCGTCATCAATCAGTCGAAAGCATCCTAGGCGTCTAATGTTTCATTATCGGAGGATGATGGATCAGATATGTGGATTTTTCAGGATTCCTAAACAAAAACGATAGTTTTATGAAATTTGAAACCGTTGGTCAGTTCCACAGTAAAAAAGGCACTGTCAGCTACCAGTGACAGGCACGGCCTGAACCTGAACTAAGAGCCCATTATTAGTCACTGCTGATATTTCAGGTGTTCTGGAATTGATGGAAAACAAAATCGATTTGTTCCAGCAAGCAGTTCTAGAACTAATCGAAGGCTACTTTAGAATTTTTCTATTTGTTGTGTGCTGCTCGATATAGCATAATCTTGACCACCGTCTCCTCTTTGTTTTTTTCTTGTGTAACGATTTCCGCTACAATCCATTCAAAATCCGAACAATGGCCTGGAGTAAGGCATGTTTTCTCTTTCGGTCCTCTGTTTTGACTTTTTATACTTTCACGATGAATCTCCCTCAAAAAAAAAAAAAAATATATATATATATAATGAATGATCTTCAAGCAGTTTTTTCTTGCGCTGTTTTATCTTCAATTTTCGTTTTCATTTCCTGACACAAATATCACATCCGTAAATTCCTCACCACACAATTGTTCCATAAAAAATCGGTGACACGTGTTTCGGTAGCTCGAGGCAAGCATCTTCAACAACCGTATAAACCGAAACCACTTCGGGAGGGTCTAGAAGATTACGTTAATCACCAATGGATTATTTTTTATTTTAATTAACAATAGAACAATGTTAATTGCCGTATTCTAGAGAACGATTTACGCAAACGTAGTACGTACGTACTTTTACTAAATATCGTTTAAAATTTATTAATGTAATGATAAAATGTCACTTCCAATTCCAATACGTTTTGTTGCTCGTGATAATACCGCGATCATCCAACACGACGTTCGCAACCTTTGAGTTATTACAGTAACAACGCTTGATTTATGAACGACAACAATGTAATAATATTAATATTAATGTATATGACACCGCATGCATCTGTGGAATATTCCGCACGTATATTAAAACGGTACAGCTTAATTGCAAGTCAGTCGCGGACTCGGAAACGCGGACCTTTCACGAGCATTTAAATTATTTAAATTATTATCTCTCGTAGTAGACACGCAGCAAAAAACAGCAAATACGTATTTATTCAAATTTACGTTAAAGAAATGCAGGCACGTTAATTCCATAATTGTCCACATATAATTAACGATATTTGTGTGTGTGTAAGTACGTACGATATGCACACGCATATAGTGAATGTATTCGAAAAGAATGCCGCCGGCACGTGATACCGGTTGGATAATAAAGTGATTGCACAGAAATACGCCCCGAGTACACGTTAAACAAAAGTGATTTTGCTTTTTCAATTTCATTGTTCGATTTAATTCATATCACTTGTTTGGCTCATGGTACCTATTAACCTTCCTATACTCACGTCAAAATGAAAGACGTATACTATACTATATAAATCGGTCTCACAGACCGTATGCGTGAGTATAGGAAGGTCAATAATAGAGTTGCGGAAGAAATCGGAAACCAATTCCCGCTTGTAAATGAATTAATTAGTGACGTGAAGAAATTTTTTTCTAAAATCACCATCACGAATTCAATTTTACAAAGAATCATTTCCCAATTTACCGTTACCTCCACAACCAGCCATTACGAGATGGGAAACATGGTTAAACGCCTCCAGCTTTGATTCACAAAAATAATGAAAAATTAAAAAAATTGTTTTAGAAATATCTTATGATTCAAATACTATCAAAAAGCAAAGAATGTTTCAAAACTAATGTAATACCAAGTCAGTTAGCATTTATTGAAAGCAATTTTTCTGTAGTAGCAGAAACGATTTTGAAATTAGAATCAAGAAAATTGCTTTTGACCGAATCTGTATGTCTAATAATCAAGTGCAACTAAGATTTTTGTCAACTGTTAAAGGAACAGGTGAAATAATTTTTAAAAAGCTAAACTTAGTATTAGAAATAAATGAAAGGCTTCAAAATTCCTTCAAAAGTTTCTAATATTTTAAACGGGGAATTTGCGGATGACATCGAATTAGACTGATATATTTTAGCCAACTTAAAAATGCCCCCCTCCCTCTCCATTATCTCTGTCGATGTTGAACGATCTCTTTCTATGTTCAAACACTTACAAGATGACAGACGACAATCGATAGAAAATTTAGAAAAATAAAATTGTAAGCATGGTAGGTTAGTTTCATACGTAAATTGCATGGAAGTAAAATCTTAATATTTTTGCCTTTTTTTACATACTAGGATCGGCCGATGGTCGAAATTCGACCACAACATCTATATATTAATACGCAGTCAAATGCAAACGATCACACCTGATTTACATTGAATCTTTATTGTATTTTCGAGTAAAATAAAATAAAAATCGCGCTCTACTGGGAATGTGTGTTCAAGTCCTTTGTGCGCGAAGAGATTGAAAAAAAGGACATGAGGAGGACTTGGACACACATCCCCCACGGGTGTAAATCCTAGACCTTATCCACTGCACTACGATCGCTTCGTTAAACAACACTTAAAATTAACGATATAAGGGACAAATAGGAAACTTCAATTCCTTTTTCAACGATTTTCTCAAAAAATAAAGCACGTTAGGATAAAAGCTCATACCTAGATATATAAGACCCATGAAAATTCTGGTGTTCCGCTTGTTAACGACGAATACACAAATGTAAATGCTTGGCACGAACGGATGAGCTGAACATACAATTATTTTACTTACTCGCAATGTATTGAAACGCCAACTTAATCCACTTAATCTGTTTTTGTGCAATTAATATTATGCCGCACAATTTTTGTCCGTTTCTCGAACGTATTTACTATAATAATATATCATTACTTGACGTGGTTGACGTATATCACGTTGCGTGTGTCATTCTGACATTTACAATATGTAATATATGCAATATGTTATAGACTCTCATCTGCGGTCCACTGCACGTATCGCGATGAAACATACATTCGACAAATCTGCATTGTAATACGAAAACAACGATATATGTACCATCGCGATACCTGGAGGGAATACTCTAAAATATGTACCAGAAGACGACCCACTGCGTATTAATATATGTATAGATTTTGCATATACGGTGCACATTTGTTAATTTGCGCATATTTTACCGATTTTTCCGTGCACGTCATCCGAGTTTTAATGATAACCTTTCTCTTGGCATTAAATAATCGTGATGATGATGTCAAAGAAGAAATCTTGCGAAGACGCTTACTTTATACAGCACAAACATCGAAATCTTATGATGGTAAAGTAAAATAAAAAATAAAAGGCATTAGGGGAATGTATCGTTACTGAGGATGCGTCATATTACGTATTTAGCCATGCAACGAGATGGTAACATTGAAGCATTTGCATTGCACGAATGCTATAAATTTCAGCCAATTCGGACATATAAAGCTTTGTCCGCAGAGGAAGCAGAATAAGAACTTAATAAATGTAATAAATACGATTTTTTGTTTAATTCTGAGGAAAAGATGATGAAGAAAGAGCCCAAGAGGAAGATGAAGTTGGAAAACGAGAAAGGCAGTAAAGTTAAGAAACTAAAGACTTGGACGAATTGGATGAATGGGCGGACGTTTCTGAGGATGACTCGTTTGAAGGAGAACAAAAGGGCGATGAAGAAGATAAACGCGATATAAAGAAGAAAAAGCAAGAAAACGAAGCTAGGAAGAAACAAAAAAAAAGCCACGATACCGAAGCCGAAGCGTTTGAAGAGTCGCATGATGGAGATGATGAAGCAAGAGAATTGGATTATGTATCTGACTAGGTAACCCGGCAAACTTCGTTTTTATCCAACATTTTGTTCGACTTTTTTTTCCTAAACCTTCGCGTAGCAATTACGAACAAACCCGCAAAACGAAGTATCCAATTTGGTCCGGTCGTTTACAAGTTTTAAGCATCCTAACAAACCACGATCCATTTATATATATATAGAAGATAGTACGGACAGCAAAGATACAAAAGATACAAAATTAGATGGAGTAGCCGAAGAGAAAGTTACTGAATTCTACTTTTCCAAAAATCCTTAACAATATAAGCGATTGATTTTCAATTTGACGTATGTATGTGTGTTTTTATATATTTTTAATTATTTATATTATTCGTTTTTTTAATGAGTGAATTTTGACCATTTTGTAACTTATATCCCTCGGACGGTTACCGTTTTAGCAATTAGAAGTACACCATTGGATTCTACGCCTTTGAAAACACAAATTTGCCAAATTAGAACTAAACGGGTCACGGTTGAAACTTTCTCAAATTTTCAAAGGGGTACCCCTTGCGATTTACGCGAAAAATTCAAATGGTCGTAAGTACGTCGTGTTGTATATCATATAAAAGCTCTCGGCGAGTACAGTAGGTATATAATGTTTCCAAGTGCGAAATATTGAAAATCCTCAATTTAAGTATGACGTATTCAACGCATAAATTATGTATATCACACTGAATAAATGATATCATATTATTATTATTATTATCTGATGAAGATTCTGACAATGAGTCGGAGAGATCTGAGAAGAAAGAAGGCAATGAAGAGGAAGAAAATAAAGGTAAAGAAAGTGAGAAAGAAAGAATGAACAGATGATAAGGATAAAAGTAAGAAAAGTTAGAAGAAAAAGAAAGTCAATAAAAATGATATCAAGAAAGATAAAGGTAATAAAAAGTTTGATAAAGACTTCAGTTCAGATGGCAACCTAGGTGAAGAAGTCAAGAAAGAAAAACAGAAAAAGATGTAAGAAGTCTGAGCAAACTGAAACGGCTAAGAATACCTAAAACGTTAATAAGGGAAATATACCCTCTACGCATAACAATATCAATATCAGAAAAAAAAAAACAATTTTATTTATTGGTAAACCTCAGCGAAGGTTGCTTAAAAGAAAATATTGGTGGGCAGTATATGTGAAAACCCACGAGATCATTACATCCTGACTAAAACTGTCATTAGGAACAGTGAAGGAATTCAACTAAATATTAAATACAATGTATTGTTAATGGCATAATAAAAAAAGATAAAATGATAATTCTAACAATTTTAGCGTTTTATTTCGTGAGATAATTATCAAAAACTAGACAATTGCGAGCTGGCGATAATTCGATTACCAAGCACAGTACACACTGTCATAACAATGAAGTATGCAGTTTTTTTCATCAAAAATCGCAAAAATCGTCTTTCTCCTATCAATTTATCACGAACTCGAAACTATAAATGCGTTTACTGCGTCCATTAACATACGAGCCACGATCCAAATGAATGTCACAGGCGTAATACTTTAGAATTTTATTATTATAACGTAATCGTCGCGCTCCGTTCCATACACTTTAATCTAATCTCATCGAATTACTAAATCTCGCCTATTGATTTGCCCCATTCACGTTTTGAACGTGACAAAAAAAAAACAGTCGAAAATCGGTTCCAGTCACGATTTTTTTTTTGATACCGTTCATAATTGCAACGCCGAAGAAATTTTGCCGGAAACGGAAACAAATCCAGTTGTTTCCGAGCTCCCCTCCCCCAAGTTTTACGCAGATTAACCAGAAGAACAATGTACAAAGGGTACTAGGAAAGTTTTGCAATATGACGCGACCTGCATGATTATACTTTTTTTCTTACTTTACATGTTTTTACTTTATACACAGTAACCGCTGCGCCAGGTCAATGAGCTTAGTTATTTGTTAACAGTTGGGGAACCAATAGTCGAAATTGTGTATGCGATTAATGTAAAATAGTGCATTCATTCCAGGAATTATTAGAGACTTCAAGGATACGTGAAATACATAAGATTTAAGTGATTACTTGTTCTTTTCCACATATATTCGTTTAATATGGCACTTTCTTGTATTTTCTTATGATGAAGTTTGAGCTGCTTGAATGTAATTTAACACCGTTATAGTTATCTCACCACCTACGTTTTCAACACATTTGATAATTGTTTATAATAAGGTTCAGCTAATCTTCCCATTACTATCGTCTAGGGCAGAATTTATTACTTTGTTTTTCTTAAACCTAATTTAAGAGATTTCTGCCCTTCGACTTGACGAAAGGTTACCGATAAGAAAAGGTTATATGTAATACTCGAACCAAGGAAGTACCAGTAAGTTAGTTACCTCTATTCACATCACTCGCATACAAACAATCGGGTACGGTCAGACAAGCAACACTTACACGGTTAAAAATATATGTATAGTTTTATAATTGATTTTAAGAAATTACGTCATAAAAGTGTAAAGAGTCACAAAGTCGTTTATATACCTGCAACAATGTAAAGTAGTCACCAAATGAGATACGGGCATTTTGCGGTGTATAATTTCACGCGTGGTTTAAACGTAGACCAGTGCTTATTAGAAATAACTCTTACACTAGTAGGTGATGTTTGTCCAAAATGAATAAATGAAGCTGTATGGCAAAACTTTCCTGGTACCCTTTGTATAGTGACGCAAATATCACATCGGTAACCTCCTCACCACACAATTGTTTAAGTATAAAATCGGTGGCACCTGTTTCGCTAGCTCGATGCTTCTTCTTAAACAACCGTATAAACCAAAGTGACAGTTATTATAAACAATTGTGTGGTGAGGAGTTTACCGATGTGATATTTGTGTATGTAAATTACACCACAGTCCTTGCAATCACCTTCACCCTTTGTATAAGCAGGGATCAAAGTAACAAACACTTTTCTATCAACGCGTCTCTACTAATATAGAAATCTCCAAACAGTTGTACAAGGATTACTTACCGTACACATCAACAACAACAACAACAAAATGACCTCAATTAAACAAATAGGCTTCGTGTACAGCGCGATGCGTTAACGAACCCTCTTACTTGACACAAAGCTTTACTAATCGAAAGGTAAGTTCTAAATGAAAATACATACAGATGGTATCTGCCTCATTTAAATTGCGTACGCTAATTAGAAGGCACGCGTGTGAATGCGTATGTTGCAACTAGTAAGTTGTGCACGCAGGTGTATATGGCACAAAGCGAAGCGAGCATCGAAGTTTCTAAATATAGGCGCAGTAACGATTGATCGTCAAGGAGTGCAATAAAAATGTCTATTTATTATTGCACGACACCCACATACACGTGCTCAGTACACATGTTTATGATGAAAACAATACGGTTTCATTAACGATCGAAGGTTTCGTATTTTATAGTTTAGGAAATATAGTATGTGGGGAGATGTGAATGAATTTATCAGAAAAATTATTTTTAAAAAGGATTCTTATATTTTTTAAACCGTGGTGTCTCCGTCGATTGGAGAAAATGGACTATCAATTCTTATTAGAGATAAAACGATCTGATTAGATACCATTAGATGACAACAAATTTCGATTTCATTTCATAATAATACCGATTGATAAGTGCTTAGTGAAAGCGAAAGAAAACTCAAGGTTAATCGTGAATTGAAATCGATAGGAGATCACCCACAGATCACCAGATTTGCATATGCGTATATGCTAATTGTAAGTAATTGTATACTGTGACTCCCATAAATATTCATATACATATGTATGTACGTATCTGTGAAATAATTAGAATTCAAAATTAGCTATTAAATTTCTTCTTAACTGCATACAGATCTTACATGTTTAACGGGGGCGCGGAAATATTAGTTCCGGTTTTGACTCGTTCTCAAATAAACTAGTTCTTACTTTTACCACGCCCCGATTTGGATAATTTTAAATGGGTTTTTCAACAACCAAGTTCTAAAGATATCATCCTCAGCAGAAAAAAAACACTAACTCCTACTGGTAAACTTCGATTAACTCGCGATTTCTTCTCGATGCACTTTCTCCAATAAGGATGACAAGTTAATTAGGTGAAATACGTATTTGACATTCCTAGAAACTATCGAACGTCAAAGGGAAGAATATTGCCTTGAATCCAGACAGATTGGTTGATATGGAAGACCCCAGAAAAATAAAAAAAAGGATGACCCAGAAGGAAATGGACGTAGGAAATCGAAAAGTTTGGGAAGCAAAAAGGAAAAGCCCTAGAGGACCTAAAGAGACTGGCAGGAGACAGGACGTGATTGAAGAAATGGACAAGAGAAAAACCGCAACTCCACTAACCAACACCTCACTCCTCTGAAGTTGGCGCCCGAATTTAAAAAAAAAAAAAAGTTCTAATTCTTAGAGTTCTGAGACAAATAAGTATAGTTCTGGAGTTCTTGCATACAATTTTCAATAGTTCTGCAAAATTACCCCAAAAAAAGCAACCATCATATTTCAGCGAGACTCTACTGTATTGCTAAACTTAATATCTACGGTATCTCGTTGGTTAGGAAGAGAAAGATCACGTTAACAGCTTTTATACAAAAAAAAAATATCCTGCTGGTTAGGCAAAAACAATTAAGCAAATAATTGCGATTTTCGTCTTTATCGTCAATATCCCATAAATTAGAGAAGGAGCGCATTACCAGCTTTTATTAAACGCATATACATATAAGAAATAATTTCGGAATACAATGACAGAGTCCTTGAAAGTAATGTTCCGAGTTTCTCTCGGGAAACGTTTAACATGTGTAGACCGGCAGTTTCGATTGCACCGAGTTCACGTTAAGAATGTAATATGTGGCGCAATGATACGAGGCACAATGAAAATAGGACAAACTCCTCAAATAAGTAAGGTTATGTTATACAAGATGACAACTCTGGGAAGGTCCACTATCGTTCATAACTACATTCTAAATCATTCTTTCGCAGAAGATGAGAAAGCTTAAGGAACAATCAATTCCTGCTCTAGTAGGCGATCTAGATATCTCATACTCTGTCCATTTAACAGAAATAGTTAAGCCACTCCCTACAAAAGCGCGCAATATTTGAATAAGATGTTTCTATTGGTCGTATGTCTAAAAGCCCCTATCAGACCAACACGTACACTTCTGCGGCGATAAGCTGGCCAATGTCAAAGGTCATTTCGTTTTGAGGTTTTTGACAGTTGCAGCGTCTAGTTCATAAATAATGAAGAATTTTAAATTTCATATCCTTATTTCTAATTTGTAGCGTGTTAAACTGTCTGTTGCGCTCATTGGTATAAATTTATGGGGCGTGGCTTAACTATATCTATTGGATGAACAGAGTATAGAAAAGTGACGATTATCAAGTGCCAGATATCAGATACGCTGCTGCGCTTTGTGTAATTTGGGGATCGTTATTACCCAATCAAATTCAAAAATTTTATAGTCCTATTTATCACCACACTGCATTCTTAACGTAAACGAAGTATAGGTATCTTCTTTACTACAATATCCTCCTCTCAATCAAAAAGTGCATGAACTAAAAACTTTTATTAAATATAAGTACACATAAATTTAACTTTCCTATACTCACGTCAAAATGAAAGACGTATACTATACTATATAAATCGGTCTCACAGACCGTATGCGTGAGTATAGGAAGGTTAAACAGAAAAGAAAGTTCGATCAAATTTACTTCAAAAACCGCTCTGAAAAGCGGTCGAATTCATAGTATTTCCTAGATTATGAAGTGGGAGCTCCTCGTATTTCATGTTATTTGTAATACGTTTTAACAAGATATCCGGAACATTTACACATGATCGCTTGTGGTTTGTTAGAAATGAGATATGTTGGAACCTAATTAAGTCGTCAGACATTCAGTTAGCGCGAGGATATCAAATTTAATTTCTCAACACACTGGTTCGCTTTAACAAAGAAAAAAATCTCAGTTTCGAAAATTAATTGGAAATGCACCGCCCCACAATGTAATAAACAGCACTAAGCCTCTTTCAATTGGTGTTAGAAGATAAATTTTTTTAAATCTTCTATTATGCATGCACATTAATGGTACATATTTATAACTTGGGATAGAAAATCAGATATAAAAATAAAGAAACATATAGAAAGTTTATAAATAATCGGTACAAAATGTATAAATAAAGATCTAACTTGTGCTGCGTCAAATATACAACCGCGGGTCAGCATTATCAAAAAATCGTAGTAAGAATAAAGGCGAATAAAATTTAGATGGCAAAATTTCAGGCAAGACTTGCGAAAAAATCTGGCCACAAAAATTAAGCAAGTTTTACTACGCCCCATTTCAAAACTACAAATATGTACTACATATGTACATACGTGGTTTTTCCACTGAAGATGATAATTGTGTTGCGGAAATACGCATGTCTAAACCACAGTCTGTTGCAATTTATACAAAACTGAAACGTACACACTTAACTAGAAATTTCTTTGATTTGTATTGGATGAGTGGTATGGGGATCTTCGTTTTTAGAATTTCCCAAATCTATTACTGAATGATACAAATTGATTTAATATTCTGCGATGTAAAGTAATGGAAATTAGAGGGGAGGAAAAGGCTCAGAACAGGACGAAATGGAGAGCCATAATCAATCAAGCCTTGGCCCTATAGGGCCTGTTGTGCTATATATATATATACATATATATTCTGTGATGTTTATTTCGATATGCATTTCACTCAATATTATAACACACACATAACATTCTCCTGAATTAAATAATCCAAAAATTACATCGAATTACACCTATTAGTGAAATTGGTAAATAATCATCTCAACAGATATCTTCAACTCGTTGCACCTTGTTTGAGCGTGCAAATATAAAATAAATATATTTAAATGAAAAGAGGTACTCACTAGGCCTGCATTGCGTTATAGCATTGTTGAGATCACGTGTTTGCTTCCTGCTCATGAAAATAGGAATGGCTTCGCACACGAATCTCCCCAAAAGGGGCATCATGATCTGCTTGTAGAATCTAAGATCTTGACTGTCGGCACTCAATTCTTGCTTGGTCTCCCAGGACCAGAGGTCGGAGACCCAATTCAAGAACCACACGAAAAAAGTTTGGGGTTTATCTGTCTTTCGTATCCTTAAAATCTGTCTTTTATCCGGCAACGATATGACCAGATTCGCGTTACCCTCCCCCTATATATCCACTCCTGTTTATTGGATTCCTTCTTCGGGGTTGCACGAACACCACACTCATTTTAGTCAGGATCTGTTGGATGCTGAAGAAGCTGTACAGGACGTTGCTCATGTTGATTTATTTTATAAGTTGATCCTGGAAGTACAAACGAAAAATAGGAATTAGGTCCAGATGCTGTTTATATGTAAGGGGGAGTTAATTTAAACGGGGTTGGGGTGACGAGGTGCAATTATAGATTGGGGTTTAAATTGAAGTATCCAATTAGATTTGACTTACCTCTCAGTTAAAAAAAATGTTTCACATATTAATACTGTCTTGAATAAAACTTAAGATCTAATATCACATTGTAGCAATCCCCTTCTGGATCGGGGTTTCCAGAGAAGTCGTCCCGGAAGTACACGAGTACACTCCACACCGCTAACGCTACTAACGTGAAGTCGACGAGTGCGAGAGTATAAAATATGATATCTCTCCCTTCCTAGATTCGCCAAAACATTCAGAATTGGTGTCCAAGGCAGAGAGGTTTCGAATCGACTAAAACAAAAAATTACTGCAGGAATCGATTGTTTTCATATAAATTTTAATAAACACATATTATTTACATCGATTTTTAACTAAATCTGATTAAAATCGACGTTTTAAATTGTTTTATTCATAAAATGGCTTTTACGTTCGAATGTAGGCAACCAAATATGTATCCTCCTATGGAGGGACCACAAATCTTGATTTGTATTAGTTTCAGTTTTATTTCTTTATTTTAAATTAACATCGTAGTATCACCTATCAGAAGAAATCTTATAATAGATGCGAACATGTTAAGTTAAGTTAATTTTACTTTCATAACCGGCGTCCATTTTTAAGGCGCGTGACGTAGTTGGAGTTCTGTTTTCGGTAGGAGTGTTCTACTTCAGACCTGTCAACTAATTTTTTTTCTTGTAGTATTCCCATAAATTAAATGTGTATATATATATATTTCGTGACCTTTTTATACTTATCTTATATGATAGATCTCTACCACTAATAGGTCAATAAAACAAGGCTGGTTTGAACGATAGTTATATTTTCAGAACGTTTACAAACGTTTTCGGAATACCTTCTTCAGTGAAAATATAACTAGATAAATATATCAACAAACATTTGTTTTTATTTGGGAACTATCAACAAAATGACTAATGACTAGGATTTCTTGATATAGAGGATGTGTAACCAACTTTTATATATATATAAATTATAAAAACTAAATTAATGTGTAAACATACATGCAAATTAAGTAAAACCTATATCAACAAATCTTTGTCGAAACCTTAACAATTCTGTTCAAGGACTAGGTTTTTAAATTTGGGTTTTCCCTAGTCCTTGAACAGAATTGTTAAGGTTTCGACAAAGATTTGTTGATATAGGGTTTTACTTAATTTGCATGTATGTTTACACATTAATTTAGTTTTTATAATTTATATATATATATATAAAGTTTGTTACACATCCTCTATATCAAGAAATCCTAGTCATTAGTCATTTTGTTGATAGTTCCCAAATAAAAAAACAAATGTTTGTTGATATATTTATCTAGTTATATTTTCACTGAAGAAGGTATTCCGAAAACGTTTGTAAACGTTCTGAAAATATAACTATCGTTCAAACCAGCCTTGTTTTATTGACCTATTAGTGGTAGAAGATCTATCATATAGGTATTCCCATAAAGAGAAAAAATTCTACACATTTTTGTAAGTCTTTCATTCTATTGGTAAGAGTAATCAAAAAGGTTGGTAGAGAAAAGGGCTACGTAAAGTTGTTGTTGTTACATATAATTAATTAATATTCTTCACTCAATAAGTGATGGAACTAATAGTGTCATGTTTTTGGTACGTATATTATCCTATCCTAAGCTTGTCAACTTATTTTTTCAAATAATGCAATAAAAATGAAAGTTCACTAAACAACTACATATGTATATTAAATACGGAGAGAACAATAATAAGTGAATCTATTTGGAACCACCGATTTATTTGATTTATTGTTACATTTACTGGTCCTTAATTTGGAATTTTTTTGCAAATATTAAATTTTGACAGTTGACACAAATTGACAACTTCAGGCTCGCCAACTACATTCAAACAATCATTATCGCTCCGTATTTTGAAATACGAGTCATTAGTAATGATAAGATTCTCAACACTTGTTATACATAAACTTATTTTCTACTAATCGGTGTGATTTTCATTGAAAAAAGCGGTTGCTATATGTCTATTAACAAGTCCACACAAACATAACCTTAGTGTTTATCATTATTCGCATTAGTAAGTCACCCCGTGATCCTACGGTATTGGAGTTGACCAATTGTAGAAAAATAAAGTACCATAGTACCAACGTAATTGGTGTCAGGCCATTTATAAACGCAGTTTATACAGAGAAATTTTAAATGATTGTACTGATCCTACACTACTTTCCACTGTCCTCACATCAATATTTGTTACCATTTTTCTGTCTGAAATTAGCTTTTTAGTAACTCAACTTTGATATTTGTGATTTATCCGGCACTGGCCATAAGATACTTGGAAAGGGAAGAAAATCTACAGATAGCACCCGCACATTCTCAGCTCGGCCTTTTCAGTCAGTTTTGAAGTTCTACCGTCAAATTTTTAACATCACAATGGTGCCAACTAAAAATTTCAATTGACAAGATGTGGTAGTATAGTTCACACATTGGTTCACGCTGTATAATAATTTATAGTGATGTTTTCTATAGGATAGGCGACCCAACATACGTTCTTTCCTAGAATTAACGAATTACACGTTTTATGCCACAATTATGTAAAGCACATTTAAAGTATAATTTTTGCTCTAATTAATCAGCCGATTAGTGATAAAATTTAAAACGCAATTACGTCCAGATTAATTTTTATGGAACATTTTACCCGTGAGGACGTCCCTGTGAGTGATGAAAGCCGAATGCTTACAGTGGTGGATCATATGGCCGTTCCCGAATGAAACATAAAATTACGTAATTGTTAATAAAAAATTGTAAGTAGCTGCATATTAGCGGATTACGTAGAACGGAACGTGTAAATTAATCTAAATTCCTTGTATCTAGGCATACGACTTTTTAAATTAAACTTCACCTTGCGATAAATGACGGCATAGGCGAATTCCGAAACGTTTTAAATTTAGACTGTGAAATCGTATTTTTGGATCCCTTAAGGCGCACATTCATCAGAAACGAAACCGCAACGCGTAAGTTCAACAAAACCCGATAAATTTAAGCCTTATCGAAATGTAAACGGTCAAAATCATTGATTTTTATAGATTGAGGTTAGGTCGTGTGACGTTCTATCATGCCCCGGAATGAGCAGGTTAATTATATTCTTAATTACTACTACTACTACTTGGTAGAATTTTTAATGCACGCACGCTTATTTGCCGATTTTATTTACGTAGAAATGACAATTCGATCGAACCCCGTTCTCCCCTTGGAAAATTTTCTCATTTTCATCGAATCGTTGTCTAATATATAATTTTGATTCTACGATTCTGTTTCAGTTGCAACCTGCATGTTAAATGTTGATGTGAATCGAGCACGTTCAGAAATGGCAGCTTATTTAAATCGCACTGTTTCTCTGATGTCGGGTGATGGTCCCCACAATAGATCTCCAATGTCTAGTATTCCAGACCATCGCCAGATGCGAAACTCAACTGAAAACTCTCCTTTGCAGATCTTTGTAAAGGCAAAGAAAAAGATCAATGATATTTTTGGAGAAATTGAAGATTATGTTAAGGACACTGTAGTTTATATGCAAGGTAAGCAATTTTATTTTAAACATCCTATTTTGGAAAGGGTAAAATATTATATTTGACTTTCAGAGCTTGAGAAAGATCCTAATATAATCGAAAAGGATGCGGTGAAGAAAACGGAAGAGTACGTCAAGAAAGTTCATGGCATTCGCGATGTTTTGACTCGTGATCATATGAAAGTTGCTTTCTTCGGTCGTACGTCTAATGGAAAGAGTACTGTCATTAATGCTATGCTTAGAGATAAGATTTTGCCGAGCGGAATCGGACACACGACGAATTGCTTCCTACAGGTAGGTTTGATATTCAGAACTATACCTTGTTTCGATATGATAATAGCAGGATTGGTGCAGTGTAATTTGGTGCTGCTTTCGACCAATCAGAATTTACTATAAACGTGGTGTGTTCAGAAATTCGTCTCTCTATTTCTGAAACAAGGTATAGTCAGTTTAATATGCCGCGGAATGAAGTTGGTCATGATTAGAGTTGCTCAATTTACGCTAACAGTTCTACAACTATCATAAACGACTGTACTAGAATAGCAATATTGCGCTATACGAATACAGATACCTTCATATTGTACATTGAAACTATTATGTATTCATATAGCGTAATGTTGCTATTCTAGTACAGTTGTTTCAGATAGTTGTAGTACTATGGGCGTAAATTGAGTAACTCTATAAATGAGATGCCAAATTTACATAAAACGATATTTGACATGGAATCCTGGTTATATTCTGCGTTCACATTAACTTTTATTTTCCAAAAAGAAGAGAAAAACAAACTGCTTGTGATCCATTCCCCGTTATTATTTTTAGGTTGAAGGTTCTCCAACCGAAGAAGCATATCTTGTGCTAGAAGGTACAAGCGAACATTGCGCCGTTGAATCTGTCGGGCAATTGGCGCACGCGCTTTGCAAAGAGAAACTAAACGAATCCCAATTGGTAAAAGTGTATTGGCCGAAAAATCGATGTTTGCTCCTACGAGACGATGTCGTCTTCGTCGATTCGCCGGGAGTCGATGTTACGCCTAACTTAGACGAATGGATCGATTTACATTGCCTAGATGCAGACGTGTTTGTTCTAGTCGCGAACGCGGAATCTACGTTAATGGTTACGGTATGTTTTATAATTTTTATCATTATAGCGGCTTAATATTTATTTTTACAAAATTCAATTTTTATAGGAGAAAAATTTTTTCCATAAAGTATCCACGCGATTATCGAAACCGAACATTTTTATTCTAAACAACCGGTGGGATGCCTCCGCTAATGAACCGGAATTTTTGGAACAGGTGCGTGTATTATTCTTACTAGTGATAAAACATGAATATGTGTGTATTAGAAAAAGATTTTTGATCAGATTTCTATATTTTCGAGAAATTTGATCACGAAGTCGCTTGTTTAAGAAATCATGAACAAAACTTCCTCCCCAGCTTTAGAGGTAAAATAAAAAAATCGAAATAGTGAAAATTTATTGTTACATCTTAAAACTGTCAATTTTACATGTTGCTTTGTACGCTCTAAAATTCAAACGAAGCAAATCTCATCGTTTTTGACGCCGGAATCGTATTCTACGCCTTTGAAAACGTACGTACACGATGTCTCATCTAATTCAGAACGTATTAAATTTTTCCCGAATTTTCAAAGGGGTACCCTTTGACATTTCGAAGAAAATCGAAATGTTAGGAAGTTGGACTTATTACACATCAAATTAAAGCTATTTTCGTGTAGATTACGATTAAAATAATTTCCAATACGAGAGACGCGTTATTTAGAAAATATTCAATGAGAGAGCGACTAGTGGTTCTCGACGACGCGTTTTGTACTCTCTAACATTGAAACGAAGCAACTCTCGTCGTTTTTGACGCCGAAATCGTATTCTACGCCTTTGAAAACGTACGTACACGATGTCTTATCTAATTCAGAACGTATTAAGTTTTTCCCGAATTTTCAAAGGGGTACCCCTTTGACATTTCGAAGAAAATCGAAATGTTAGGAAGTTGGACTTATTACACATCAAATTAAAGCTCTTCTCGTGTAGATTGCGATTAAAATAATTTCCGATACGAGAGACGCGTTATTAAGAAAATATGCAATGAGAAAGCGACTAGTGGTTCTCGACGAAACGTTTTGTACGCTCTAAAATCCAAACGAAGCAAATCTCATCGTTTTTGACGCCGGAATCGTATTCTACGCCTTCGAAAACGTATGTGCACCATGTTTCATCTAATTCAGAACATTAAATTTTTAACCGCTGCCATATTACAACTGACGCAATACTTCATAACCGTGTAGACACCACACTTTTATGACCTGACTATCGAGGCCAATATAATGAAAGTACTTTCATGAGAGTACTATCATCGTAAAAATGAGGCTTAATCCACATGATCTACCGTCTCACCTTGATTTACAATGTTCTATTCAAATTAGGGAGGCAGTTTTGGCGCAATTTGTAATTAGGTTTTACTTTTCTCCATGGGAATTATATTAATGATATTTAACATTCCTTTTTTACTTTGCATTGCTTTCCTTTATAAAAGCAGTGCGATGAACAAGCCGAGGTGAGTTAGTTACAAGTACAGTTATGTTATTCTGTAATTTCGTGCACAATTTCATAGCTTCTTACTTCAATATGATGAAATTTCACATACAATTTATTAGACCAGTATTCTCATATTCCGCACTAAGCGACTAAAATCCATAAATTTCATGCAATAGTACCGAAATTAAAACAATTCAGAAATGATAAAGAATTCTCGCAATTGTTTGAATTTCTCCTTTAATAGGTGAGAAGGCAACACCAAGAGAGAGCGATCGACTTTCTAGTCAAGGAATTAAAAGTATGTACCCCGAAGGAGGCCGAAGAAAGAATTTTCTTCATATCCGCCAAAGAAGCGCTCTTAGCGCGCATAGCAGAACAAGGGAACAGTTCGCCGTCTATGGCGCTGGCTGAAGGTTTCCAGAATAGATACTTCGAATTTCAAGACTTCGAGAGGAAATTTGAAGAATGTATTTCGAAATCTGCCGTTAAAACTAAATTCGAACAGCATTCACAGAGAGGAAGGTTCATTACGAAGTAAGTTTGAAAGTTAAATAATTCTAACTGCACGTGGCGAGATAAATAATTTTAAAATCTTCATCTTTCTATTTTATTCTAAATAAATAATGTAATGTTGACCATATTTCAAAAACATCGTTGATCGCGATTGTTCTCGAAAAAAAAATAAAGATTATTATTATTATTCTAGCGAACTACGCGAAGCTTTAGATGCTATCTTCCACGACGCTCAAAGACTAAGAGACGATAAACTCCTACAACGCAAAGACCTCCACAATAAAGTCAATTACACCGAACAACAATTAATAGTGATAACGCAAGAAATGAAACAGAAAATTCACAACATCGTCGAAGACGTCGAGCAGCGCGTATCGAAAGCTTTGAACGAAGAAATCCGCAGACTCAGCAATTTAGTCGACGAATTCAACCTTCCCTTTCATCCCGAACCGCTTGTGTTGAATATCTACAAAAGAACTTCACACGCACGTGGAAACGGGTCTAGGTTCGAATTTACGGGCGAGACTGTCGACTGCTTTAGCTCTAAACATGGAAGCTAGTCAACGCGAAATGACGGAGAGGATGCAAGTGTTAATACCGGAAACGCAAAAGAACACCTCGAGTATAATGTTACCCAGACGGCAACCGTTCGAAATCCTGTACAGATTAAATTGCGATAATCTCTGTGCCGATTTCCATGAAGATTTGGAGTTTAGATTTTCATGGGGGATAACCACTTTGATACAAAGATTCGCGGGAAGTCGTTCGGGATTTTTGGCGCTTAAAAATAAAAGGGAGGATCCCAACAATTCGGGCGTACCGTCATCTCCCACCGATAACGTAGACGGTAGGTTATTGTACGCGGGCGCAGGCGTAGAAGATTGGTCTATCTTAAGTCGGATAGCTTTAGCGAGTGTCAGTTCCCAAGGTACGATGGGCGGTCTCCTAGTCGCCGGCTTTTTAATGAAAACGGTAGGTTGGAGGGTGATCGTCGTAACAGGTGCTATATATTCCTGCCTATATTTATACGAGAGATTAACTTGGACCAATAAAGCTAAAGAGAAAACGTTCAAGAAGCAATACGTATCACACGCTACTCGTAAATTAAAAATGATCGTAGATCTGACGTCTGCTAACTGCAGTCACCAAGTGCAACAGGAACTGAGCGGCACGTTCGCCAGGTTGTGTCATCTCGTCGACGAAGCGACCGGAGAGATGGACAAAAAATTGAAAGGACTCGAAATCGAAGTCACGGTATTGGAAAGCGCTGCGAGTCGCGCTAAAGTTCTCCGAAATAAGGCGAATTATTTGACTCACGAGTTGGAATTGTTCGAGGACGCCTACCTCAAAGGGCAGCATTGATGTGATCGCCGACGATCGCCGCTTAATTAAATCGTATTTTGTCGAATTTATATTTAAACTTTATTTAATAATAATTTTCTTGTGACTTATTCGATATACCTATCTATCGATATATAATAGAGTATACTTACACTTTTACCTATTGTATCTTTTATTATTGTAAAAAAAAAAAACTGGAACGATCTTCCTGTATAATGCAGTTGAATTTTTACAGGAGATTACCAGATTGTTTGTTGTATAGTTTGTTATTTTTTATATGCGGTTGTTACCATTTATCTTTGTTGCAATATATATTATTTTGCCAATTATTAATTTATGATCTTGATAACCAAACGATGATGATGATAAGTAAAAAGTGTAATATTGTAGATGAAGCAGAACCTGTCTGGTACAGTGTATCTTTAGTTTGTATATAACAAAATATCAATAAAATGTTGTTTTTAAACATAGCAATGTTACTCGCGATGAGATTCCGGTTCTGGGGGTATCGTTTTATGAAGTAATCGTCTTAATATTAACGAAACTGCAACAGCGGTTTAATGAAAATAGTCTTACAAATTCACGTCAGGCCGCCTAAGATTTGGAATATAACGGTGTTGGTTATTTATTTTCATTTGCCCTCAAAGGAAGAGCGCTAACAGTGCTCATAAACTTTCGCAATGGTATTGAATCTCCAAGAAATGTATTTGAAATACACAAAACGGAAAATGGCTTTTGAGAAAACTTACGCTAGCAACAGAAAACATAAGTGCTCGAAGTGCGGGTCTTTGTGAATGCAACTTTTCGGTTGTAACTAGAATTAACAGAGTGCAACGTTGATCTATGATCCATCAAAGACTAACCAACTTAACGTTCTCAGCATTCAAAAAAAAAAAAGAACTGAAATGTTTGAATATGCAAAAATTTCTACTGACACTATACCACACAATCCTTTAATTACGAATTCGGTGAGTACGTGTTTCGCTAGCACGAGGAAAGCATCATCAAAACCGTATATAAACCGAACTGATTTCGGCTTTATACGGTTGTTGATAATGCTTGTCTCGTGCTAGCGAAACACGTGTAATCGAATTTATTATTTCAACAATTGTGTTAGTAACTACACCTCAGTCCTTGCAATTCAAATTCCTACAGAAATCTAATAATAGTATAATAATAAATTGAAGAATGTAGTTGTTTTAAATTATTCGTCTAACTTTCTTTTTAAAATTTTTTGTTTCTTGCTTGTATGGATGATTATTTCTTTTTCCAATACATACAGTTTATAATATTTACTTAATAAGCATTAAATGTTATGTTCAAGATAATTTGCAATTTTGTAAGTACATTACATCAAAACTTTAACTTTTTGTATGTGATTTAGGTTTCAATTGTTTCGCTATAAACTATATTTTGGCAACAAATACTAATTTAATTTATTTTCTTTTCTTGTCCCTTCTAAAAATATTTTAGCAGCTCCCCTCCCCTGCCCCTTTCGCCCCTACCTACGGCCCTGGGCTGTATGTAGTAATTTATTTTATATTATTAATTTCGGCAATTTCTAGGGTGCATGTAATACATTTTTGTACAGAAACTGTTTTCTTTTATTAAATACTAAACAATACAATAACTTAAAAATAACTAAAGCTAGAGCAGATACATACGTAATATCATAACGGATCAAGAATCACTTTAATAATTATACAGAATTATCACATTGGGACCCTGATTTTTTTTTTTTTTTGAAGATTCTTACGTTCGAAGCTTACAAACTAATTTGTACTGGATATGAGCTTCTTAAACGCGCGCTACCAACTAAATTTATCCGCTTCTTTTGACCATCTGTAAATACCGCCTCTCTTTTTGAACATCGCTTCGTCGAATCCGGAGAACTTGAGCGCGTTTGATACTCCGATGTCGAGAATTGATTTCGATGGAATTTTGGAGCCGCTTTGGCAATCGAGGAATCTCATCTATAAGAGAAGAAAACGATTTCACGTTTAGGGGAATATTGCAATTAGAAAACTACCCTCTCGCACCATTTGTATACGCGTTTCACGGTTATACCGTTCTTCAGTACGGCTTTGTGAGAGATGTAATTTTCGTTTCTATACGAACAGTATATGTTATATGCGAGGACGATTGAGGTACATAGGTACAAACTTGTCTGCTCCGTTACATATATCAAACTCGCATACGTATATCGCCTTCTTTCGACAAACGCGTGTCTTTTGTTCGCCGTATATAGACTGTTTTTTCAGCGAACAAAGACGCGCGTTTATTGTACAATAGCATCTATGCAAACAAAATTAATCTCTGGTTTCCCGAAGTTTTACAGCAGCCCTCGTAATATAGTCCAAACCATCAGGTTTAAGTTACAAAAAAATAAAAAATTGGAACTTACGTATTCGTCCAAAATTAAGTAACTATTTTGCATTTTCGTATTCGATTCTGGAACTAAACATGTCATATCTTTGTGCGTTTCGAGAAACTGTTCGAATACTTCGTCGGATATGTAAAACCTCTCTGCGTTTCTCAGTGCATCCGGTCCGGCGTTTTCGCCTTCTAGCAAAAGGCATTGAAAGACTTTCCATCTAGAATGTGATTCAAAAACAAGGAGATGTGATAATTTTTACTCGATAACGATTCGGACTTACCTCACGGGATTCAGTAATGATATTTCCTCGTTCATGTCTTCGAAATAATTGTAGGTGTTGACGACGGTGTTGATTTTGAAAAGAACGTTGTACTTTAAGCACCAATCGCGAATTTTTCGCAATTGATCTATGTGACTTTTCCCTCCTTGCGTCCTTCCTATGGCCTAGGATCGGAGACGTGTGATTAATATTATTATTATTATTGTTTTTAATTCTCGATGGCACCACACCTTATTTGTGTCTTCGTTGAAAGAATCGCACGAAACTGCGATAATGTCCAAGTACTCTCCATATTCTTCAAACCATTTCTCCTTCACCATGCTTCCATTGGTAACAATAGTAACTGAGGGTAATTGTAAGGCTACCTTACAGAATTTTACCATTTCGCCCAGATGGCGGCCTTTACCGGGTAAAAAGGGCTCGCCGCCGCTGAAGTTGATTTTTTGCATACCTGTAAATTAAGGTAATAATCCCTTATTTTATTTCGATATAATTTTTGAAAAATTTTTCCACGCATAGATTATAAAATAATTTACAAAGCGAGGGATGTATTTTAACAAAATATTTGATCGAAAAGTCTCTTAGTCTTCAATGTTTAAACGAGACAAATCTCAGGAATTTGGGCTTAAGAATCGCGTTCCTGACCTTCCACATTATACATGGATGAAGTTGGAATTAGTTTGAACTTATTGTGATATTTTTAACGTGTGATACCTCATAAATTTAGTTGGAAAAAAAAATTCTTCCACATAGAATAGAACTTTCAAAACGTGTAGGGCCGAAAATATTGTTTAGGCAGCGGGAGAAACATACGAAAACGTGGGCAGTGTTTTCTCTCCAGATATAGCCTTTAGATTTAAAAATTCAGGGCTGGCTCTACATTTGGGTTACATTACGAAGATCTATAACAATTCAATTGAAGGGCACAGGCAATCTCAACGAGGGATGTTTAGAACGTTCTAAGATTTTGGGTGTAGTTCAATTCCGTAAAACTAGGCCTCGCTATTCGTCGGAGACAAATTTTGACACGACCACGCAGCCATCCCGTGCAATTGTGTTTGGCGGATTTTGCATGAAAGGTGCGACTAAATCACAAGGGGCTGTTATTGTCTTTTTATTTAAAGAAAGTTTGAAGCCTTCAGAAAGTCTGGAAAGTCTGCAGAATCTTAAAGCACCGTCTAGCGCTGGGTCGATCGTTTTAAAGCTGGCCGAAGGTCACTAGAAGACGGTGATAGGGCGAATCACTATTCGTGCAATTATTGTTCGTGTAAGAACATGACAGGTTCACGAGATTTCCACCACTTCGGCGTGTTCGTTTTGAGACCTTAAATAAGGTAAAACTTGCTATGAATGGATTGCAGATACTAGGAAAAAGTTCTTCGAGGACGGTTTAAAAGAATTACTGTCACGTTTGGGTAAGTGTGTTAAATTAAATGGGAATTAAATTGAAAAGCTACATTGTAATTTTGATGAAAATTGACGAAATAAATAAATTATAGCTAAATTCATAGAATTTTGGAAAGATCGCTCGTATGTATAAGCTACAATGCGTGCCTCTCCTGTTCACGCCTCAATCTCCAGTAGTTAAATTATTATAGAAAAATTGAAAAATATTGATTGATTTTTTTTTGACGCAATCATTCCATGATCTTATCCCACAAACTCTAACCGTTGATATTCGCAAACGAATGTTTGCCACAAACGATGGTTAGTATATATCTATTATTAAACTAAATCCATATGTAATACATACAAACACATATCTAATCTATTCCTTGTTTTTTCATTTCAATGTCATTAATTATAATTGCAAAGATGATTCAACAGATAGGCTATACATATGTATGTATTTCCCGTATATCTGTAGATATGGAATTGTAGCGAATGATAAGTTTCCCGAGGATATAATTGTACTAACTGCAAAATGTTCAGATGTGGTATTAAAAGGTGCAATAAAACGACTTGAAAACGCCGATTTGGTTAACATTATCCAAAATAGTCAATGTCTACGATGAAGGTGTAAGTAGAACTACGACTTTGGAAACAGTAAGTTTTGCTAAACTTTGTATATAGATATAATTATAAGCTAAGATTTATTTTTGATAAAATCCAATTGATCTAGCTATTATTAATACTTAAAATACAAAGCTTGGATATTACAAAAGATTAGCAATTTTTTTCATTTGTATTTTATTACAGAAAAATCTACACATCTTAGACTACTTTTCGACTTATTTATCACGCGAATTAAGAAATCGAATAATTTCTCAAATTACATTATCCGCGCAGGCAATTTTTTGACGAATTGTCCCCATGTACCGATTTCCTCATCATCTTTCACTGCACAACAATAAGGCAAAATAAGACTTTCAGCTCGCTAGAAAGTCTTATTTTGCCCGATTTTGGGGGCGCAGTCTTCAATCGGTCATTTTTTTCAATTTGTAAAAGTTGAAATTCAGATCATATTCGTCATCGGCGCCCCCAAACTTCCCCCGCACTGCTGATTTTCGAGTAATTTGCAAAATGTTTCCACCTTTCCACCCGCCATGTTGGAAAATCTAAGCGGGGTGGAAATTCTTGGACCAATTCCGATAGTTACGACCTTAATACTCCAAATTAGTTTAACTTTTCCAATTTTGTAACCGCCATTTTTAATTCATTAGTTTTTGTCTTTGAGTATGTCTCGATCTGATGACCTAAATGAGATAGGTACTATTCAGGACCGTGTCTTCAGCAGTTTCGGTATAATGTTGGCCTATAATGCGTTAATTCTTCGTTGATACTTGAAGTGACATTCAAGTACCTGTCAGTTTCTAGTTCATTTGGCCTTCAAGTTCTATAATATTGTTTCTTACACCTTCATTTTTCTCTACAGATAGATTTATGTATGTCACCCACATATTCTTTTTCACCAATTCTTAGAAAACGAAATTTGTTCAGCATTTTCTTTCAGAAATGTATGTTGTTTAGACGCCCGAGTGGTCGTAAGTAAGTCGCTAAATTACTGAAAATTATACTAATATTTGAACGCTAATTTGCAGAAAAATGATAAATATATTATAAATTGTATTTATGCGACTAAATACATAGGAAAACTTAGTTTGAATGTAACCTAAACACTTCAAGGTAAGATCGTTTTTCCTAAATTGTGACCCTGACCCTCGCAAAATTTTTATTTAGATAATTTATCACCCTTTACGTCATTTCTCCGGTGATATAATTTTTTTTTGAGAAAATCGAATGCGCCTCGTCCCTAAGTTACTCCTTCTATTGTTTTGTAGAATTGAAACAACAAATTCGTAGTAAACATTAATAACTTGCCTTTTGTATGTGAATTGTAAATTATCGTACCACACATTACAATTTAAGTTTGAAATTATTTAATTGATCTCCTATAATCTAATCTAATTATCTAATACACAAAATCAAAATTTCTCATCGTCTATTATAAATTTAGAATGAATTTTAATTCACCTGCACGTTTTAACATCACCAAACCTCTTTTGGCGTCCTCCAAATTCATCACGTACGAAGTCTTCGCGGTATGAAAACAGAAACCGCATTGATAGTTGCATTGCCTCGTGAAATGATAATTTACGCTCACCGGAATAATATTTTCCGAATTCGCGCCGGCAATACTTTCGTCTTGTGCGAAGTGGAGTAAACCGATCACTTGCCAAATTAACTCTACAATAAATTTCAGGATTTTTTCCGGTACGTCGGTAAATTTGTACGTTACTTCCATCGCGTTGTGTTTATCAAACGAAGTCTGCAATATTAATAAGGTGCTCTATCCGAGGCCGCTATTTATATTCATCGCTCGGTGAGTCCCCCGATGCCTCAACTACTAGAATATTCCGCGCAATCTTTCGAGTTTGACCTTCAAAAGTAAACCGCGACATATGTATTTTTATCGGGGGTACCACGTCATTATCTAAGAACCACCGGATTTGAAAATATTAATTCGATATACATATTTAGATCTGCGTTAATTAATTAATTTATTTATTTATTATGGGGGAATACCACGTCATTGTTCCCTCGATTAAACATAACCCATTTAAATGATGAATTGACGTATTAGCCTATGGTGTAAAATTGCCAAATGTTGTGAAAATTAATTACAAATATTTTAATAGCGATGTTGTTTTTCTGTTGCTTTTTTTTTCGAATTAGACGAATGTTACTATTGTTTTATCTTACATACATGTACATGTATATTGGGGATGGACGAAGTTCCAATAGAACAGAACCTACTGGAAGAAAGACAACTACACAAACCATCAGTTCCATTTTTTTCATATATCCTTACCTTTAATCGCATCGGTATGGATACCTCTGAATATGAACTCACTTCGGAAACTAAGTTGTCATACTTAACATTTTAAGGTAATGAAGTCACTTCTCTTCAGCTTTCACCAAAGTTGGAATGTGATATTTAATTTCTTCGTATTCTTCCAACGAATATGACAAGGTAATTGTCACGCCCCACATCCATTTCGATAGCGTTAAATGTTAGCTTTGTTAGGTTTGTAAATAAAGTAAACAAACCGATTTCTTCCACTTGTTTTATTCCAATAACGGTACAATTCAACATTGTTCCCTTCAAAGTAATTGGCTTGGGAAGCCACGTACAGCGCTGAAGACGGTTCTTCCACTCTTCATGGCAGTCCTGAAATTCGGATACTTGCATAGCTTTTAGCTGGTCGGTTACAGCCGTTTGAATGTAGTACAGTGCATCAAAACGACGTCCCTTGAAGTGTTGTTTCCAATTCGGGAAGAGGAAAAAGTCACAATGACTAAAGTCGGGCGAATAAGAAGGCTGAGGCTCCACAAGAATGTTTTTTTTTCTGCCCCAAACCGGAGATTGCTGTGTGATAAGACGCATTGTCGTGATGCAATACTCAGTTCTTTTTGATGTTCGGTTTCACACGCATCACCCTTTCCTAAAATCTTTCAAGAACTTTGTGGTAAAAGTGTTGATTGGCCTGGAGACACAAACTCTTTGTGAACGATTCCCTGGCTATCAAGAAAAGCAAATCACCATGCTTTCGATCTTTGATTTGCTCGTTCTTGCTTATTGTTGCTTCAGAAAGTTTACAGCATGCCAATCCATGCTCTAGCGCTTGATTTTCGGGTCGTACTCAAACACCCAAGTGTCATCACCGGTAATGACACGTTCCAGAAAATGAGGATCATCATCAAGTCAACACACTTGGACAACAAGTCATGTTTTATCTTGCGATTTTCTACAGCTTAAATTTAGCAATAATAAGGGAAGAACCAGTAAGTTTAGAGGGTCGAAATTTTGTATGCCGTGTATTCGTCACGATAGCTACGACTTGTCGATTAGCTCTTTTGTTGTTTGTTTGTTGAATTCAATTAAAGAATAGAAAAATGACCATGGGCTTACCGTCATTTTTGAGCTTCAAGAAAGCAGGGATAACAAAGGAATTTACAAAATAGCACTTTGACAAGTCTTAGCTACCGTATCAAATATGTGATATTCAAAATTTCAAGCCTGCAAACCTGCTGGTTCTTCACTTATTATTGACACAACATTAGACCTTCCTTAGCTCTTAAAATTGTAAACAATTAATATTTTATTGTTATACCTACATCTTTTAGAGCTAAAATATGCAGCTTTCGAAATGGTTTCGGAACCAATAAAAGAATTTTAAGTTTAACCGAACACCCTTAAGGTAGATATAATACATTTAGTTTTTGATAATGGTTATAATTATCAAAAACTATATACATTATACCTAATTCATATGTCAAACGGAAATACACAAATTGCAAGTTGTCACACATCTGTGCGTTTTACAAAAATACAAATCTCTTACATGTACCTCTATAAATACCTTGTAAATTAGTTGAACAAGAAATACTGAACGAATGGACGGAATGGGGCGAGGAAACGCTCAACAAAGTGGAGTAGGTGATGAAGAAACTTGGGCACTAAGACCCAAGTGGTTCGATTGTGAGAGAAAACGGTATATTACACGAAAATAAGTCGTGGTAAACTATGTACATATATAAAAGCAATTTATCGAAGACTCCATAAATAAAAAATCGGATTTAAATCGGGCGAAAGCGGTGGCCATGCAATTGCATCACGACGACCGGGAAAATTGTGATTTCAATAGCGTCGGATAGGAAAATGCGGCGGTGCACCATCGTGAATAAACTGCATACATTGTTTGACATGCAAAGGAAAGTTCGGGGAAATTTTAGCGTAAAAATTACAATAAGTGTAATATGCAAGGCTTGATTAAGTACCACCGCTGATTATTCCGCCTCATACATTCGATGAAAATTGCTGTTGTCAATTTCTGGGTCGAGTAACATGGGAATTCTCAGTAACGCCCGTTGTATTTATTAAAAGTTTCATTGTACACCACTAACGTATAGATACAACCTAACGGTGTGAAACCCAATATTCACTTGACCTTGCTTATCAGTGTTTGCATTTGTTTGTCTAAATAAGAAACTTTCGCATTTCCGTCTGACTGTCTGAAGTTACAAATCAGTGTCTCCAGAAACTTTCCGACTTTTCTGCGGTAGTAGGAACATTTTTTCTTTAAAAAATTCATTTTATTTATCATGAATTTTCGTCTGTTTTGATCCGATGTACAAGTTATGCTTTCGTAACATAACATGGGCTGTATGGGCATGTATAAACGTGACACCGGTTAGTTTGCCGGTCGTGCGCTCGCGGTTATTCAGACGTACCGGCCAAATAACCGGACTATTAAAAATGCGTGTATGTGTGTGAGCTCTTATTGCAAACACATCAGGAACATGATGGCATGGAAATGAAACAGAATTAATCACTTAAATGGGATATTTATTCTCTATTATTTTGTACTAAATATATATATATATATATATATAGATATATATATGATATATATAAGTAAACCTATATAAAAATACATCACTCTACACACGGTATAATACAAACACATGTATACCTGATATATTATAATCCATAATAAGATAATTACATCAAATATACGCAGAGAATTCCATTAGTTACAATTTCCACATTAATTTGTTTCGATTTTATTGTTTGTTATTGTGGTATATGTACTCTCGATTGAACAAAGAAAAACTGCTATGTTTTAAAGAAAATAAAAATAGTAACCCAAATTGTACATGCAGGCCTTTTGGTCATCATAAATGATAACTCTAAGATAAAACAGGACGATTTAGACTTTTAGATTACACACAGATAGTACTGTAACATCAAAACGTTATGATTATTATTAATATCATCATCATCATCATCATCATCAATATTATTATTAACTCTATATCACAAGGAACGTGTGATAACTACAGTTTTAATAATTCGTTTCGTTTCGCAAAATACGTTCAAAGGAAGGCGAGGTATCGAAATGTAATCGACAACAATAGGCGCGTTAGTCATCGCGACATGTCCATTGCTTATTTTTTATCAGAACCGATCGTTAAACTTGAAGTACTTGCTCGCATTCAGCGCGATAAAGATTGAAACGTACGGAAAGCACCTATTTATTTAGCCGGAACTGATCGCCTCCGTATATATGCGATAACGTTTCGATTCCTCCGCGCTTCGAATTCCAAATCGGTAATAATAACACGTTGTTAAAAAATATTTTTATAGCAAGAGGTATACACAGTAATTTATTATCGAATATTACAATAATTAAATTAACTAAATAGCTATCGCATATTATAATTATATATTACAGAAGAATTTGGTAATATGTACACAGTCTTAGACCAATAATTTATTATTAAATATTTTTAAACAGTTACACCGCAATTTCTCGGTCGGGTAAATATGAAAAACGTAAGAATCGTTTCTTCTTTTTTTCATGCAAAATGACGATGTGTATTACTATTTCGGGTTCTTCTAAGCGTCGTTTCGCACCTCCAAAACACTTTTCGTTGAAACTGCTCATAATTAAATAAGTCTAAATAAGCGAATAAAACAAGGACAAATTAAAAATACTGCGGGACGATAAACCAGATTTCCTCAAAGTTAGGGTAAATATGTGTAAGCCGGGACAAATTAGCATGTTTCTAAAACGACTTACATGTAATCTATTTAGTCCGAAATAGATGGAAATATTTATACCAGCATTATTTTAAGTGGTGTAGATGTCATCATAATTGCTTCGTCCGTGATAAAAAAAAAAAAGCATCTATAAGAAGTAGGAATAAACAATGGGGAAGAAGTCGTATGAATTTTTTAGTACGCAAATTTAAGAAGTCAACCGCAGTCAAGCGATGGAAAATAGCGATTATCACAAGACGTATTGAAGTAATGGACGTTTCATGTGGACGAAGATGAGATGAAAAGCGACAGAAGAGAGTGGAGAAACTTTTTTTCAAATTTAATTTAGACGAATTAGACGTAGTAGTTTTGAAAAAGGCGAAAAGGGAAAACGGACGAATTTGAGGTCGATACAAAACAGTACAATTGGGATGAAAAACGATCTACACAAACGGGAAGCTTTTTTGAAGAAGAAGGGAACAAAGAACGAATGATCTTGAAAATGAAGGAAATAGCAAAGCTTAATACGCATTTCTAAACACACGAGAAAAAGAATCTAGCGCACGAAAAATGGCAGATTGTTCTCCAGATACATCGTGTGGAATGAAGAATGGTTAGAAGGCGAAAAAGGAAGAGGGAAGAAGTTGAAGTTAATAAACAACGAGTGCAACTGAGAACTAAAACAAATTGGAAACATCTCTTTCTCTTTCTTCTTCTTTTACATTATCCTTCTGTCCAGTTAGGGCGTCGGATCATCTCTTTTTAATAGGGAAATACAGAATAGGAAATCGTGGACTAACATCTTTAATTCATAGTGATTGCAAGAACTGTGGTGTAGTTGCTGACACTCTATCACATCGATAAACTCCTCACCACACAACTATTTAATTAAATCCGGTGACACGTGTTTCGCTAGCAACGAGACATGCATCTTCATTAGATAAGAGACGGTTTGAAGATCCTGGATTTAATCAAATAATTCTGTGGCGAGGAGTCTACCGATATGATAGAGTGTCAAGGATTTTCAAGGAGACGAACGAATGATTACAAAGGTAGAAGTAGGATAGGAAGAAAATGGGGGCAGAAGATGAAGAAAATTGTAGATTATCCTATAAACAACATAAACTAAATCAAGGAACCTCCTGGAGTATAGGAGGTATGGAAAGTAAAAAGAATATGAAACTGCTCGAGGAGTAAATGGTTGAATTTTGAATGAATAGAATCCGTAGAGATTTTGGGAGTAAAACATTGGAAGAAAAGATGAAATAAAAGAGGAGGGGGATACGGATTTTCAGAAAATGAAAAGAAAGATTAAGGAATTAAAGTTAGAGAAAATGTCATGGATAAAAAGTGAAGAAAATATGGGGATTATCTTCTAAGTAAGTAGGATAGGAGACGTTCCATCAATCAACGATTCATCTGCACTAACGAAAGTTGGGAAACAAAAAGGAGAAGCAACAGTTAGAGAAAGATATATAAAAATTGGAAGTAAAAAACCAGGGGGAAGAGCCGAATAAAATGCGTTGGATAAGGATCTTTCAGGATTCGAGGTACAGATTAGAGACCAAGAAGGGCCAGGATAGTAAAATAAGCAAAAAGTGAAAAAGAATGGATATTATCTTCTAATAAAATTCGGAATATTTCCTTCCAACCAATCAACGATCCACCTACACCAAATAATATTTGGTAAGTACAAGGGAGAGGAAACAAGTTAAGACATAAATGATCGAATTGTAAAAGAATAGGATCTGGAGAAGCTGGAAGTAGAAAATCGGAGAGAGAAATATAAAATAAGCCGGCGTTGACTCGGAATCACAAAAATAATGATATACCCAAAAAGTGAAGAAAATGGAGGATACATTGAACTAATTTACGTGAAGTAAAGAAGACTCCAAGAGGGAAAAAGTGAGAGAAATTCGTGTAGGTCACAAAATCCAATTTCTTCTTTCAAACTTCCAAAAATCAAAAGCAATCAACATCATGGATTCCACGCAAGAATGGAGATTTCTCAAATTGCTTAGCAGATGCACTCACTGGATCAAACATAACTTAAAACAGAAGAAATTGAAAGTAGTACAAAGAATATCTTTCGTTAGACTAACAATAAGTGCATTGAAAAGACGGAGGAAATGGTTGGAATAGTTAAAAATTAGAAAGCTTCATGAGTAACAACGTTAGTAGTTAACTCGCTTTAAAAAGAAATGGTATGCCTCGGAATCGGATGGATTTCAAAATCATGACCGTCATCAGAGTCGGTTCGTCATCGACTATTAATAAGTAGAAATAAGACGTAACAGGGCGTAAGTTCTAATCAAAGACGAGAAGAAAAAGGAATTATTGCAATCGTTATTGATGGAAAAGCGTGGATGAAGAGTTTTATGGGCGTATCAAAGATTACAAGATCTCAGACGTAGAAGGATGAAATTTGAAAGAAGAGGTTGAACAGAACAGATTGCACCAAGCAATAATTCGCGTGGAGTAAAGACGAGGTGGAAAGCAAAAGCAAAAAGGAACAAACCAAGACATAAGTCAATTGTGAGAGAGATGTTCGAATAAGGGAGGAGTAACGATTCAGAAGAAAACTGATGAAAGATTATGTAAGACGTTATATCCGTTTTAAAACAAATAGCTCAAAAATTCTGAAAAGTTCCATCAACCCGTATTCGTGCGTTTTGTCGATATGACCGAGCATATAAGAAAGTAATATTGACAGTGTAAATTAGCCCAACAATGACGAAGATACTAGAACAAACACGTAAATTTACTGGACAACTACAGACCTGGAAGTTACGGAAACCAGCAAAACAATCGCAACGTCACCGAGAGCATATTGGATTTTAACATTGAGAAAGGTATGATTGGAGAACACGTAACTGCTTAGCAGTGTTAAAATTCATACATGCATGGAAGAAGAAGCATTGTGAGAGAAATGAATATATAAGAATTGGGAACAAAATCTGGGAGACAAGATGCAGAAAGTACGTGGGTGTTGATTAAAGACTTTGGAGGACGAGTAAGAAAGATTACAAAAGCAGAAGTAGGAAGGCCAGAAAATACAAAAGAAAATAAATGGCGGGTCATTCAATGGTTGTATGAAGATTGATATATGAAGGGAGAAGGATTGTGAGAGAAATCAATATATAAGAATTGAGAACAAAATTTGGGAGGAAAAGATGCAGAAATAGTTGCTTTTGATTAAAGACTTTGCGGGGCGTGTGAGAGAAATTAATGTTTAAGGTTTGGGAACGAAATAAGGGAAAAGATGCAGAAAATACGTGGTGTTGAATCAAACTTTGGATGACGTGGAAAAAAGAATACAAAACCAGAAGCAGGAAGGTCAGAAAATAAACAAGAAAACAATTGGAGTGCTGGTATGAAGATTCATACAATGATGGCGGAAGAACTGTGACATAAATGAATGTATAAGAATTAGGAACAAAATTTGGGAGAAATGATACGAAGGACAAAACGTAAAAAATGAATGGCGAATTATAAACTATTTTTCATAGCATCATTATTTACCTCCGAGGACGTCGAAGACCACCGTTTCTCTAGAATAAAATTTGTAATCCTAAGATCCGATGATCTCGACGGGAAGAAGGACAATGTGAAAGAAGAAGAACTAATCGTAAGGGGAAGGAGGTACAGCTCTCGATGTGGTCTTCAAACCAAACTTTTTCTTCTTCTTCTTCTTCTTCTTCTTTAGTTTAATTGGATACTAGTGGGCATCATTTGAGCCAATCAGTCAATCTTCAAGGTTTGGGATAATTAAGAATTAGGCTTTTATATGTGTTGGAAACTGTAGAATTTGTGGTACAGACGCCTTAGTATGCTACAGAGTACTTTTAATAACTTAGACCAAATCTAAATATGTACTCATGTTTCATCTAATATTATCCAAAAGACATGGATTCGTCCCCAAGTTCATCTCGATAGATAGAAAGATACATAGAACTTTATTGCTGCATTTACGAATACAAGACAATTGTCATGATATTTACACGTATATATAAAGTATTTCTTTGTCAGTAAACTTAAGATGAAATATAAAATATTGCAGATAAATAAATAAGTAAGTAAAGGCAATGAGAAATACTGAACCACGAGATTGCGAATAAAAGTTCAAAAATATTAACGAAACATTTCTTTCTAAGGGATCTTTTGATAACTTCGAAAATTTTCAAATTTTTATGACCAGCGTTGGAAGTTCTGGATCTTTCCTTTTTGTCACTTATATAGCAAAAGTAAATTTGGGAATTTGAAAAAATGGCTGCGCAAATTAACCATGCTTTTCGTACCAAGATTTACATATAAGTTCGCATTTATGCAATTTGGTCCTGCTTGGTACACAGATTCCCAGAAGAATATCCGATCTCCTTCATTACTAGCAACTTATTGGATGCGTATAATGTATTAACGTGTGTAGCATAATACAAATTAGCTCGACGTAAAACAACTATAATTTAGCTTAGCTCGATATCCGCCCTCGAAATGTGGATATCCGCCTGAGAATTTGCGTAGTACACATTTGCTTATCAAATCTAAGGACGTCGACGAGGAAAATGTGGTGTCTAGCACCTTAATATTAGCATAAATAATAAGAAGACCCATTTCGAAGGATTTACACTTACTTCACCTGAAATCCTGTAATTTTTGATTTTAATCATTTTGATCGTTTGGACTCAACCTGGACGTTAACTAGTTTTCCCCCATTTTCCCACGTTTCCTCCCTCCCCGCGAAATAATCTCATCCCCGTTCCCTGTTTTTTTGATTCTTACTTTGTATTGCGAGAGAAAAAAATGTACACAATATACAAACATCATTCGACATAATATTATATGTATCTCAATACCCTACTATCACTACGATCTAAGAGTTTCGCTTTGTACAATCATCTTATCCGTTAAACGAACAACGGAATTTTCTTCGACGGACGACGATAACCTCAGCTCCTCCTCCTCCTCTCCTTCGTCGTTCGCGTCCCCTTCGTCCACGGAGCAATTCAACGAGCTGCTGGTCGTGCTCAGCTCGTCCAAGAAATCGAAGCTGGCCACCGCTTCTTTCTCCTTGTCGCCGTATCGCACGAAGAAGTCCGGTCGTCCGATTATCGAAGGCCTAGCCGACGGCATCGTGACCCTAACGACCGCTAACTCCGGCCTAGCCGCGTTCGCTACAAGAACGATAGTTCAGACTGCGGTCTCCGTGATTGGCGTACATGGTGTCGATGTTGATGACGCTTAAACCCCCAAAAATTGTACAGTTCGCTCAGCTTATCGCTTAAGTTTGTTTACTAAGGTATGTATGTATGTACGCAGCACCATAATACGAAAAAATGCCTTGAGAATAAATTGCTACTGTGTACAAGAACACCTAAAGAGAATAAGCTTTAGTTATTGAAGTTTGAGTTGACACTAACGTATACGTATTACTCATTTGATCTGGACGTTTCGTTGCTTAGGATCCCTGAACAAGCTGGAAGCTTGGAATATGGTCGATATCAAGGGTGAAATTCGAAAGAAGTTTACAGCTTCCTGGTTTCCAGCTATGTTTACCAATGGAATAGAATAGATCGTTGAGGATTGAAGCCTGATTCTATTGGCCACAATAACGATTTAGTATTTTATGTGCCTTATATTTTCAGATTTATAATAACTAACATTATAGGTGATATGTAACCTTATTCATTGGCGTAGATTGTTTTCGGTGAACTGTCATGGTACCAGGGGCGCTTTTTAAGTTGTTACAAAAACTAGAAAAGAAAAATAGATCTCCACATTTTCTTCCTTAACCTTCCTATACTCACGCATACGGTCTGTGAGACCGATTTATATAGTATAGTATACGTCTTTCATTTTGACGTGAGTATAGGAAGGTTAAAAGGAAGTAGTGACTAAAATTTATGGGAAACGTTTCCTATCATTTGTTTACCCCTTTCTTCACTAAGGATGCTGACTTGGCTATCGAGATACGTTCATATTCAAATCGACGTTCTGAGCTTTTGTATTGTTTTGTTAAACCAACTTCCTGCCTAATTATTTTTTTCTTTTTAATTTCTTAAAATTTTTACCATCCAAAGAGACTGGTAACTATCCGGGGAGGAATTACGATCACGGCCAGCTGCTTCTGTCACACGAGGTCAATTATTGTTTGCCTATTGTATTTAGCCTGATTGTATGTGTCCGTGGTTGTTTTTTACTGCTGGGAACGAAGTAAAACATTATTATTATTATTAATTAGTGACTTCCCAATCTTCCACAATAAAATTATTTTCAAGTTTAATTCACTCTCGGACTACCACCATCACTTTCTAGGTCAATCAAAGATTAATTGAAAAATTTACAGCATATATTTTGAAACTTAAAGCAAGTATTTAAGCAGATTTATACACATTTAAACTCCAAGTTTTATATAAAATTTGTATTAAAGTTCGATAGATTTTACTAAATCATGTTCTTCCGTTTCATCAAATTTTAAATTACCGAAACAGATACTTACTATTAGAAATGACACCATTTTAGTCGAACGCATCTCAACATACACCAATAATCAGAGTTGCTCACTAACGCCAACGAGCAGCGGCGGAGGGTCGATACGACCTTGGTTCTCAATGAGATCTGTTATCTATACATGTACGCTGCCGTAAATATCATTTCGTAGTGTTACGTTTGTTTTAGAAATGCGAAAACGATCGATGTAGGACGAAGTTACGAACTTTATAGCTAAAATGCCTAAAATACCCCTGGCTGTCGGCGCAAATTGAGTAACTCTAACAATAATACGTATAAGGATACGCAATCACATCGTCCGAGATTATTTCGCAAATTTCAAAACATATTTGTCTACGCCGTTTGAAACTTCACCCCCATAATATTTAAAGGAAATGTATATACATACAATATAATTCGTGACGTATTAATAAATACTTATCTTTAGGATAACCAGTTTTCCAGGTAAATTTGAAATTTGTCTTTGATTGACTTAGAAAAGTGATGGATGTAATCCGTTAGATTCTTTCTCTGGTCTTTACCACACTAAGGGGCAAGGCCTACATTTATAACCACCAGATAAGAACCGGTTAGTTTATATGTACTACAAATACATACGTACAATGCTTTCATGTAGAAGTTATTTCTAGTATAAGTTATGGCGGGACTATCATTTTCAGGGAAGAAGCAGGAATAAGGAAGAAACAAAAATGTCAGTAATTATTACAGTTTGTTAAAAAGGTGGATGACACGTTATCATTAAGTAGTGTCCATAAGTAGCAATGCATTGAGTTTATTTCTTGGTTGGTTTTGATCAGAAATGATTTAAGATTTCGGCATGAATAAGTTGTATTCGCACTTTGTTCCATTTAGAGTTGAAAGTATACGGCTTATGGGAAACGAGATATGTGTAGTCCATAGCGCCATTGTTAAAGACATCTGAAATTCGATGATATCATCCCAAAACAAAAAACCTGGTTGCGACAGTTAGGATACAAAAAGGATAGTTTGATGTAATTTAGACAGATTAAAGTAAGACACCAAGAGGTTATACATATCTATTGTTTGCCGTATCAACAATCTAGTTTCACATTTGTTGTTCGCGTCCATTTATCGCAAACAAAAATCGAGCGAAGTACAGAGCTTGCGCAAAACGTCCTAATCAACCCTTTTAACGTATTCAACTCATTATAATTCTCATTTTTTCTCGATTCTACGACTTCGTGGCATTTTATTACATTGATAGTGTCAACTCCCATTTCGTCAATATTTCATCGGAGTGCTGCGTTACAATAGCGATATTTACAAATACATACGTTAATAAACAAACACAAGAATAAGAAAATATGCATATCATTACAACGTACAAAATAAATATAACTACTTCGGTGATAAAAATATATGTATTTCAAGACTTGCAGAGTATGATGCCCTGGCTGTATTAATTGCACTTTCTTTCTACAAACTACGATAAAAAATAAACTAAAGATTTAATTACTTTTGAAACTATTACAGCCAGGGACATTCATAGATATGGAGTGTATCTCAAATGCTACCCGTATACCACCAAATCGACTAGTTGGTTAAGGTAAATAGATGCTTTTATATCAAGTTCATTAGCTGAACGTACTGTCCAATATTAAGGATTTAATTATCACCAAACAAATTGACTTGCTACTACTTGTGCTAGATGGTAAGGGTGAGAAATGCATGCATATTTATCATTGTTATCATTACTATCACCATATTATTAATATCGTATCCCTCCGAGAACATTTCCTTTCGGGTTAGACAACACTACTACTTGTACCGTTTTAGCTACCACACCAAGTTAAAATAAATTTCTAACGTTCCCTATCCTAAAGACTTACCTTTCTTTTGTCTGTGAAATCGATGGATCCGGTGTAGTTGGCCGTAATCCGGAGGATCCTCGGTCGAATCGCTCGTCACGCTTCCTCCGCAAGAAGACGTCGGCGAAGAATCGCTGGACGCGGACGCCATCATAACGTCTAAAAGATTAGCTCTGGCCTAGAGATGTTTGAACGAAGAATTAGTACGGCGGGCGTCTATTTGATCGAGTATTTTGGTATAAATTGTAAAAGTATTTAGCACGTTGGTTTCGTCGTATAAAAGAGATTCGTTTACTTCGGAGTTCAAGGGACTTCGTTTTCGTCGATTTCGAATATCGTACAAAAGTAATCGGCGGGATTCGGTGGGATTTTTGACGGGAAAAGATAAGAAAACGTACACGCATTTTGGGAACGGTATATTTGCGGTTATTAGCGCGTATTTTGGGCCGTATAGATCGGATGATTGAAAGAAATTTACGCTTCTTAAGATCATTTACTTCCGGCTGTTTGAATAGCACGAACTTGTCAGATCGTATGGGTGTTATCAGTGAAAGAAATTGACGCATTTTGACATCAAGTATTTCCGGTTACCCGATTAGCACGAATATTGGTCTGTTGTAGATTTCATCGTTGAAAGAAATTTCAATTCTGTGAATTACGTGCAGTCGCATACTTCCGGTTATTCGATAGCGATGACTTTGATCTGTACAGATTTCGGCAACGACGACGCAGAAGAGGAGGGTTTGGAACAATGGGAAACATAGATATTAAGAAAAATATATGGAGGGATTAATACAGAAGAACATTGGAGAAAAAACAAAGAAATAGAAATACTATACAAGGACCAAAAAATAACAACAGTAGCCGAAGTTCAACGAATTAGATGGTTGGGACATGTGCAAAGACTGGAGAACCATAGAATAACGAAAATGGTGCTGTATGGGAAACCAATTGGGTAAAAGAAAAAGAGGGGACCACAAAAAATATGGTTAAACGGCGTCCAAGAGGATTTAAAGAAAATAAAAATTAGTAATTGGGGAGAAAAAGCAAAGAGCAGAGAGAGCCGGAGAAGAATAGTAAAAAAGGTCTAAATTTGTGAGCATAAAACTAAGATCATGTGCTACGTTTATACTTAAAGGAAATGTAAATAGAATGTATAAGTCATTTGTGTCCAACGCCTGCATGGCGCGCAGAGCAATATTAATTAGTAATTAATTATCTTCCATTTCAAAAATAGAACTGGTTTCTGCAGATCGAGGAGGATTCAAACGAGCCAGAATGAAACTTCTTACTACCAACCGTTTAGGAAAAGAAGCCCTCCAAAGTTGAAAGAAATTTCTTCCTATTTTTTCCGGTTTTCCGGCCCCACTACGGAAAATATGGGAGATAACGTTTTCACCTTCGGTTTATTCGAATCTTTACGTCGATTTGCGTGTTTGCTGTGAAATCGAGCTTAGTTACGGCGTGAAACCACAACCAAGTTTTGAAAGAAAATAAGATTTCAGACGATTTTCTTTTTAGTAAACCCTTTAATAACAAAAGTAATTTTTTTTTTGATATTTATGTTCCATCTATAAAATTCAAATTGGTGCATGTAGATCTCATCCAGGATTTAAACGAAGTTGAAAAAATTTCGTCGTTTGTTCCCCGATTTTCCCACCTCAGCACGGAAAATATTGGCGAAAATTTTCATTCTTGACTTGTTCGAATATTTAGGTCGATTTGCATTTGACTACCTGATACTCTACAAAACGACCTAATTAATTAGATGCGTTCAACGTGCAGCTACATGATAGCTGTGCAATAGCTTACTAGGTAAGCCCAAATGGTATATACCGATAATGGAGGAAAGAATTACGCTTTGTTTGCAGTTTTCTGCAATACCATCCCTAGTCAAGGCGTAAAACCGCTACAAAGTTTTGAGAAAAAGATTTTTTCTTAATAAATCCCATAATAACCAAAGTAATTTAATTACTTTTGATATCTATGTTTCATTTACGAAACTCAAATTGATCTATGCAGATCTCATCGAAACGATTCGAAGGAGCCAAAGCGCAACTTCCTACGACCTATCGTTCAGGAGAAACAGCGCTTCAAAGTTGAGGCAGATTTCTTCGTACTTTTTCCGTTTTCCTCACGGAAAGTATTGGAAACAACGTCTACGTTTTTGGCTTATTCGAATCTCTACGTCGATTACCGTTTGTAAAGTTTTATTTGGCTGCGTATCGCCTCTAGTTAAGGCGTGGAAGCACTCCGATGTTTTGAAAAGAAAATATGATTTTAGGGGACTTAAAAGAAATGTAAATCACACAGGGACGAAAGTAATTTTTAATTTTTTTATACTTCTATTCCAAAATTCAAATTAGACTTGGTTTTTCGATATAAACCACATAAAGAATGTAATTTCGTAGTTTTTTAATACTTATTTTTGGTTTCAGAAATTGGCATGAATCTTGGTGCTGGTCGAGAGGATTTAAACGGACCAAATTGTAAATTTCTGTGACCTACAGTTCAAGAGGAATGACTCCTCAAAGTTGAAAAAATTTCATCGTATTTCTTTCGGCTTTACGGCTCTAGCACGAAAATTACGGGAGAAATCGTTTTTGTTCTTCTCTTATTTCGTGTTCCACATCGATTTAATACCGGGGACGATATTGTCTTGTCTTTTGCAAAATATCGCGTTTCTAGGGTCGTAAATTTTTGGTCGTTTGACTAAGCGGTTTTGAAGTTTATTAGAGCGTAGAGGAGTACCTCAACGATCATAAATACTTAACACAAGAGTGGCCATAGTGATTCTGTTTGTCGTTTTGTTTGAAATTAAGTTAATTAGCGCAAATGGTTGTAATTAAAAATCGCCTATTTTGACAAAAATTTCCAAATTTCTTTGACATCAATCACACTACATACGATAAATTTTGTACTTTTCTTATATTTATAATTTTTTCTTTTTAGAATCTGTTACCTTAGGATCAGTAAGATCAATTTCTTGTTCAACGTGAACCCAGCCGGTAGGTCTGCAAGCTTCATCCAACTTCACCGGACCGTCGGCTTCCGCGCCGGCGCTTTCTTGAACGGTTTCATCTCCGTTCTTAATCATGCGATTAAGTTCGTCGATCACATCCTTCGAGGTGGCCCGTTCGTGGAAACTCACAGCTCTGTGCGGCGGTCCGTCGATGATGTTGCTGATCACTCCCGAAGCGACCGGAGGAGCCTTTTCGGCAGTGATGACGTGTTGTGGTTGCGACGGTTGAACGTGAACGACCTTCTGCTTCTGATTGGCAGCTTTAGGTCGCGAAATTTTCGAATTCTTATGGGGTATCTTACTCTTTGGTAACTTCGATGTGTTCTCCTGGTCGTTATTGTTATTATTACTATTGTTATTGTTGGCGGCGGCGACGGTCGCGCTGTTATTTTGCGAACTATTTTTGGCAGGACTGATGGGTATTTTGGAAGGCATGTACTTTCTGCGTGGGATCTTCGAGACGACCGTGTCGGGAGTGCTGTTGCTCGAAGTCAACGATTCGCTCATGCCGTTATTGGGGGAATCACTAGAAACTGTATCACTTGACTTTATTAAATCACTAGTAGAGGAAATATCACTAAGTTCCATGCATCTTTTACTATTGTCGGTTTGGTCGCCCGTCGCGTCCAGGACGCTGCTCTGGTAGTCCGTCGACGTCAGTTCGACACTCACACTGCTACATATATCTACGGGATGTTCGGTTATGTTCGAGCAATTCTCACTTTCCACGTCGATCGGCGTAACTAAACAGATTTCGTTCGCGTACGCGACGTTCTGTAGGACGTCATCTTTCAGATTCTCCACCTTCTTGAAATCGGTGTCTTTCATCGCGTTCTGCTCGTTCAAATTGAACTCGGTGCATAGTTGTTTCAGCGTCACGTAATTCTCGTCGTTTTCGTCGTTTTTCGTATACGAATCCGCATTGTTCGACTTGTTCGAGATGTATACGTTGCTGTCGGCGTTGTTGCATTCGCAGATTTTTAACTCGTCCAATTCTTGCGGCGGCGCCTCGATGTTAAACTCTTTCGTCACATCGTTGACGGAGCACGGTCTCGAATTGCCTTCGATACCGTGGACGTACTTCTGCTGTTCGGCGATGAAAGTTAGCACGTTTTGCAGGGCCGAATCGCGGTCCCCATTTTCGGAGAGGGCGCCGCCCAAACTTCTGGAAGACGTTGACGCCAAGCTCTTTGTACTTTCGAATTTGACCAATCTGAAAAGACGAAAAAGGAAAACATCGTTCATTTTACATATTTGACGCTTCCCGTCAAATATGGGTGACAATGACAATGGTCGATATCTGGACGAAGATTATCATAAAGAGAAGTATGGGACTCAAGTACTGTTTAATAATGAATAATGCAACTTAAATATCGAAGCGGATATCCACCGTACGTCCAAAAGATATTACTCAGTACTTACCTATAAAAATCCCTAGTAAAATCGGTTCCAATCAGCGGCAATTCGCCAGTATCGTCACTGCACCCGCTCAAAGCTGCAGATGATCGCTTGGAACACGTCTCCGGCTCGTGGGAATGGCAACAATCCGACGCCCCGCTCGACCAGCTATTATCCGGAGAATTATGCAAGTTCAAATCACCGTTGATGGCGTACGGCCACTGTTTCTCCGAACTTCCATTGTCCATCAGCAACGTAACGATCTCGTGACCGTCCTTATCCATGAGGAAGCTCGGATTGTTCCATAAACATTCGTTGGAATCCTCCTCCAATTCCAAAGCGTTGTTTTCCTGGATGCTCGGCAAGGTGGACAGCGATATCTGGCCGGGCGTGGTCGCGTCGTGTCTTTTTCCAATGTTCCCGGACGTCGTCGCTCGACAGACTCAAGCTCCAATCTTCCAATTCCGTCCGGTCGTATTCCAATTCGAAAAGATCTCGATGCTGCTGCAACGTCGTTCTGGTTTCGTCCAATCGCAACCAGTGTTGGATGTATTCCGCGTCGAAAGCCGCGCATTCCAGACGATCTTCGGCGATGCTCGTCCAAGAATGCGGAGAAGTATTGCCATCGCGAATGTCAATGTTCGTATTTGCTAAAGAAAAATCAGAATTTGAGGTTCTTGGAGAAAAAATGGGAAAGTCCTAACGAGGCGGCGTTTACATTTACCACATCAACTTGGACATTTACAGATACGTGTTGACACGTAGGAGGTTTGTATTTCTTTGGAATTTCTCACTGATAATAATTATCTTATATGATAGTTCTCTACCACAATTAGGTCAATTAAGCAAGACTGGTTTCAATGATAGTTACATTTTTAGAACGTTTACAAACGTTTTTGGAACACCTTCTTCAATGAAAATATAACTAGATAAATGAATAAACAAACATTTGTTTCTTATTCGGGAATTATCAATAAAATAACTAATGACTTTCAGGATTTCTTGATATAGAATTTAGTGTGTAAACACACATGCAAACTATGGAAAACACCCAAGAAAAAAATCTTATGTCAAAATATCTTAACAATTCTGTTCAAGGACTAGGGAAAACCCAAACCAAAACCCAGCCAAAGGCTGTCTTCTTAAGAAATGAAAATGTCATTTTAACAAATTGCCGTATACATTACTTAAATTTTGAACATCGGTGGTGAAATTAATAGTTTTAGTGTCTTTCTGTATATTTATCATTTCGTATATTACTCTTTTTTATAGTTATTCTCTGTTTTTAGATCAGTGGTATTCAATGCCATGCTCATAGCTCTCTCATAAACCGTTCATTAGTTCTGAGCGTATTTACCTAATAAACTAGGCGTTGCTTTGGTGCGTCTCAACGGATTCACCGTTTTCTCAGTGATGTCCAGTAATAAGACGCTGGGGCTGCTGGATATCGGTGATGTGAACGTGTAATAGGGACTAGGCGCCGTCGTGATCTTGATGCAAAGGTGGGAGTCGGAAAAACTTCGCATTATATGCTGAAAGGGTAGAATGTCCTTTCCTGGAGGGAAACTGTTTCTGGAAAGATCAATGGGCGATTTCAACGTGAAATAAATACTAATAAGAATCACGATGGGTACGAATTCAGGTTGTTCAGTACTTAGTTCTTACTTTTTTCTAGTTTTTCTATATTGCGACATGTGGAAATCGAAGATTTTCGCCATAAAGACAACTTCAAATATTACATATATGACCCAACTACTGTTTTTTTGGCTCCGTACAAAGATCTTTTTAGCGTCTTTGTACATTGTACAAAGATTTTTTTTTTTTTTTTGGTATTTCAGTTACCATTATGATGTACAAACTAAAAATCTCTCGTACAAAGATTTTTTTCCGATCTTTGTACATGTACAAAGAGGCTCGTACAGAAAAGAAAAAACAATGGACCCTTCTATTTCTGATTTAAATTTAAATTTTCTAAATCTTTAAAAACGGTTGGATTTTGAAGAATTTAAACCCGAAAAATATAAAAGAAACCTTACCTAGGCTTAAGATTAAGTAAATTAAAGGGAATGTAAAATATATCAGGATCCTTATTGTCGGTGACTAGAAGCCGCGTTTCGGCAATTTCAGTCTCATCGGTGGCCTCTTTGAGATCTTCGAGTCCTCTGGCCGGGACGACGATCTCCCCGGGACCTCGCGTTACCTCCGCTTGAACGTCGGACGACATCGTGGAGTAACCTTCGTCTCTGTTTCCGCTCTCCGGGGACTCGTTTCCGGTCGTTTCTTCTTCACTTTTCGAAGTTGACTGCGCTATAGTAACACGAAATTCACGTTAAATTCGCAGAGAAAAAAGGTAAAAGTTGGTGGTTTTGGGGTTTACCTAGGATCGGTCTGGATCTTCGATACTTCGCGGCCTGTAAGATCGGTAATTGTAAATTCAGCGATACGGGCCTCTGCGGCGGCACCCACAAAGCCGAATCCACCGAACTCAATGCTTCGATCAGCCTCTTCGGCGTTACTTCGGTCCCTTTCAATTCGGTCCAAAGTTTCGTCAGGACTTGATGTCTTTTCTTGTCTTCTAATGAAAATCTCGTATCTATAAATGTTTTGAAGGTGATTGCAAGGACTATGGTGTAATTTACTGACACAAATATCACATCGGTAAACTCCTCACCACACAATTGTTTATAATAAAATCGGTGACACGTGTTTCGCTAGCACGAGGCACTAGCACTTCGGTTTATACGGTTGTTGAAAATGCTTTCCTCGTGCTAGCGAATCCAAACGAAGTCTGTATCAATATTTCATTCAACTGTTTCACTTCTATATAGATTGAATTTTATTTCTACTGAATTTGTACTATTTTAAGTCGATTTTTCTGTTGTATAACGTTTAAAAATATGCCTTAACAACCATATCCCCAAGTCATTCTTACACAACAATTATAAAGAAAAATATTCGGAAGCCATGCGAAAGAAATACGGAACGGAAAGTCGAAAAGAAAGAACCGACTTCTTACCTAAAATTTCCGCCCCGGTTGACAGATGTTTCTCGATTCTGGAGACGACCTTTTCGCTGGCGGAATCGTTGTTGGGACTGTCGTCGCCGTTCGTCGTTCCCTCTAACACTTCGGAATTAAAAGAGTTGCAGTGCTTGAACGCCAGACTGGTTCTCATTAAATTCGAAGGAGACGCGTCCGCGGAAGTGCTGTTTCCTTCGGACTGTTCTTTGCTTTCTTTACTCGAATCCTCCAGGGCGAGTTGGTGATTAGACGACGACGAATGATCCGTCTCGGAAAAGGACGCGGTCGTGTCGCCTCGCAATTGGTGCATCAACAGCGACGTTAGAGCTCGATTCTGCGACTCCAGTTCTTGGATTTTGTTATTTAGATTGCCCACCTCTTCGCGTAAGCCCTGCGGGAAAAGAAGAAGCAATTTATTTTACATACGAACGAATGACAACGGAGGAATCCATTTTCGGAGGTATTTTTCAATCGTAAAGCATTTTCCTCTTCTTTTGAGATACATGGAAAGGTTTTCACTAACAGAACGGGGTGGAATTTTATGTTTTGGTTCCTGATTATATCGTTTTGGATACCTTCAAGTATATACGGCCTTGGTCAACTGTTATCGGCACGACTGTAGAATTGTGCTTACACACATTGCAGATAATTTCGAAGAAGAAATAGATAACAATAATAATTTCCAGAATTGTGATATGGTAACGGTTTCGCTTTTCGTGGAAACATCGACCGTTATCTACTCCTTCTTAGAAGTTGCAAACAATTCATTGTTTTTTGGTATGTTTGTGTGAAAATAACAATTATTTGTTCTTTACTATTTTATCTTTTTAAGTATTTATTCTTTGTTTTCTATTGATATATCATCTATAGTGACGAGACACTTTTCTAATGTTCTTGTCAGATTACTTTACTTTTTTTTTTACTGTAATGCTGTATTGACAATGTCTATGTTGTTTCAACTTGGCACAATGTAAATTATTATTATTATTATTCTATAAGGATGTCGATAACACATGGCCAAGGTTGTATATACTTGAAAGAAAATCGAAGGAGAAAACGTGATGCATAAATTATGAACATTTTCTTTTCGTGAAGATTTCGATTTAGTTATCGAAATACGTGATTGGAAACACTTAAATAGGTGCAGTAAGGATCAACACCATTTACCATTTAGGGAAGGTAGAAACGCTTTTCGAGTTTTGCCCCCGTATTATTTGAAGTTCCAACATTCCCGAGGAAGCTGGCAAAATTCGAAAGTAATTTCTACCAGTAGCCGTAGGTAGTACCAGTTTGATCGAATATTTATATGAAGTTTTAATGAAGAATTGTGTTTGCGGCTGTACAAGCCTGCATATGTATGTAGGCTCAAACACAAACTATCATTGCTAGGGGGCGGATTTTAGGCTGTCAAAAGTTTGAAAGTAACGGCCTAAATAATCACTTAAAAATCAGAAAATAGTGCCCTAAAATTTAGAAAATAGGCGCTTAAAATGACATTTGAGGCACTTTTAGATTTTCTTTTTACCAAGTAAACCGTTTTAAATTTTTTGAATTGGATTTCTTTTAGAGCAAAAATAATACGGTTTATTTCAGCAAAAACACGCTTCAACCCATTACTAAATTCTATTATTTACATTGACAATTAAGTATTTTTCCAAATTCTTTGGTGTGAAACATTGCCCCTATTTTCGGTTAAGACACTTTTATATTTGGAAAAATTTTCTTCCACATCGCACGATGTGATGAGGAGCAAATTTGAATATCGTGTCCCGTACGTCCTAAAACCTGCGAGGTTACTATCGGTTGGTCCGTACGAAATAGTTCTTTAATGTAGAAAATGTTATTATTTAATTTGTGTTAAGAAGAGAGTTTATAACATGTTAAAAGAAAAACGACAAATGAAATGATATAGTACTTAATGAATAGGTCATTTTTTCTTCTTATTATTCAAATTAAACTATCGTAAAAAAATATTTCAATTACTGAGAAATAATTTTTAATAGTGAACACATAATTCTAGAACAATAGCAAATACGAGGTAATCATACGAAGAATAAGTGACCTACTAATTCATTACTACATATATTATTTTATTTATTGGTTTTCTTGTAACAATTCCCAAATTGAATAATAACATTTTCTACTTTAAAGAATTGCTTCGTACGGACCAACTAATAATAGCAACTTCGCACGTAGACGGTTTTTGGGACGGGCGTTTAGATTGTGACAATCTGGGGCGTATGCGCTCAGGAGGCGGACATTTACAGTTTCCACGAGTGTACATAATTTTCATCCGTTTTCGAGATAATACTGGTAGAAATCGTACCTTTTGTGCTAAGAGAGCTTTAACAACTTGATTAGCAACGTCATCCAAGCAACGTTCGTACTGTTTCCGAGATTCCTCGGCGTGCCTATGAAGTGCCGCAGTTTGCGCTTGCAATAATCCTTCCTGGGAGCTGCTGCTGACCTGTTCCAATTGCTGACGTAACGAGAAAATCTCCTGATTCAATCGCGTGATGGTATTCTGGTATTGCTGGCAACGATTCTGAAAAGAGGATGACGCAGACGATTGAATTCGGAAGTTGAAAATAAGCTATATTGAGCAGAGGTACTGGCTGTACATGTTAGGACTTAATTTAAGATGGAAAAATTAATGGGGATTGCAGCCAAGGATGAGTAGAAATAAAAGTCTCTCACTCTTTCGGTAACTCTACTCTACGAGTTTTCCATGTGAGTTGAGAAAACAGCTTGTCAACAACGGAACGATGTCAAGATCACATTGTAACGCAATATATTGAACAGATTGAAATGAGTAACAAATTTTTAATTTAATGTACATGTAATTAAAATGAATTAACTAATTTTTCCATCTAAAATTAAGCCATAGGCTATATTATTGTCTTCAAGAAAATGGTGGACAATATGAACAGTTAATTAACTAATTTGAATTTTTCTTTTTTAAATAAAAGTTGATAATCTTACAATTCTTGCTTAGCATTATTTTTTCTGCTATAACCCCCAAATCTTGGCCAAATGCCAACGTACGATATAGCATTGAATTCATAATGGATACCTTTCCAACGATGTGTCAGAAATGGTATCATCACATTTAGGAATTTCATGTTGGGGGTGGAAGGGTTTAAGGGGATAAGTTTGGTATTATGATATATTAATCAAAATGGTTCCCCCTCGAAAGAAAAAATGATCTGACTCTGCATTTTTTAATAATTGTATTAGCACACTGTATATTTACATATATGAAAACATTTTTTCCTAAAAATCTTCACACATAACAAAGAAACCGTAGCCAGTTGAGCGTCTTCTTAGTAATATTCATGTCTAGCACATTGAATTCATTAAGATCAAATTTATGTTCATCTCGGAAGCATGAACTCGTTGAAATTTCGTCGATCGCAGTGATTTTCTTCGATCCCCACGTACATTGTAACGTGAAGACGCAAAGAGGCCAGCTCTGTATATGAAATGGCTTATCACGACCAGCGTCTAAATCTTGCCCCAAAACTAATAAGAATGTGGATGTTCGGATATCGCTCATTAATCCCTAGATGCTATGCATTTGGTATTGAAATATATAAACAAAACAAATATAACTCTTCCTGAATGTACCGAGATAGCGAGAAGACGAAGCATTGTCTTGGGAAGTATGGATTCTTACATTTTTGATTCTAAGAACTTATCGGTGAAAGATGATTATAATGTTTTAGATTAAGCGAGTTAAAGCCACCCCCTAAAGACTGGATTGAACAGAAGCACAATTTTTTAAAAATTTCTACTGTTGAGGACCGGATTCCAATCTTATTGGAGAGGTACAAGACCGACGTCAAATAGAACAAATTAGACGCAAAATTAGTTATCTGAGACTCCACAAATTCAATTCCTACGACGCTAGCATTTCGATCGAAACGTCGCTGGAATATTTAAACTATTTACTAAACTACTACGTCGTCGTCGGGAGGAACGCAAATCGATTACTCGATAATTCGCCGTTCCCCTCGACCGATTATCGCGGCAAGGGCGAAATACGAAATGGAAACATAAATAGGGCAATCAGTTACAGAAGTGGAAATTTCCACTAATTCCACTTTAAGCTGCAAATTGGTATAAAGTTGTCGGTTAAGTACGGTTAGAGATCCGCAGCTGGCGATTACTCAGGACTTGTTAAACGACCTTTGTGCGAGTGTACAGCTTAACGTCCTTTCCTCAGTTAGGATAATGAATCCTTCTCGCTGGCGAATTTTATGTTCTGTATGTTGTTGAACAACACCGACAAGACTTCCGTAAATCGATTATTTTAAGTATCTCGCGTGGATGTTCCAACGTCAAATTTAATTTAATTTAATTCTGAAAATGATTTATCTATGGTAACTTTTTGCAGAAAATAAAAGGAAATAAGAACGAAGTAACTTTATTCAGTAATGAGAAGAGGTGTGTATTAATTACAAACAATACAACATACTAGTAACTAATATTTCTATCATCAACGAACTTTCGTCATTTTTCAGGCAATAGCGTAATTCTTTTTCAACCGATAATTTGTTGGTTCAAGGTCATGGTTATGTGATGGACGTGGTAACTTACCATACCCCAAGTACTGATAATTAAGGTTCGATAAAAAAGTGGATGACGTGTTATCATTGAGTAATGAAAATTGGACTGACGTCCTCACTGCTCCGAATTTTAACGTCGCGCCTTGCACGTAAGTGAAGACAAAGACCAGTTTACACAACTTAATGATAACACGTCATTCACTCAAACCATTACTACTAATTGAATTAAAGTTGTCCATTAGTGACATCCGAATTTCGCCTATTGTAGGTAATTACAGAACTAATATTTCAGGCACGATTCGTTATTAAAATATAATATAGAAACAAATCTTTCACATATAAAATTTCCGCTCTCCAACTTCAAAGCGATTATAATATTCAGCGACGAACCGGTTATGACAAGCAAAAACTTCCAGAGCGATCAATTAAGCAAATTGTGGCGGTGCAAATCCTGCAGGCCCGGTATAAGCTGATGAATCATGCAATCAATATTCCCTTTTGCTTCGTTAAAACGAGGAGATGTAGACCTTGAACGGTAACATGCGGAGTGTATTAAATGAAAAGCGTCCCCCCTCGCGAGAAACGAAAAGGAACGAATAAAGCGCGGAATTTTAAAGTAGCTTTAATCATCTACGTTTATGAATATCATCATCCATCGGATAAGAGAAAATTAGGTGAAGTGGATTCCAATTATTATTAGGGGCCTGGATAGATACGTGCGCCCTTCGAAGGAGTGATCTAACCACGTTAAAAACTCATTAATAAGGGAGAATCGGGATGGTATGAACGAGATATGTTATAGTCTATAATGGGGTGCCAAAGATTTTTTAATTATTATCAGAATATTCGATAGGAAGGGCGCGTTTCGAAGTAAGATGGAAAGTCTTGTGTATTTTGAGGGGTGTGCAAAGAAAAAAGTTAAAAATCAATCAAAGTGAGTATAAATTTTGCAGGAGCAGTGGTTGTTCTTTCTATTGCTTCATCAATTTCAACAATTTATTATTAACTTTTTACAATCAAAATCAAACTATCGGAATTGAACTAAATCACCCAAAATGATAATAAAGTCCAAGTCTCCTCTCTGAATCTTTTTCCCTCAACGTCATCTAATCAAATTGGTAAGATCCAATAAACTGTTAAGTATCTAAAAAGGTCACGAACTATTTATACATTTGCAATTTATTGTAATATAGGCTGTTGAGGTAACGGCCACATTAACCTGTTCGATAGTTCCTCCACAATATCTTCTAGAATGACAAGATTTCGAAGTGTTATCTTTCACAAAATGAATATACAAATCCTCGTCTCGCGTTATACATAATATAAACACGAGAAAGAAGAAATACAGAAACCACTGCATCTTTCCCTTTTCCTAATGCAAATGGTACCTACCGTAAGGAAATTTAAGACGAGGGGCGCCTTTTATGTTTCTACAAACGACCACTAGCTGGCGCAATTGATTTGTCCCATTACTAGTCTTCGTAAAATTTTACATTTGTTATCATGAAAACAGTTGCAGCTTCGAAATTAATCGGGTAGTTCGTTTACAGTAAACGTTCAAAGAAAGCGATTTTGTGAAGGAATGGAAATTTTTCAACGACAATGCCTAGAATCGTTTCGTGCAACTTTTGATACCGAAGCACCATCAGATAAAATGACTGTTTCATGCAATTGGTTTTGCAGAATTTCGTCGTAGTCGTGCGTCTATTATCGTTATGGGTAGATGATTTAAATTAGAAAAACATTCCTCTTACTCAGTCCGTTATAACTGAAGTTTGTTAAAAAAGTGGATGACGTCTTATCATTAACTAGTGTAAGTCAACACTTATATACGAATTCTTTTATTCGATGATAACTTATCAATGATGATCATTGAATAACAAGACTCGGAGGAGTGACAGCGTCAGTGCGATTTACACCACTTAATGATAACAGGTCATCCACCTTTCTAACAAACTCTAGTGATGAATTGCGTAAAGGTGGGCCAAAATCGGTTGTTGTTCCTGAGAAAAACATCGATTCTGTGCGCAGCACGAACTTGAAAATGATCAAATTTAAGACCACCATAAGGTGCATCTTTCATCAAGTACAAAAACTCTTTTGTTTCAACGATATTTTCATAAAACGCCTTTCCCGTTGAGATTTCCGGGAGCATCCATACTCGATGTACCTGGTTCATCTTATAGTTCTCCTTGCAGTGCCCATTTAGCTAAGTTTGACACCTATAAAATGAATATTGGTTTTAAACCAAAATTCCCTCTGTCGATTACCGAAGCCAAAAATAGACCTTGAAATTCTCTTTTTATCGTCGAATCTAAGGTCATCATTGAATTTCGCGTTGAAAATTACGTTAAGGTTCTGCCTATGCAAGTTCTACGATATTACTTTTTCGAATGTTTTGAGCTTCGTAAGTTACATCTCATTATTTCACCAGAACAACGACCTTAAGACATAATTTGATCTTAGACTAAATACCAATTGAAATGCAACATTTCAATAAAATTAAGAAGGCAATTAAAGCCTGCTACGTACCGATTAGAACCATATACGAGGAAAACGAAATCAGCCAGGAGACGAAAATTAAAAGTATGTAATTTAATTGCAAGTATAATAATGGTGTATGGAGCGTTGAACGTGGACGATACGAATGAAATATAAATTGATGATAAACCTAGCAGAAATGACATGTTTCAGGAGAATAGGTGGGGTAACTAAAATCGACAGGTATAGAACAGAAGAAAAGAAAGAAGGAAAAACTCAATGAGGAACTAGTATTGAGGGGAATTGAGAATAAACGGCTAACATGTTTTTCAGTTTTTCATTTTTTTATTTTCATTTTTTGTTGTAATTTATGTATATGTATACTTTTGGGGGAAATAAACGTATATTATTATTATTATTATTATTATTATTATTATGTACGGACACATAGGAAGACTGGAGCAAGATAAAATGTTAAGTAAGATTAACGAGACTGGATTGGGAAGAAATATCAGAAGGGGAAGACCGAGGAAGACAGGGACGGAACAGATCCGCGGGATAGGGGATGAAAGAGATAAATGAATGAGGAATATGCAGCAACTCACGCATAACAGGAAAGAATGGAAACAATGGGTAAAGAAGAGCGGTACTTTAAATCAAAGTTTCCTGCTCTTTCCATTTCCGACGCTAATAAACAGGAGTATCCACTAAAACAATACAAAAACTTTGAAATTCTGTTGCATGGTCAAATCTAAGGCCACCATTCAATTGCTCGTTGAAAATGACATAGTCTTGCCTGTGCTTCATCTTCAAATGACCTTGCAGTACCCTTATAGGTAAGTTTGACCTATGAAATGAATACTTTTTCGATTTCCGAAGCCAAAAATAGCCATTAAAAACGACCTTGAAATTCTATTTTATGATGAAATCTAAGATACCCTTGAACTTCTCGTTGGAAATTACACAAGTTTTGCCGGTGCAAATTTGAAGATATCATTCTTTTCGAATGTTATGAGCTTGGTAAGTTGGTATCTCATTATTACGTATAACAGGAAAGAATGGAAACAATGCGTAGAGGAGAGCGGTATTCTAAATCCATCGCCCTGAACGGATAGAAGAATCACGTGAAAGAGGAAGAAAAATGCAAAAATTTTCTGCTCTTTCGATTTTCGAAGCCAAAACAAAGCAGGGGCATCCATTAAAAAATACAAAGACTTTGAAATTCTATGGAATGATCAAATCCAAGGTCATCATGGAATTCCTCGTTGAAAACGATTTACGCGTTGTCTGGGCAAATGTTAGGATATAACTTCTTTTTCAAATATAACGAGGTGGCAAGCTATATCTTATTACAACGACCTGAAGACGTAACTTGATCTTGGGCTAAATACTACTTAAACGTAAAATTCCTGCTATTTCAATTTCCCAAGCAAAGAAAAGCAGGAGTTTCCATTTGGAAAAGCATGCTCCTGAAATGTCCATGGAATTGTATTTCCTGGTCAAGCTTAAGGTCACCATTGAATTCTTCGTTGAAAATTACATAAGTATTGACCTTATATTATATATATATTATATTATATATTGTGATTTGTTAGTAGGTCATTCCTCGAAATACTTAGGTGTCTCCATACTTTTGGTACAATCTGTATATAGACTCATCCGATGAAGACACATATACATGATATATCCACACAGCTTGAAATTTGCTTGCGTTTGATATGCCATAAATCTTCATTTAAGATACTATTGGGTTCAAATTGGTGCGTGGCCAATTAAGCAAATTCTCCAGTCATTCTTTGTCTAATCTTTGTTACTTCCTCCCACCTATTTTTCCCCATCCTCCGTTAAAAAGAAATAATAACAGGAACCATTATCGCAGATTCTGTACATTTGGTTAAATTCTGACGCCTTCTTTTAGAAAATCATACCCGTGGAAAACCCTCTTTCAAATTGCCGGGAACATTTTCGCATTTTATCCGCACGATTTTTGTAAATAAACCGAGCCTTCATACATTTTTAACCCGTCTAAAATAGAGTAGTCGACGATCCATTACTCTTCTTATGTTTCGCGTTCGCTGCTTCCAGACTGAACCGCGCTTTTTTCCAATTTATCCCATTAAGAGGTGATATTTGAACTTCGCTAATGGTCTTAATTGCCGGTGCGCGAATAAAACACGACGATTGCGACGAAACTACTACCTGCGAAACGGAATCGAGACGCGAGCTCTTTGAAAGTGAACGTGCACAGCTCGTTATCTTAGCCCATCGTTATGACATGAATCGCCACTTAAGATTCTTATAATTGTTCCGAAAGAGGTCTGCTATTGCGTTTTCTGATTTACGAGCGTGCAGGTGCACGTATACGTCTCGAAACGAGCCGTCGAAAAATTATAATTCCTTTTTAAATGTAGACGTTCTCGGTGCTCGGATAAAGTTAATTGAGAATTGGTACGCTTCGGATTGCAAACGAGGATATTGCACGGATACAAGTTCCAGCCTTGATTATAGAAGATTCACTTAAGAGTATTGGGTACTTTTTTCCACATCGGTTGAACTTAATTCTTTTTTATTGGTTCCAGAACTATTTTGAAAATTGTATATCTGACCTAGAATTAGTGTGTGTAACGATAAACTACTAGTTTCTTACAATGTTAAGGGCTTCTACAGCTTTAATTTTTTTTTCAATCATAAGTGAAGAACCAGTAAGTTCACGGGCTCGAAATTTTGCATACCGTGTTTCCGTTACGATAGCTACGACTTACCATCGAGCTTTTTGTAGATTCCTTTGTTATCGTTACTTTCTTCAAGTCCAAAACTGACGGCACGCCCATGGTCATTTTTCTATTCCTTAATTGAGATTAGATTCAACAACAAACAAGGAGTTTACAAAAACGTTCGATGATAAGTCGTAGCTATCGTAACGAATACACGGTATGCAAAATTTCGAGCACGTAAACTTACTCGTTCTTCACTTGTGATTGAAAAAAAAATTAAAGCTGTGGAAGCTCTTAACATTGTAAAAAAACTACTATTCTATAGTTACACACACTACTTTTAAAGGTCAGATAATAATATTCAGATGAACAAGTTTTAAAATAGTTTTGGAACCAATTAAAAATAAATAAATTCTAATCGATCTTGAAAACAAGTACCTAACACCCTTAAGAAGTAGAACTTTGATACATTGAACAAGCGGATGGAACGCAACGAATTTCGTCACTGTATCAAATGCAAAATGGATATGATGATATTTATATACATTTCATACGGGCAATTCATTTTTGCTGTTTTAGAAGACTTTTATGGAGTAAATGAATGGATATGATGATCATCAAAAAGTAGACACTAAATCAGCAAGATCTAAAAAATGGTGAAACTATAGAGATTGGAACTTTAAAATTGTGGATGCATTGCGAGGTCTTCATCGTTAACATTTTTCGGTAAAAAAATTACGTTAATATCTCTATTTTCATCTCACGCGAAAGACGAACGATTTCCTCTCGACAACATTATTTACTTTTACCGTTTCCCACATCCTGTCGCGATGGCTACCCTAAATATGTTACCGACTGACAAGCCCAACGTATCGAGTTCGATCTAATCCGAACTTCCCGGTACAATAGGAAGGATATTACATCCCCCAGAAATTTTTACAAAACGAGGCGAATAAAGCGCGTAGAAGTGGGCGTCCTTATCTCTATTTTGACATGTACACACGGCTTGTGGAAATGACATGTACATTTCGACTAGAGTCGCTCGCGCTCTCCGATACAACCGAAGGCGAGGGGTGACCTGTAAAAGTACAGCTGTACGGCTGGGGTGAACAGATTAGCAAGTAGAGGGACCGAATTTACAATCCCTTCCTATCGATTGCGTGCGGTTATTCGCGGAAATGCTGTAAATTTTCCCGAGGACTTTAAATGGAAATGAAGGACGGGTTCGATGGACGAAACCGCGGGTACAACCTGAGGACTTTATTTTTACATGGGGAGTGTATGGATTATTTCTGGCTTCGGATGGAACGTTAGGACGTTTTGGGACTTTATAATCGTTAAGTTTAGCAGCAGAATATTAAGCAATTTCGAAGCAGAAAGAGTTTGGGTTTGGACATTTTTCGATCTGGAATTTTTTGGGGGAGGGGATGACTCGATTTCGGAAATATCGGAGCTCTCGCGAGAATGCAGTGGTACCCAAATTATTATTTTATTTATTTCTTCGTTGATCTACAGGTGATACCTGGTGATAATATCTGTCAAATGAAACATTATTTAACACGAAATAAGGAAGATCCCTGTAATTTCGAGAACTCTGTCAAATAGGGCGCCATCTACAGGGAAATGGGTGAAGAACCCTCTAATTTTTGGAGCTGATTTGTTAAATAGGACACCACCTTAGAAAAAAGCTTAGTTATCAAATACAGCATCAATACAGACATATATTTGAATGAACAAATATGTGAGATGTCAGATATTACATCATCCTTCATTGACGTATAGGTGATAAATTGCTGAAAATATCTGTCAAATGAAACGTCATTTAGCATGAAATAAGAAAGATCCCTATAATTTGGAAAGACCAGTCAAATAGGGCGCCACCTAGAGGAAAATTATTGAAGATTCCTGTAATCGTCACAGCAGATTTATCAAATAGAACCTTGTCTTAGAAAAAATCTTAACTGTCAAATATAGCATCAGTACAGTGTATTTGAATGGAAAAATCTCTGACATGTCCGATATTACGTCATCCTTCATTGATCCATAGGTGGTAAACTGGTAAAAATATCTGTCAAATAAAACCTCATTTAGAAAAAAACGATAAAGATTCCTATAATTTTGATAGCTCTGTCTAATAGGGCGCCATCTAAAGGAACATAGGTGAAGAACCCTGTAATTTCTACAGCGGATTTGTTAAATAGGACGTCATCTTAGAAAAAAGCTCAATTATCAAATTAAGCATCAGTAGAGACATATTCTTAGATGGAAAAATATGTGAGATGTTAAATATTATATCATCCCTCATTGATATACGAAAAATGGCGAAAACATTAACGATCAACTCACTCACCCTATATCTATTTACACTAATCGATACACCAATAATCTCAAGCTAGCTGGTGATAGAAATATGTCAACTACATGTTTCTATTATCATTTGCATATTGATCTCGAAATTGAGCACATTATTACTCCGATATCTCTCGATATCGAGAGAGTAATAATTAGAGTTTGTTAAAAACGTGGATGACGTGTTATCAATAACTAGTGTACATCGAACTGACGCTGTTACTCTTGCGAATTTTATTATTCAATGATACTTATCAACGATAACTTATCATTGAATAATAAAATTCAGCGTCAGTTCGATTCATACTACTTAATGATAACACGTCATCCACCTTTTATCGAACTCTAATTATTGCGGATTACTCCATCGATATCGGTGTTTTATGTAATAAATTGATAAATTGAAATGCATATCCAAGAAAAAGGCATGTATGTGTACTATACAAGATTTTGTCATTTTTCATAATTTTATTTGACACATTATTTGTGCTTTTGAAGTGGTGCTATGTCTAAACACAATAATTATGACTTATTGTTTAATTATAAAACCTTTGGGATTAACTTCATTTCGGTTTTCTTTTAGGGAAGTGAATTTTCAGGGATTGTCCTCTTGGTTTGGGCGATATGAAGAAATTTAGAATTAGGACTAACTCTTCAGTATTGAATGCTATTTCCGTTACAGGATCTCTACGGCATAGGATTTTTAACAGGAGTGTAGTTATATTTTTCAATTTTACGTTTATTTGAGTATTTTGAGATGAAGAACAGTTCAGCTTCAGGTTTTCTAATGCATGATGACATATTCTGTGGTAGTTGAAGATTAAGGTATGTTTTGATTAAGCATTTTTTGCCTTCAAGAAGGAAGACGATTGAAATTTATTAAACCGTGACAAGTCCAAGACAGAAGTTGCTCAATCTGACAAGAAAAGTTACTAATTTGATATCGAGACATGTTTGGCAAGTTCAATTGCTGGAAATATTATATGTGGCCAAATTTCAAAAAATTTGGAGTTAATTCTATCTCGGTCTACCTTCAGTAATAACAAGTTCTCAGGTAGCTGAGGGTGAAAATATATTTTGATGTGGTATTCTTTTTCTTTAAGAAGGAAAACGATTCAATTTTGCAGATCGTGACATGTCCAAGACAGAAGCTCGCTCAATGCGGGCTCAATTTGTGGAAATTTTGTATGTGCTTCAATTTCAAAAATTTTGTTAATTTAATGCCACCAGGTTTATCTTAAGGGAAGTGAATTTTCAAGGGTTGTCCTTTTGGTCTGGTCGATATGATTCGGAAACTTTTTGAGTTAAGATTAACTATTCAGTGTTGAATGCTATTTCTGTTGCAGGACTCCTACAGCAAAACTTTTAACAAGGGGCTAGTTGAATTTTGAAATTTTAAGCTTATTTGAGTATGCTGAGGTGAAGAACGGTTCAGCTTCAGTTTGGTGACATGATTGATGATGATTTTGTAGTCATCGAGTCAGAAGGTGTACTATCAATACGATTAAGGTGCGGAGATGGTTGTTGAAGTTGAGTTCTTTGTCTGATTTGGGTGCTACCAAACGGACGACCACTTCGGTGGTTTTAGAAATGGTTACTTCTTTAATAACTTGACAACTTGGCTTGCAGGGAAGTATGAGTTATTCGACGCACGTTTTTAGTTAATAAAACTTCTTTATCTAAAAAGAAAGGGTTAAAAAATACCAGTTCGGGTTTGCTTGGAGCTGCAATCACCCTTTGCAACCTTCATTGTAGGCCCTTATCGAAATACGACGAACGATATTCATTCAAGTCATCACAATTTTCTTCTATATATATTTCAAATTGTATCAGTGTATGCTATTGCATTCTTATATATTTCAATTATACCAATTCAATTGAGTCTGCAGTTTTTCGGATTTGCCGTTTACGTGGTGCCTAGGCAAGTTTCACTAACAATCGATTTCATTTCAATTTTGCTGAGGTCAAGTTTTGCAGCCACAATTTACTAAACGACCACGTTCTCATCATTTATCCTCGTTTAAAATCCTCATTTTACTGTTGCGGTAATGGCATTTGCAGATCGATATTTTAATAGCGTTCCCCCTCCATGAATTTTACGTCGCAATCGTTGTCGGACTTCGAACTAGACGAACGAATCCGCACGCATACAAGTATCAGTACCAGATCGGGTAGTTATTATACAAATCTCTAACTCCAACGATAATTGTGCATACACCTAGATCCATAAAACATCGAACAATAAACGTGAAATCCCCGCATTTTACTGCTTCCCATGTTATGCTCCAATAACAATTAAAACGTAATAGACGCCAATACACTCTGGTGCAAAACGTATGCGCAATATCAATTAAATCTAATCGAGCTTAAATCACAATTGCGTAGCATGCACGTAGCAGAATACATGCTATTTATTGTCTGTTCGGATTACAAGATCATTTTTGTACGTACATACATCCGCATCCTTCAGGAATTCGTTCTAAAAGCTACGAGTCCTGCAGGAATATCTGGTCCATCTTACGGAATTAACGGGCTATATCGCGTGGATAAGGTCTATCTGGAACGTCATTTTAGCGGACGTTTTCTGTATGACGGTATTACGAACGGACATTCTGTCTCGTGACGTTGCGATAGTGGCGGGAGAGAGGTATGTTGCGTTCTCGATATAGGGGAGCTTTTTATGGTTTCTTCGTGGGCGAGCTAGATACGACGCCAATCGCGAAATAAATCCCGTTCCGAAATGATATTTTTTTCAGTTTAGTAAATCGATTCGTGGGTCGTAAGATGTAATCTGCGGTATAATCAATAAGCTCGCGTACAAAAGGGCGATTTTCAAAGAATTAGAAGTGGTAACGTTTGTTTTGTTTTTCTATACTGATTCAGAAGTCTTTGTAAATAAACAAAATTTCAGTTTTTTGCGTGTTTCTTTAATCAAATAGGGGCCACTCTCGCAGTATTTTCCCCACAGATTCTGAATTTGCTTTCCAAAGTTGGGTATTAGGCATAGTTTTTGAGTAACACGCCTTCAAAATTTTGGAAGACATTTTTTGTATTTGCTTACAACTTAAGACAACTTACAGTTTAAATTCCTATATCAACGGCAGTTCAAAAGGTATTTTTACATGATTTTCTTCTCTATTCTATGTGCTGCTTGTATCCTTATTTTCCATACAGAGATTGTTAGTAGGTTCGGATTTTTGCTTAGAAGATACCGGTTGGTTGAAAAGTTTTGAAAGCAAAAATGAAAGAATGTGCATTTTTTAATAAAATTAGTCTTTTTTATTCAATATAATTTCCCTCAACTTCAACACACTTATTCCAACGATCCTCCAATAATTTTATACCATCTCTCTAATGATTTTCCGGAAGCTCTGCAAAATACTGTTCCACGGCTGCAATAGCTTCTTCATTCGACGAAGAAAACTCCTTCCACGAAGAAATTGTTTCGAATTTCTGAAGAGGTAATAGTCGGAGGGAGCCAAATCTGGTGAATACGTCGGGTGTTTAAGCAATTCGTACTTTAATTCGTTCAATTAGCCATCGTCAAAACACTTGTGTTAACACGTGCATTGTCTTGATGAAAAATGATTGTTTTCTTCCGTAAGCCGGGTCTTTCTTCAGGAACTCTTTTATCCAACTGATCCAAAACGTTGCAATGATATTCAAAGTTAATTGTTTTACCTTTTTGAAGATCATCAATCAACAAAACCCCTTTTGCATCCCAGAAAACGGATGCCATAATGATTTTTGCTGATCGTTCTGACTTGACTTGTTTCGGAGCTGAACAACCAACTTCAGTCCATTATAAACGTCCTTGTTTCAGTTTAGGATCATGATCATAGATCCAAGTCTCATCCATAATTATAAAGCGAGGCACAAAATCGGTTTTATCCTGCTAAAAACCCTCCATATTACGCGGAGAAATTTGTTCTCGATTCAGTTTTTGTTGAATTGTTAACGAATGCGGCACTAACTTTCCTTCGTGTAAAATACGGAGTACTCCTTCATCCAAGATGCCTATGGTATCAGCAATTTCAAGCTTAGTCAAACTTCCATCTTTACAAACAATATCATAAATTTCTTCAATAATTTTTGATGTTCTCGCACTTTTTGGTGATTTGATCTTCAACGCTTATACGACCACGTTTAAACTCGAAAACCCATCGGTGCACAGTTGGAAATGAAGGACCAGATTCCTTTAACACTTTCACCATTTTTTGTATGAATTTATATCAGTCCGAAATAAAGAGTTTTATCACCGCACGATGTTCGGTTTTTTCCATTCTAGCAGAATACACTGACACGTCAACTTCAAATGGCTTGTAAACAAGGAATGAATTGACAGATCGAGATGAACTTTTGTGTGTGGTCAAATGGAAGATGAAATATTAAAATAGCGTATAAATTTTAATCGTTCTACTGGTTAATAGGCGTCGCTTTCAAAACTCTTCAACCAACCTGTAGTTGGAGCAGTTTTCATAATTGGCATCAGCGGCAAAAAGTTTCGAGATTAACCTCGTTGTATATTTTGGATTTACACGTAGATTACTGATTACTCCTTTACGTCTTTATTCCCTACCATTTTAGCGTCGTATATCATTGAATGCCGAGAGGTGTAGAGACACATCCGGCCGTAGTGATAATTATTCTTCCTCCAACTACCAGCTCAAGTAACTTATTGATATATTCAACAAGTAACTAATTTGACGTAAATCAATAGAAGGTACTTCGAATCTGGAAGTAACAGTGTCTTTGTATTAATTTCCAAACCACGTTGATAAAACGTTCTACTCATAATTAATTCGAATTCAAACACAAATACCTACTATTATAAATATTTTTATGTTATATTTGGTCTAGATTTTGCATTTTGTGCCTACTTATACATCGTTCTTAAACCCAAAAATAAATATTTTCATTCAAATGTGACAGCATCCTCCGCATCCAATTCCTTCGTCGTCTGTTCGACACCCGTTTCAGTTTAGAAACCAAATTTCCGCTCCCTAGTAGTAATTACTTAGGATTCTATTAGCGAATAGCAGATGTTAAGCCGAACGAGATTAGAGTACTGCGATGCGCAACACCGGTAGAGATTTGATAAATTGCGAAGCGCCCGCCACCGTCAGGAAGTAATTTTTACGCGAAGAGGGTAAAAGAGGGATGTGCTTGGCTGGGACGTTTTCACGTGTGTCAATTTGGTGATTTTTACAACGCTAATGCAATGACGGGATCACATTCATTAGTTTAATGGATATTTTCTATCGGCGATGATCGTGGTTTAGCGATGCATAATATCGGGGAAGGTTGCCCGAGATTCATTTCACTTTTGGGGTAAATGTTAAATTCTCGGGTACGATACATTTGTAATGAATTTCTTGTTTTTCTTTTTATGATTTTCTTGGCACTGAATGGAATAAATAACTCGTATTCTTAAATTTTGGTATGAACTTTAGAGTACACATTTCTGAGAGTCCTGTCGTCAGATATACAGCATTTGAGATTTGTTTTGTAAGTCATTATCAATTATATAACAAGTTTTGCTTCAATTAGAGAGTAAATGTGCGACGAGTCGGACCGTCAGAGCAGAGGGGCTCAGAAATATATAAAAAAGAATAAAATAAAACATTGTACATAAAACATACGAAAAAGATTTTATACAATCGAATGCTACTTATTTCACAAATGAAGAATTGAAGTTTCGAAGGGGTACCCCTTTGAAATTTCGAAGAAAATCGAAATAGTCGGAAATACGACTTATTACACATCAAATTAAAGCTCTTTTCGTGCAGATTGCGGTTAAAACAATTTCCAGGACGGGAGGCGGTTCAACGAGGAAATGTTCAATGAGAAAGTGAAAAGTGGTTCTGCACGAATCGCTTTGATACGCTCTAGTACCCAAACGAAGCAAATTTCACGAGTTTTGAGGTGAAAATCGTATTCTACACCTTCGAAAACATCTGTACACACAGTTTCGTCTAATTTAGAACATATTAATCTTTTTCCGAATTTTCAAAGGGGCACCCCTTTGAAATTTTGAAGAAAATCGAAATTGTCGGAAGTACGACTTATTACACATCAAATTAAAGCTCTTTTCGTGCAGATTGCGGTTAAAATTATTTCCAGGGCGAGAGGCGGTTCAACGAGGAAATAATCAATGAGAAAGTGAAAAGTGGTTCTTGACGAATCGCTCTGATACGCTCTAGCACCCAAACGAAGCAAATTTCACGAGTTTTGATATCAAAATCGTATTCTACACCTTCGAAAACATCTGTACACAGAATTTCGTCCAATTTAGAACATATTAATCTTTTTCTGAAGTTTCAAAGGGGTACCCCTTTGAAATTTCGAAGAAAATCGAAATTGTCGGAAGTACGACTTATTAGACATCAAATTAAAGCTCTTCTCGTGCAGATTACGGATAAATTAATTTCGGGTACGACAGATCGTTAAGGGAGGAAATATTCAATGAGAAAGATCTGGCACGCTCTAGCACCCAAACGAAGCAAATTTCACGAATTTCGATACCAAAGTCGTATTCTACACCTTCGAAAACATCCGTACACAGAATTTCGTCTAATTTAGAACATATTAATTTTTTTCTGAAGCTCCAACACACATCAAATTAAAACTCTTTTCGTGCAGATTTCATGTGATTGCAAAGACATTGATGACAAATTCATAATCTGCGATTTTGCCTGCTTCTTGCGATTTCTATCGGTTAAAATTCGAATTATATCTTAAACGGTGGTTCAGTGGTCTCAATCGACATAATAATCTTTCCATCGTATCCTTTTTTAGTCAGGTTAACCCATTATTCCCCGGTACCCGAAAACGTCAACCAATTACAATGAAATTTTGTACGTAGAGGTTTTTGGGTCTAACTCAGATATATTCCAACTTTTATAAAAATGGAGCGATTGGTGTTTGAAATCTGAGATGGTAAGTTTACTTACCAGTAGAAAAGTAGAAAATAAACAAACATGTTTTAAAAGAAACGTACATTCACTACATAAATTAAAATTTTACACTTTTATGTTTTTTTAAAATTCCCTTACATGTGCTTTGAATATGTTGAAAAGCATTTCTGATGTAATCGCACACTACATATGTAATTGGCATTCATACGGTGTATGGGTATGACAAACCCCACAACGTCTTGGGTTTCCAGACAGTTTCGAAATACAATGAATTGTTTTGTTAAGGTTTGGTAATTGCGACGAATGGTCTCTTGGTAGTGAAAGTTGTTCACTTCCGGGTGGGCCTGTACAAGTCAGCAGTTCATTTACAACACTAGCACGAAATTGTAGTTGTGACAGTGGTTTTATTCCCTCTTTTGTTGAAACCAACACATGCAGTTTAAATGCATTTACCATTATATTACCAAGCAAATCTATAAACAACCACCACCACTATTTTTTGATCGTACAGCAATTCTATAGTTAGCCAACGCATTGTCATGTAGATCGACTCCACCCATATGCTTGTTATATTGCACAATAGCGTTAGGAATTTTTACGTTGATGTCTAATTTTAAAAATCTTTTTGATGGCATTTTGAGAATAAAAAACAACTATTTCACTTTTTGTACACTAACACTTCCTCTACGTAAGAAATCTAAAGCAAAACTGGGATCTTGTTCAAAAAGTGCAATGATGTAGACTAATCCCACTAGTCAGTACGAGATATGAAGGGGACTCCCCATTTTACAAGTAGAATTTAGTACAAATTAAGCAACCACGGTAAGCAAGGCATATGTGTTGAGTACACAGCGTTTATATTCGGAATAGTTTGCTTTTGTTAGCGATTTTATGAAATCTTGCCTAATTTGCTACACGTTTCTGCCCATTGGTAAGTAAAATTACCAGCAAACACACTGACAAAGTCGATGCACAAATTTCCACTATCACCAAACAAATATTGCATGTCTCTCGACGCGCGTTTCGCTAACCAAGTTAGCATCATCAGGAGATGATCAAATGTGAATTATAAATCTAAGCAACGTACTTTATATAAGTTCGGGTGAGTAATACAACGAATAAGGAGTAATGAGCTCCTTGTTAATTGTTTACAATAGTCGACCTCCCCGTAAATGTCATTAAGATGAGGAAACCGTAATGATTCGCAGTAATAACCGATTACAATGCAAAGGCAGCAATTTGAAAATACTTAAGAAATATGTAAACAAAGGCCTGGAATTATTTAGAATTAATTAAATTAAATAAACAGCTATCTGGGATAGGCCCTTTATCGGCATTCATAGTGAGGCGGCCACATTTAAATATTTCTATGCTTTCAAATGCATCCAGCTTATAGCAATTATGCACATTTCTTAATAATTCCAAATTATCTACGCTTATCCTATGATCATTGTCGAAAGCATGTTGGGCAACACTCGATTTTTCAATTCTACCAAATTTTAAATGTGCCATATGTTCTTTAAATCTAGTTAAGATAGATCTTTTGGTTTGGCCAATATACTTCGACGAACAATCTTTACAACTTATAGCATAAATTCCTGACTGATCGGTTATTGCTACTTTATCCTTCGGATTACCAAGAACTGCTCGAAGCTTGTTACCTGATTTATGTATTAGATTGATATCAACCTTTTTAAAGATTTTATTTAGACCACGAGTAATCCTTGGTTCGTAAGGTAAAGCTAACATTTTCGGTTTTTCTACCTCATTTTGTAAGGTACAAGTGTCCTTAATTAATTTCTTAGCCTTGAATTTATTAATTAACTTATCAACTAATTTCGTAGAATAACCGTTAATATTAGCGATCTCCTTAATGACTCTCTTTTCTTTCTGAAAGCGTTCTGCACTGAGAGAGAAATTTAATAATCTATTTACCATAAAATTAAAACTTGCTAATTTATGTTGAGGGCAATGATGAGAGTCATTAGGGATGTATCTGCAGGTTGCGGTTTCTTTTCTATATACGTCAATTTCTAAGTAATTTAGGTTTCTTAACACTAATACATCCAGAAATGATACCGAGAAATGTCATATTACGGATTTTATTAATGAGTTAAACGCAAAATTCCCTTCTATTAACTTTACTTATGAAATGGAAAATGACAAGAAGCTTCCATTTCTGGATGTATTAGTGTTAAGAAACCTAAATTACTTAGAAATTGACGTATATAGAAAAGAAACCGCAACCTGCAGATACATCCCTAATGACTCTCATCATTGCCCTCAACATAAATTAGCAAGTTTTAATTTTATGGTAAATAGATTATTAAATTTCTCTCTCAGTGCAGAACGCTTTCAGAAAGAAAAGAGAGTCATTAAGGAGATCGCTAATATTAACGGTTATTCTACGAAATTAGTTGATAAGTTAATTAATAAATTCAAGGCTAAGAAATTAATTAAGGACACTTGTACCTTACAAAATGAGGTAGAAAAACCGAAAATGTTAGCTTTACCTTACGAACCAACGAACTCGTGGTCTAAATAAAATCTTTAAAAAGGTTGATATCAATCTAATACATAAATCAGGTAACAAGCTTCGAGCAGTTCTTGGTAATCCGAAGGATAAAGTAGCAATAACCGATCAGTCAGGAATTTATGCTATAAGTTGTAAAGATTGTTCGTCGAAGTATATTGGCCAAACCAAAAGATCTATCTTAACTAGATTTAAAGAACATATGGCACATTTAAAATTTGGTAGAATTGAAAAATCGAGTGTTGCCCAACATGCTTTCGACAATGATCATAGGATAAGCGTAGATAATTTGGAATTATTAAGAAATGTGCATAATTGCTATAAGCTGGATGCATTTGAAAGCATAGAAATATTTAAATGTGGCCGCCTCACTATGAATGCCGATAAAGGGCCTATCCCAGATAGCTGTTTATTTAATTTAATTAATTCTAAATAATTCCAGGCCTTTGTTTACATATTTCTTAAGTATTTTCAAATTGCTGCCTTTGCATTGTAATCGGTTATTACTGCGAATCATTACGGTTTCCTCATCTTAATGACATTTACGGGGAGTTCGACTATTGTAAACAATTAACAAGGAGCTCATTACTCCTTATTCGTTGTATTACTCACCCGAACTTATATAAAGTACGTTGCTTAGATTTATAATTCACATTTGATCATCTCCTGATGATGCTAACTTGGTTAGCGAAACGCGCGTCGAGAGACATGCAATATTTGTTTGGTGATAGTGGAAATTTGTGCATTGACTTTGTCAGTGTGTTTGCTTTGTTACACCAAAGGTTCCAAACCAATTTTCTGAATTGAAAATTACCAGAAGAATATGCGATGGTTTTTCGAGCGTTTAGTCAAACTAATTTAAATTGTTGCTTATACATAAGAAAACTGATAAGAATTGTTGCTTAGAAACAGTTGGTTGTTGTTGGTTGTTAGCCAATTTCTCTTTTCAAAATATGTCCACTTTGGAGCTTTGCGAAAACGTTTCCCAAAGGCACATGAATTTAAAAATGTATGTATCGTCCAAATTGTTTTCGTAAAATACACTAAGTTATAGCGTAATTGAAAGACAAGCATATTTTTTAAAATATTATTAGCTTTACAGCTGTTCAAAGTGCTGGTAAGTGAAATTACCGGCTGGGCAATAATGGGTTAACCAATGTCGATTTTTTGTAGTTAAACTAGGCTGGTTCAAATTAATCACTATGCAACTCATGTAACAGGTTCAAGGTTTAAGCTCAAGTTCAAGGTTCAGCTGAGTTTAGTTTTAACTGACACTGAAAAACCGAGCTCTCCTCAGCTGAAGATGATGATCTAGTCGTGGTAAGGGTAGGAATCGCTTTATTTGAGTTCATTCTAAAGCAACTAAACCGAATTATTCCGATCCTTTGCTGCAATATCTGTTGTAATATCCTATCGGTTAGAGGGAGTCCGCGTTAGTACCTTTTATTGAAAATCATTTTTGGAATTGAATGAAATTGTCATAATTTACACGCGCCATGTTACACTGCCCCGTTTCCTTAGGCGAAATTTCCGCTAAACATGTCGGAATTTATTACTACGAGTCCTGCACGACGTCGTGTTTGTACGCGGAAGGATACATGAACCCGTCAAGGGTAGGAAAGCCGACCGGTATTAAAACACTATTGCTCTACTATTTAAAACGAAGGGTTGCGATAGTAGGAGCCCGTCCTAGATGAACGTCAAATATGTCCCTCGGGCTAGGCCATTACAAAATACACGTTACGGACATGCCAGCCCGCGCGCCCCCGTTCCCGTGCGAGGGTTTAATGTTTATAGAGCGGAGTTATTAGTCCAGTGCCCCGTTTATGATGGAAAATTACAGTCCGATGTTTAATATCGGATGATTTATACGTTATCCGCGTTAGCTCGGGACTAGAGAAGGTGAGATGAAAAAAAAGAGGAGGAACACAAGCCTATCGACTTCATCCTTGGATTCTAGCTTTATAGGAATTTTATGGAATTTGGATTTAAGTGGTATTGGAGAAAAAAATTATTAATTCGATAAATTGACAAGTATAAATTGGAAATAAAAGAGGCGCAAGTGTATGGACAATAGGAGATCAAAATTAATGAGAATAAATTTTCCTATCAAATAATACTGGAATCAGATTCCTGGAACCAATGGTTTCGATTTTAAGGACGAAAAACTAGGACTTTTTGTGAAAAATCGCGGTTTTTCCTAACTTTAACCTCAATGAGGCACGTGTTAACATTATCAGATTGCCCCGGTGCAGTACTCCAGAAGCTAGAGACGAAATTTCGACTGCTACACTACTTAATGATAACACGTCATCCACCCTTTCATCAAACCGAAGTTATCCACCTATGATTTGTTATATTTCTCCAATAATGTGATCGATAACAAAAATAAATTAGGGAAAACTGATTGTGAGTGGTGCGTTAATTTTGAACAGGAGCTTATTTCGTTTCCTGAAAACTTTTCAATCTAGACTCGTAATAAGCGATTTCTATATGAATTCCCTTTACGATTGGCTAGCTAAATTGCAACGATCAAAATATGGAACGAAGTTGTCAATATTTATCTCCCTATCCGATAATAGAATCTGCCTTCTGCTCGTATCTAAGGGACGTTTTATTCCATTACTGTAACTAGTTTACTTCAAAACAGATATAAGTGATAATAACGCGATTTTGAACTAAACATAGTTACGTAGCCCTCGTGTGTCTACCCCATCCGTAGTAAACGCATCTTACTCCTCGTATACGCGTATATTTGTGCGTGTATGCGCTAGGGGGTGACCAATGGGGAGACTGCTGCGGTCACATGCAAACAAGGGGAGATCCCTCGACATCTTTTATTAATTCGCCGTCGTCCCGGGAGTTCCGCCGTCACCCCCAAATACGCACCACCGCTACCTTGTTCTCGCTAACTCGCGTTGCCCGCTTAATTTAACCGGTAAAGAGAGAATATAGAAAGAAGAAAAAGAAGCCGAGGGCGACGCGGGGGCACCGTCGTCGTGCCTTCTTGAAGTTTCCTTCTTTGTTTGGCGTCGACTTCCGTTTCTTTTCGGTGAATGGCTTCGGAAGCGTTGATTACCGCATTAATTATTCGAGAAGGTCGCGAAGAAGGAGAAGGAGGAGGAGGACAACGAAGTAAAAAGAGGCGGTAGATTACGCACCGCGCCTCCGTTTTGTCATCATTAGATGCGACACGAAGGTCTGAAATATTTCCTTTTTATGTACCGAAAAGATCGTAATTAAAAGATATAGCGCGACGCGCAGTTGTCTTTATTATTCCCTAACTTTCTTATTTCGGGTAATGAAATGTATTTCGCGTTAAGCGATTTATTTCGTTAATTAAAAGGGCGTTTCTGCGAAGAAATAACAGATTTGGCACGCGAAGTTCGGAGATACGGGGCTATTATGATATTGATTTTTTCGTTATTTCGTTAAGCAACGCGTGTTGTGGAGTGAATCAAATATTTGCCCCGTTTAGGATCAATCCTCAAATCCCCAAATGTTCTTCTTGGTTAAGGGGTAACACCGCTGTAAATTTTTCAGAAAATCGATTTTTTTATTTGCTTAACAGATGCTTTGAACCTTTTAGAATATGGTGCAAAAAATTCATCACCGAAAGAAAGTTTCTCCCTTGAAATTTTGAATCAATTGAAAGCCTTATCTTCCAGTTCATGTTGTTCCCGTAGATTTTTAAAACTGTATCCTACTAGCTCGGTGTACATTTCTAAGCTTGCAGGACTAAGCTAGGATCATCAATCTTAAAGCACACATAAAAAGGGCTTTTAAGTGATTACCCTGATTCTACATTACTTTCCACAGTCTTCGCATTAATATTTACACTTCTTCTATTTATAGAATTTTTACCTACGTCATCAATTTTTGTCCAATAGATCTTTGTCTGTGAGACAAGCGCAACTCATGTTTCTTTGTTCACCGGCAGCACTTGAGCAAGATATTCAAATGAATAAATTGTCGTTATTCGTATGACAAAACAATGACGTAGGTAAAAAGTGTACTTCCATTTAACGCAGGTATGGGCAACCTCCGGCCCGCGGGCCACATGCGGCCCTCGAGTAAGATTTGTCCGGCCCGCTACTGAATTCTTTCGTTGCATATTAGCACGGCCCGTCTAAACTTAATTCATAATGAATCATAAGGATACTACAAAAAAGTATATTTTTCAAGATCACTCGCAGCATAAAAACTTCTACAAAAAAGGTTGCCCATGCCTGATTTAACGCATCGGCTTCCAGTGCCGTCGTCTTTTGTAGATAAAATATGGTTATGCAACTTATCGTACACAACCGTATATATAAAATCTATAGCGATATTGCTACTATAGAATCTACGTACGTCTTAAACATGCTACCCTTGGGCATAACCATGAGATCTTGACGTATACGTAGTTCAGTTTCCGGAATGTTTTCCTCTTTAGGTTGGTATTGTTTCTATAAATTCTGATATTGATAGATTTATAAGAAAAAGAAGTTCGGATCAACAAAGCTTGAAGCACACATCAAATGGGAAACTTTGGAAGTTGCAGAATTTCGAAGGAAACAAAACATTTGAAAGTATCTTATCTTAAAAGTCGCTATCGTTTCGTAAACTTGTTGCTGAACTTTTGGTCAAACTCCATGTGAGTTGTGGATTGAACCTGCCGTCTTCCACAGTCCATGTATTCCGACGATGGCAGAATGAAAAGAGAAAGAGGTTTAGAATTGACAGTACTTGAAGCACACAGCAAACGAGTCAATTTTGAAATTTGAATAGTTTCGAACCAGTTTAGGTATTGGAAAGCTACAATTTTGATGTTGAAAGTTACTATCGTTTTGTGGACTTGATGATGAACTTCTCGATCAGACCCTATGTTGTGGACTGAATCTGATGTATGTTAATTCGTATATGTGTCAATAAATTGGGAGTTTTGCAAATTAAGCAACTTCGGGGATGCGATTTTATCTACTCGAAATTTGGTTTGCTTCCAACTCCTTACATCAGGCAGAAATCAGATTCTTACTCAAATCTCGATCCAATGACCATTCATACTTTTCTATGTCATATCCAAGCCGTGAAATCAATAGGAAACTACTTGACCTCTATCATCCTCTAGGATATCACAATGGCTGATTTCCCAATGTGATTGCTGCCCTCTGCTGAGGGGAACACAACCATAAGAAGAAGAAGAAACAGTTTCAAACTAATTTAATCATTGGAAAATCTGTTTATAACCCGAATGGACTATATTAAAAACGAAAAAATTGAGAATAGACTAGAACAAGACCCAATTATAAAGAATATCGATGTAAAAATATGGAGCGGTACGGACACTTGAGGAGCATGGATCAAGACAGCTTCTTAAATAGGATATCAGGGATAAAAACCAGTAAAAGAAGAAAGGAAGGCAAAGCAAGGGAAACATCGTTACAAGGTGTGGCGGAGTTAGCGGAGACCAGGATAAAGTTAATGGCGGAAATAAGAATTGTGCCCGAAGAGCGCACAGAGCGAAAGAACTGGATTAAAAACCAGTAAGACCCTTTCTGACACTCTGATGGGCAGAAGAATCGGAGAAGAAAAAAATTTAATTCAGAAATTATTCATGTGGCATGTAAGATGTGAAATGCGGGATATGGATTGAATGTATTATCTTCCAGTTAGTGCTGTTTCTGAAGACTTTGGTCGATCTTGCTATAATGAGAATAGTAAGAAGTAAGAATTAACAAAACTGACAGCACACACCAAATCGGAAAGTTTGCAAAATATAATTTGTTCAAAAGAATTTAAATTTTGGCAAACGTGAATCGCAATTGGTTATCGCTTCTTTAAAAGTTTTACGAAGAATTCTTTTGATTTTGTAGCGTTGATCGGATAAAAACCAAAAGAACTTAAAATTAGTCGGGCTTGAACCACGCATTAGATGAGAAATGTTTAAACTAGAATAGTCTCATCCAAATTCAGATACGTTACCGTAGAAACGGCTGTCGTTCTTCAAGTGTCGAGGAGGATTGTCCTGAAAGAATCCATCTAGGTAGTGGATTAAATGCAATATTCTTCAGCATATCCGGCTTCGTTAGTCTCTGGCGTTAGTTGAAGGAAACGCTGTACGGCTGAATTCAGATATGTTATTGTAGAAATGGTTGTAGGATTAAATCCAACATTTTCAGCACATGTCGCTTCTTTAATCTCATGCTTTCGTGGAATAAAAGAAAAGAAATTATTGTTCATTGCGCTAGAAGCACGCATTTGGTGAGAAATTGCAAATTAGCACAGTTTCGGCTGAATTTAGAAACGACTTACTGTAGAAACGACTTTCGTTTTTACAGGGTCTTACAGAATTTTTTTGCGAGGGCCCGTCTAGGCTGTGAATTGAATCGAACATTTTCTAGGACATGCTCCATTTTTAGTCTCTGGCGTTGATTGAAGTAAAAGCAAAAAGTTAAAGTCAATCGGGCTGGAAGCACGCATGAGAAATTAAAACTACAACTGATGACGGATGAATTTAGATATGGGAGAATATCGTATTTTAAAAATCGGACATCTCACGTGTGAATAGAAAATAAAATAGTCGTGTATATTCAGATTCTGACACCAATTTGGGTTTATGGTAGGCAGATATGGGGCTGTTCAGCAAGGTCCAGTTGGATCCAAATATTTCAGAATAATATGCTTAGAGATATAGTCGATGATCATTAAAGTCTCGCTTGTCGGGAATATACACGGAAATTCGACTCTGAGAAGGTTGATATTATCGTAGTGTGAATCTGGAAGTTACGCTTTCCCAATGTGACTGTTCGAACTAATCGGCCACGTTGAGCGGTTGCTTTTCCTTCAATTGGAGTCTTTAATTTTGTTATTTATGATGCCGTTATTTTCTCTTTAGGGTTGTTGTAGGGAACTACTATAAACTAGTAGAAAACGAACTATTATTTGAAAACATCTGAGAATTTTAAGGACACCTAAGAATTATCGTAGAAGCTAGAAAAACGTTGGTACTCTATGTCGCCGATTTAATCTTCAATTTGTTGTATTCGGCTGGTTTCCCTGCATTTTTACACCGAGTGCAAGAAAACTCGCCATTTTTGACAACTTCCGTTCCGATACCGATTACCATACCGTACGAAAGTTGGCAACCGGAAATACGCTAAGTCCCGTCTTTATTTTATTTTATTTTTTGTCTCGTTGTGTTGTGGGCAAAACTTCCCTAGAATTATTTAGTTAATTTAGATTTAGTTAGTCGGGGATTTATTTTCGAGTAAAAAAATTGGCTTGTCTTACTTTTGCTAATCTAGTAATATATTTGTTGCACGAAACATGCAATTCTTTTAGTATTTGAGGGGAGGGGAGAGTATACATCTACCTTTCACGCAACCAAGATCTTACACCGAGAAGCCCTCGAATAATACGTCAATCGGAAAACGTATAGTAATTTCACTCCAAAACAGGCACGAAGGCTCCCTCTATCCGTGATGATGGAAATCGATCAGTAATCGATAACGTATTGATGTCGCATAGAATAGGCTCCGAACAATGATTAATTAATAGCAACAAGTGTAACGACCGTAATCGACGTATGCGCGAAGAAAAGAAGAAAAAGAATGTAACATTCTTCACGATAAACATTTACCACTACAAAGACTCAAGAGGAAGCGTCCTGCTAAGCTAGTGCAGTAAAAGTAGAAGCCGGGAAGTGTTGTAGTGATAGTGCACGTACACAATGGCTCGTAGTATGGCTAGACGCTAATGGGACTCTTGAATGACTAGTAGTATTATGAAGTTAGGTTCAAGATTTATAGAAATAAGCAGTGCTATGGCATTAATAAACAAAATATGTTCCTGCTTATGATGGTTTCATAGATACAGGCGTTGGGAGAGAAAAATAGTAAGCAATTAGGATCAAAGTAAGCGTAGAACAGGAAATTTTGCAAATAATATCGTTTCGAAGGATATGGGAAAGTAAGTCACCTCAGAAATTGTTTATGCCTTAAGCTTGACAGTCAAATTTCTTGAACAAAATTGATGTGTGCTATGGATTGAATCTGGCGTTCTCCAGTTCATGCGGTGCAGCTTAAACAGCAAGAACTTATAGTTAACAATGTGAATGGAAGAATTCAGATATTGTAAAATAGCTTTTTTTTAAAAATTGTCATTTCATTCTGGATTTAATGGTTAATCTTCTTTGGTCATAGTTCACGTATTTGTTTTTAGCGTAACACAGAACATCTGATATTTTTATTTTGTCTAAAAGTAAGAACATATAAAATATGATTAAATTCGCCTGTTGACATCATATTTAAAGTGTAATTATAAAACTACTTTCACCATTCGCAGACGCGTTTCGCGGTTATACCGCTCATCAATGCGACTTCGTGAGGAGTAGCTTTCATTACCATATAAGCACTATATATGCTAGTACGTTTGATGTTGAATAATGATGATGATTAAATAGCTGCAAAAATGCACGTTTAAGTACATATTGGGGGAATTTCTTAATTGACTTCTCATATGTACAAACATCCATCATATTTAGAGTTAATTATAATATTCTTTCCAATCCTCTTTCCTCACGTTTTTAACGCCTATTCAACATTATCAAATTGAAACCTTTTCATTAAATTCCAACAACCTTTATAACCTTCTTGGGCTTTTAGCATAGATAATACTTATTCCGATTAAAAATAAAACCGAAACCCAAACGCAAGGTAGCAAAGTCGGCCGCCGCGCCGCGCCGGTATTACCGAACGACGCAAACGTGGACCGTGTCTTAAAAAGATAAGAGCTTTATGCCGGAAGAAGAATACCGCGCGTAGATTTTAAATAAGTAATTAAGTTTGTTAATCCGAAGTGAATGAAAGCGACCCCGGTATTTAATCCGCATTTCCATTCGGATTAATTAACTAAGCAAAAGTTTCCCGGGGAGGTGTAGCGGAAACCTCTTCGCGCTCCTCTCCTTACAAAAATTAATCGAAAATAAATACGAAACGGAGGTGGACGCTTTCGGAATTTCAATCTTCGTGATGAACGTAAAGTTTCGGCTCGCCGAAGATATGAGATTGAGTTACCTCGAAAGCGCAAGTTAAAGCCGCTTTTTCTTGTCGGAGCTGTTCCGCCTGCTTTTTGTATACCAGCATCGATCGCACAGACTCTTCCATTCTGAAACGAGAAAGAAAAAAAACGAAATTAAATTGTTCTTCGAGTATTCATTTTCGTTTCTATATACATGTACGTTTTTGAGATTAACAGGAAAATGTGAAAACAGGACGATACAGGATTTAATCGGCGCGAATCTTTTAAATGCAATAGAAATAGATAAATAGTTTCAAAACGATAGCTGACAGACTCAAAATTACGAATAAATAAAAAATTACTTGCGCCGAAATAGATTTTTGTAACAAAGTTCAGCCGATCATTTTCACAATGCTAATATCTACGAGTATATATATAATTTCCTTATTTGTGTGTTCCTCTTTTTGTCTATCCAGAGCTTTTTAAAGCCCACTGATGGGCTAGGAAGCTGACAATTGGCATGCATATAGTAAAACGTCTAGGCTAAATCCTAAGCTAGCCGGATTTTTGTTTTTGGCCTGTGGGTGGAGAATTAAGACGAAAAAGGGGCGTGGCAAAATTCAACTTTTTAACATTTTAGCTTATATTTTCCTTTTTTCCTGCTTGGCAGGGACAGGCTTAATAGCTAGTCTGTCTAATAATAGAAAAAATATCCATAAAACCCTAATACGCCCAGTTTTCAATGGGCTCATTAGACCCCTTTTATCTTGGCAAGTAGTAAATTTTGCGAGGTATCATTTAAAAGCGGTGCATTCTAAAATATGAAGATAACCTAAAATGGACTGTATGTAATTGTATTAAATTTATTCTCATATTCAGTCCTCGTTTGATTTTCGAAGTGTGTGGTTGTGTGTAGTCAAGAAAAAAAAATGCAAAATTTCTCCCGACAAGTTTTTGTAATATTTGTGCAGAATTTCTGGTGAAATTACAAGCCGGAAATATGAATAAAGCCTACTTCATGTATTTTGGCGTTTCAATTCGGGATCAAAACAAGCAGTGGGCTACCCATATGTGCTGTGCTGTAGCGTGTCATTGGTGCAGTGGATGAAAGGGGAAGAGAGAAGTTTGTCTTTTGAAGTTGCAATGGTATGGCGTGAACCTACCAATCATTTTGACGATTGCTATTTTCGCATGACAAACACTGAAGGTTATTCCAAAATAGAAAAGCGCAAGATCGAATATCCGAATTTGCCTTCGGCCATAAGGCCTGTTCCTCACAGTGCAGACTTACCAGTAGTTAGACTGCGCCTTAAAATTGGCAAAGTATGGTTTTGGGAAATAATGGAAGTAGTAACGCATCATCTACCGATTTTACTGGCACTTCAGGGAGGATTTACAAAATATTGCTGTTTTCTTTGTTTGTGGGACAGTCGTGCAGTGATTGAAGATTATGTAACTAAAATTTGGCCGGAAAGGAGTGAAGTTAATCCGAGAACTCAAAATGTTAAGTATGTGTCCCTTGTAAACCAAAAAAAAAAAAGTCATTTGCCTCCTCATCACATTAAACTTGGACCGATGAAAAACTTTGTGAAGGTTATGAATAATAATATAATATAATAATATAATATCTTTATTGTTCTCGAGATCATATAATGATATAGAACGTGTCATAATATAAATAACAAAAACATATAATAGTAAAATATAAATTCATACATATGTATATACGTAGTATGGCGTCGCAGGTTACATTTAATATACACATAAATGTATGTATATATACGTCAAAAAAGAGAGAATACTATTGGGGAGGTTTCCATCCGAAATCGACATCACTCTCAAACTCGTTAAAAGAGTAGTAGCACTTAGAGATCAATATACTTTTTAACTTTGTTTTAAAATGTGGCAGCGACAGACTTCGCAAGTTAGATGGAAGCTTATTGTATGCTACAGTGGCCAAATATTGTGGGCTTCTTTTATAAAACGTTAATCTGTGTTTGGGTATCTCACAACTGTTACCATTCCTTGTAGGATAATTATGGTATTCACCCAATTTGACTAATTGACTGTGATTTTGTTTTGCATACATCAAGATCTGGAAAACAAAAATGGAGGGAACAGTCATAATCTTTAATTTTACAAAATAAGGCTTACATGCATCGCGGCTACCCACGCCCACCATGTTGCGAACAGCCCGCTTTTGCAACTTAAACACCCTTTCAACACCACAAGAGGAACTCCACGCTACAGTGGCGTATGACAGCAATGAATGGAAGCTGGCAAAATAGTAGGTCTTTAAAACATCTGGCCTCACCGTTGATCTCAGCATTTTTATCGCAAAGCACACTGGTCCCAAACCTTTTACACAATCGATCTATGTGTGTTTTCCAGTTTCCAGAATAAAGAGGATGAAGGATTTAAATATCTAAGGCTAGTCTTGCCCAAGTTAAGTGACCAGGCATTTTTATTGGAACACAAATTAGAAAAGTTCTGGACGATGTTAACTTTACACAAAAACTCACCGCGCAAGAATTCAGAGCTTGAAACTCATTTGTAAGTGTAGTGAGGGGAGTTTTAGGCAACCATATGGATGCTAACTACGAAAAACTAGTTACTGAATTTTTAAGCTCCCACAAATCGCTTGGTTGGAATGTCATTAAAAGTTCATTTTCACCATTTCCCATTTATCATTTTTTCCTTTAGAATTTGGGGCGCTGTCAGCGACGAACGGGGTGAAAGATCCCATCAAGATATAAGGACAATGGAAATTCGGTACCAATGAAGATGGGATCCAGCCGTGATTGGTGATTACTTTTGGTTTTTGAAGAGGGAAGATGTGACCCCACATAAAAGGAAAAAAATAGAAATAGTGTGTTCCAAATAAATATTTTTGATTTTTTCTTAGATGTCAACTTAATGTAAATTATAAATATGTAGATATTAGGATTAAAAACTGGTTGAATAATTTTTTTCAATAAATATTACATGGTACAGTTTTAAATGTGGTTTGTCTAATGTAACAAGAAAACCTTACATGTTACAATATGCTATTCAGCTTTATGTTACAAATTTGCACATTTTTTTGTCGGCCAGTGCTGTTGGCGTATACAGTGCATTCTGCACAACTTCCTGTGAGAGTTGCCTACCCAACGAATCTCAGCGATAAGTTGTTCATTGGAGAGTTAGTAGAGTAGATGTTCTACTTTCTTATTTTTTGGAGAAGAAAATCAAGTACCACGCCAATTTTAGTACTAAATATCCATTTCAACAACTAGATCGTCATCCTCGGAGGACACATAACGAAGACAAGAAAATACCACTCGTCAATACGGATTTGCAAAAACTTCGCAATTTTCCATCCACACGTCATTATTTTGCTTTCTCCACTGAAGACGACGACTTCTTGATTGAAGCTTATTGATTCCTAAATCAGATGTAGCAATCGTCGTTTTGTCTGAACTTTATAAATCCTTCAAAACAAGAGCATCTCACGAAAGCTATTCGCAATATTACTTTTACAACTTCTTCAGTTATCTTTGCTACAATACCTGCTTGTGAATTGAATAAAATACGTAACAAGGGTGTAGCAATTACCCTTAAGGCGATTCCATTACAGAAAATACCCCTAATTTCGTTCGAAATAACGCAATAAATATGAAAATTCGCTTTGTCGTGAGGTATGGCAGGCGAGTAGTTCCGAAGTGAGTAAATTCGGGACTTCGAAAGGGCACCTAAACTTATTAGCGATGAGGTAATGGGGAAGCTGGTGGCGACACCCGCACCAATGGCTATATGAATCCATCCCTCGCTCGTTCCGCGACGCATTACCCACATCTGTTACACGATACGCCACTTCGCAATGTCACTCGTTTCATTTTCTTATTAACTGCGACGTCGACGGATGCTCCCTAATGAATTTCGAATCTTCTCTCGCGACAAGTCGAAGCGGATGACCAATTTCTTATGTTATCGAGAGAAGAACGTAGATAATATCTCGTCTATTTCTTCGGTAATCTTTCTAGTGTTATATAGGCCAGAGGAGTTGAGTTAATTTGATTTCTTGTATATTCTGGTTTTATGCGTTTCTATTCGTTATGCTTTCCCATCGTAGGTTTCTTCTTATTTTTCTCTTATTCTATCCTACAACGTTTTCCTTCCCTCGTATTTTAGTTTCACACATTCATACATTCATACAAGAGGACGATTTTTAGTCGAAAATCATCATGACCGACGAGGCGCATTCTATCTAAGCGGTTACGTCAATAAACAAAATCTTCGTTTCTGGGGCACTGAAAATCCGCGGGTGATGCACGAAGAGCCGTTACATGCACTTAAAGCCACTGTGTGGTGCGGCGTTCACGCGGGAGGAGTGATTGGGCCGTTCTTTTGAGGACACCATCGGCAATACGGCTACTGTTACTAGCGAACGCTACAGGGCCATGATAAACGACTTCTTACTGCCAGAATTGAATGAGCGGGGCTTGGTGAACATGTGGTTTCAACAAGACGGTGCAACCGCACACACAGCACGAGCCACAATGGATATTGTGAAGGAAGCGTTTCCTGGTCGCGTAATTTCCCGTTTTGGCGATTTGGCATGGCCAGCAAGATCGCCCGATTTAACCATCCCAGACTTCTTTCTTTGGGGGTACTTGAAGTCGCGGGTTTATGCCATCAAGCCCCAGACAATCGCAGCCCTTAAGGAGAATATTCGACAAGAATGCGAGCAATTATCACCGGAAATCTTGCGGAAAGTCATGGAAAATGCGATAAAACGGGCACAAATGTGTATCAACACTGGAGGCAGCCACTTGACAGATATCATCTTTTCCACTTAACAGAAAAAATTATAAAGGTCCAAATAAAGATTTCCATTACTCAAAATCATTTTTTTATTTAGTAAAAAAGTTATTCAAAAACAAAATTGGATGATTAATTTTGCGCCACCTTGTATATATATTTCTTCGTTTATTCTCAAAATTTTACTACTACCATTTGAAATACTAATGGCACATAATTTCATCAACCTTAACTTTTGCACGAGCAAACTATATAGAAGCAGCTCAAATACGAGCCGTAACAACTATAGATATATTGAGACAAAATGAAAATACATATCAGGAATTTGACAGCCTACTTGTTATTCTAATATATTTTTTTTTTTTTTGAAATTCGATATCAAATAACTAGCTAATTAACAACAATTGGGACCAATCAGCAACACAATAAACAAAATATTTCTTCTTCTTCTTCTTCTCGTCAATCCGTATGCCTTCCAGCGTCGGATAAACAAAATATTTACAACTCTAATTAACAAGAAAAATGTTCATATTGCGTGGCAACTAAATATTGGGACAATATAAGGTAACTATTAAAAATGAAACGAGATAAGACAAATTGGCTGCGCAAACAATGGAGAACTCAATACTATTATAATCGGCAATAGTTTTTTTTTATTACTATTTTTTAAATTTTGATTTATTTGTTGCATCCTGCTATTGGGTAGAAACTCGTCAATATAAGTGAACATAACAATACATATAAATTAATAATAAATTAATAATAAATTAAAACTAATAAACAAATTAATAAACTAATAATAATAATAAATTTGCCATATAAACCCGTGTTATCTAATATCAGTCTCCAGGTATTCGTCAACTGTGTAAAAGACATGCTCAATAAGTATATCTTTAATTTCAACCTGGAACTGCTTTTTTGGTTTTATTCTGGCACTTGACGGTAAGTGGTTATATATTTTTAGCACCATATAGTTCGTAGATGTTCTTGTTGTATTAAATTCTTGTTTTGGGAAGGACTAGGTCATTTCTTCGGCGTGTTTGATAGCTGTGGTTCTCACTCTCTCTCACTGTGGTGTGAGTGCACCGGAAAGGAGTTGATGTTATCATAAACGTACTGTAGGCACGTATAGATACATATATATGGATGGTAGCCAAGATGGTATGCCAAGTATTTTGCATTCCCGGAACAAATTTCTGCAACTAGCCCTATATCCTGCCTTGGTAATAATTCTGAGTGCTTCCTTCTGTTTAAGGGCGCCTCACCAGACATCCTCCACACCAGGATTCCGTATGAGGCCCTCGATATGAAGTGGGCGTAGTATGCGGTTAGAGCCGCTTGGTACGTAGATAGCTGCCTGACCCTTCTGATGACGTACAGGTCCGATGTCAACTTGGTCAATAAGTTTTGCACATGGGAAGTCCATTTAAAATTGCTGTCTATATGCAGACCCAAGAACTTTTTGTTTGCAGATTTGGCATATTTTTGTTGTTAAACATGAGTTGGTTGTTTTATTAGTGTTAAGCTTGAGATAATTGCCAGCGAACCATTCCCCAGCCTCCAACAACGCCATTTGCGCATTTTCGCGCATTTTTTCCCATCTTTCTATGATCTTTAGAGGAGACTAAAATGGACGTGTCATCTGCATGCAAATTCACCCTACCGGCCTTAATATTTTTTGGTAGATCATTGATATAAATTATAAAGAGGAGAGGACCCGATATGGACCCCTTTGATGGATTTAGTATTTGATTTCTCACCATTCCATTCCACTAGCTGAGATCTATTTCGCAGATACGACTTCAACAACTGAAGAGGAACTCCGCTCACTCCGTGCACACACAATTTCTCCAACAAGACCTTATGATTCACGGTATCGGGCGCCTTGCTCAGGTCACACAGTGTTAATTGAACCTCGTTCCCATCTTCCATAGCGCTTGCTATTTCGTCTATCATTGTCACTAGCGCACTCGTTGTAGACTTCCCTTTCCTATAACCATGCTGTGCACCGCTGAAAAGCTTGTTTTCTTCAAAGAAATCTAGTAGCCTGTCTCTGATTACGGTTTCATATATTTTCGATACTACAGTCACTATAACTATTGACAGAAAAACAAAAGAAGAGCAGGCCCGCATGGGCAAAATCTAAACTATCTTCGGTCGGTAGAAAATTGGTCATCGCAAACGCGTGATTCGTATTAAACATGAGGCTTGCTTTAAACGTACCTACAGGAGTGATGATTTGGGGCTGCATGGCAGCTTCAGGATTAGGATTCATGAATCTATTGATGGTACCGTGAATGTTGCTAAATATCAACAAATAATACAAAACAATCTGCTACCAAGCATCGCGAAGTTAAATATTGGCGAAAATTATTTTTGCTTTTTAGCAGGATGGGGCGCCTTGTCATACCTTGTCGACCACAAGCTCGATATTATTTCTTGCCCTTCCAACAGCCCTGGCCTCAATGTCATTGAAACAGCGTGGTTTAAAATGAGACGCACATTGAAGAACAACCCACAACGGACATTACCAGAACTTAGAACCAAAATAGAGCAAATTCGGAATGGATTTATTCCTGAAAAGTGCAAATTCTTAGTTGGGTCAATGCCCAATCGAATTCAAGAGGTCATAAAATCTCAAGCGGATGTTACTCCATTTTAGACATAAAAATTCGTCCCACTTTTCCATATTTAGTTGTCACATAATACGAACATATTTTGTGCTTGCTTTTTGCGTTGCTGATTGGCTCCAATTGTTGTTAATTAACTAGGTACTTAGCATTAAAATTTCAAAAATTATTAGAAAAACAAATAAACTGTCAAATACCTAACTAATGTATGTATTTCATTTTGTCCTGGCTCAGACTCATTTCGACTCGCGTATAAAGGACTTTAAACTGTACACTGTTACCTGATGGCGTTTTCGGAGAGGCACATTTGGATGCATCTCTCGATGCAAAGATCGGAGGATAGTTTTATATAGCTCATGGATCGTTGTAGATGAAATTTGGATTCTACAATAGTTCATCGGATTGTAGTTTATGGTGGGAATTTCATACTGCATTGTCTACTGAAAATTGAGAAGGCCATTGTTCCACATCGAACGAATAGGAGGCACAAAACAACATAAAGAGTGCATCTGCTCAAATGTCCAGTAAAAGATTTGCATAACTTATAAGTAGTTAGTATGAAGTACTTATCTATCGGATTACCTTCACCACTTTTGAGATTTACAGCTTATATTCTATAATAATCTTTCCATCAAGCATTGGACCGGGACTGTTGCGACGAATACTTCTTTTAATGATCTTTTCTTGGTCTCACTTGTGTGCTTCTTTCGCATATAATTCGTAGTCGCACCTCTCTTTTTGCTATTCTTTTATTATGCATTCTTGTTAGAAGTTCTTGATATTCATTTTTATATTCTTTCATTTGTTCATTTAGGTCTTCCTTAGCAAACAAGTCGCAAACTCCATTACATCTGATTTCCTCTATTTGAATCTATTACACCGAGTTTTAAAAATTGAGTCTGAGTGCTTGAAATTCTTAATTTCTTCCCAAAGCTGCGTCATTGCTTTTCATCCGTAAACTGCAAAAATCGACTCCAGCACTTACGTTAACGTTTCCTTGCTATAAAACTTCTTCTTTATTCCGTTAGGTATGGTCTTCGAGAACTATATAATACCTATGTTGTATTATCTCTTCTCTTTAATACCAAACATCACAAAACAGCAGATTACGACGTCACCTATTATTTTCCGAAAAAAACCATTATATAGAAGCGGGGAAAAATAAAGGCGCCATCGCACCCCCTTATTTACGTCTTTGTTAAAGCATCACCGACGACGGGGCGAGTACGCCGGATATCCTCGAGGAGAGCCTTCTTTCGGGAGGCATGTTATTGGCGATAAGCCCCTCGCTTGCGTTGCAAAGCTCACGGTTTATAACCCTCCGACAAAGGACTAATAAGTCGCAGACCTGCAGCGGCAATAACGATAGAAAGACCAAATGTGATTATTACGTTTTGCGTCGCCGTTGCCATCGCGATATTGAAACAGATCAAAGGAAATGATCGTAATTGGCGGGGGCGTGGAAGTATTACGCGCGATATCACGAAAACCTTAAACCTATTAGGTGACGTTTCGTTTGATTTCAAAGCTGAAGAAGAAATATGGATTTGGGATGGTTTCTAAGTGTAACGATGACGTAGTTGGTGTATTTTTGGAATGGTATGGGATCGGATGGGAAGTTATATCGTTATCAGTCTTATTGATCTGATTTTTCCAAATTTACAAAAGACACGTGAAACGAAAACGCGATGACCTCCAAGTAAGAAACACGACAATTTATGGATATTCACGGCACATGTGCCTAAACTACACGCCAATATTTTTTATTTTCTGAAGTTCCAAAGGAAATTTCGAAGAAAATCGAAATGGTCGGAAGTACGACTTATTACACATCAAATAAAAGCTCTTCTCGCGCAGATTACGGATAAATTAATTTCGGGTACGATAGACCGTTCATTGAGGAAATATTCAATGAGAAAGTGGAAAGTGGGTCTAGGCGAATCGCTCTGGTACGCTCTAGCACCCAAACGTAGCAAATTGCACTAGTTTTGACGTCAAATTCGTATTCTACACCTTCGAAAACACCTATACACAGAATTTCGTCTAATTTAGAACATCTTCAATTTTTCCTCGATTTCCAATGGGGTACCCCTTGAAATTCGGAAGAAAATCGAAATGGTCGGAAATATGACTTAATACACATCAAACTAAAGCCCTTCTCGCGCAGATTACGATTAAAATAATTTCGGGTACGACAGACCGTTCATTGAGGAAATATTCCATTAGAAAGTGAAAGTGGGCCTGGGCGAATCGCTCTGGTACGCTCTAGCACCCAAACGAAGCAAATTTCGCGAGTTTTGACGTCAAAATCGTATTCTACACCTACGAAAACATCCGTACATAGAATTTCGTCTGATTTAGAATATATTTCTTTTCTGAAGTTTCAAAGGGGTACCCCTTGAAATTTTGAATAATAAAGTACAGGAAGTGGTTAAAGATATACTGTATTTCGGAAACACACAAACAAAAATTTCGATCTGCCAAATAGACATTGAACTGAGAAACTCCGCCAGAATTATAGCATTAAATCACTCAACAATAGCCAATGTAGAAGATTAGCAACATAAAAGGAGAGGGGCAGACGAACGAAGAGAATGACTATGAAAGAAAGGATAACCTTAACAGAAGGAAATTTCAGATATGGAGAGATAAACTTTTATCAGAAAATTAAGAAGGCAGCAGGACCCAACAAGAATAAACGTGGAAGTTTAATCGGGAATATTAATGGCGAAGTGAGCATGTCGGCACAATTTTTTAAAGCAAATCATGAAATGGAAGAAAATTACACTGGTAAGGTCCACAAAACGGAGTATAAAATGGGACATATATAAAAACTCGATAAGGATGCAGTAGGAGAAGTAATCGTAAACCAAAAGGACAATCAAAGTCCAGGAGAAAATGGAGTATCAGCAGAAATGCTAAAAGAAGGTAGTATTTAAAGAAATATGGATTAAGGAAAAACTGCCTGAAAAGTGGACAAACGCATTGCTGTGGCAGACACATAAAAAATGGAGTTAGAATGAATTGCCAAAAGTATAAGGCGATAGCTATATATATAAGGTGTTAGCAAAGCTGATGGAAAAGATACTGAAGATTATGGTTGAAGATTGTATAAGAGAATATCGGTACGGCTTTAGACCAAAATAGGTACGTGACTGATCAAAATTTTTACGGTAAAATAAATATTGAGTGATTCACATGAAGATTGATGAAATTTTATCTACATGTAGAAGACCTTCCTGTTGATATACAATTGGAAACAACTAATTTACGACGTGATGAATTATTATATGAGGAATATCGCATCGAGCAAGAAAGTTTGTGCAAAATTTTTAATAATTGAATAATGAAACATACTGTACTACATAAGAACTTGCCAAGAAATATTTGGTAATCATCAGCTCAACTTGTATTTGTAAATAAACTCTTTTTAAGGGTGTTTGGTCCTTCTTTTCAAAATCGGTTAAAGTTTAAGTTCTTTTATTGGTTCCAAAACTATTTTGAAAATTGTATGCTTGTCCTATAAAAGTAGTGTGTGTAACGATAAAATACTAGTTTTTCACAGTGTTAAGAGCTCCTACAGCTTTAATTTTTCTTCAAGAATAAACGAAGAACCAGTAAGTTTACGGGGTCGAAATTTTGTATACGGTGTATTCGTTACGATAGCTATGCCTTATCGGCGAACTTTCTTGAAAATTCCTTTGTTATCGTTGCTTTCTTGAAGTCCAGAAATGACGGTAAGCCCGTGGTAATCTTTTTAGTCCTTAATTGAGGTTAAATTCAACAATAAACAAGGAATTTACAAAAAACCTCGCCGATAAGACGTAGCTACCGTAACGAATACACGGTATGCAAAATTTCGAGCCCGTAAACTTACTGGTTCTTCACTTATTATTGAAGAAAAATTAAAGCTGTAGAAGCTCTTGACATTGTAAAAAACTAGTATTTTATCGTTACACACGCTACTTTTAAAGGTCAGATATACAATTTTCAAAATAGTTTTGGGAACCAATAAAAAGTTAAGTTTAGCCGATTTTGAAAAAAGTACCAAACACCCTTAATGAATCTAAATAAAAGTACAAGATCAAGTTTGAATGATTTACATTTGGGGGCTGTGTTAAGAATAGTTACTATACGAGTAGAGAGCTAGATATTAAGATAATAATAGACGATGCAAAGCGTCTCAACACGTCGCATTGCTTTTTTCTTAATTTGTTGTATTAAATTACTTACATTTATTCATAAACATATTCCACGATAATATTTTGTTTACTTAAATGAATCGTTTTTGTATTTAATATTTCTTAATTTTAATATCTCGTCCGGGCCGTGAAAAGGTTTCTTTTCAATTCGGCCCAGGGGCAAAAACTGTTGGCCACACCTGTTATAAACTGCGAATTGGCTGTAATCGACTTTTTTGTATCAATGCACATCTATGCAATATCAACTTATATTGCTGAATAGTACGCAATTCTTAATATAATGCAGAAGACGAAGGATGAAATTCGTAGTAAATAGAGAAAACCTACTATAGTATTCACGTTGCGCGTAGTGTACCCGTAAAAGTTGTCACGTATTATATATATCGTAGATGTTTTGCATAATTGATTACGGAAATGCTCGGCGTAATTATACTAAAATATATTTCCCTCGAAGGTGTATTATCGTCATGATCGCATTATCTCTTCCATTATTATTAATTAATTCCTAACTAGATATCAGTCCCGTGCTTACCACCAATTAGCAATTTCACCGCATATACCCTTATCAAAGGACGTAAATCTCAATTCACAACTTGTATCATCTATCATTCGATTAATATCTCAACGTGACTATAATGGGATTATAATAACTTTGTGACGGAGCTGCTCCGTCTCCGTCTTTGATCTTAGAGGATCTCCATCTCCGGAGGGAAGAGAAGGGTTTCTCGTGACCCGGTCTTAAACTGAGCGATGGCATCTGACACGGAGAAGTGGTCGAAAGTGGCTGACGGAGGGTATATCTAAGGGCTCTTACTTCCATCTGGGCCTCTTGACTGCTGCGTCGCAGAAATGAGGCGGCTAAGGTTTTCCGTTTACCGCCCCTTCCCCGACCTTCGCCTTCGTACGATGGGGATCACGTGCGTGTCCCTTCTGTCCTTAACACTCCTCTTTTCTCTGACTTATGGTGCGAAAAATTGGCGGTAAATGAGCGTCTATTTGGCGCAGGAAGGGCGCATCTTCCGATACGCGTTTCGTTTTGTAATTCGAACCAGATAGTGCTTTCGAGCTTAATGAAAAAAAGCAATTATGTGCAAGGTTTGTCACGGGAGGTCTATACACGTAAGAAGCGTCTGTAGAGTTGACGTAGTTTGGGAGACGCTTCGAAATTACTTCGTAGAACGGATCTTAACCAAGCACGGTTATAGAGGAATAAGTCAAATAATGAACCGAACAAGACGCTTTTTAAACGGATCATACAATTTCATCCGAAAGAGGATTTCCAAAAACTTCATCGTAACACTAAGCCGTTATCGTATTAAAGTTGAATTTCCTCGAGTTCATCGCGGGAGAGATTTACGTCGTTCGCTTTCCAATATATCAAGGTGACGCACCTCTGATATATGACAGATGTAGTGGTTATGGATGTCGTGAAAGAGTGCGTGGATAGAGAGAGAGGCGCGCGGATGTGGATTTAGCCCGCGCCGAAGTGGCGCATATATCCCGAGTTATGAGACGTCCTCGCATGGGAAACGATTCTTCCGATATTTAATTGAAAAATCCCCGAGAAAAGCTCCCCATATATCCGGTCTTCGCGTATCGCCTAATCGAAGCTGGGGGAGGAGGAAGAGATGGAGGAGGAGAAATTTGTTTGCCGGTTCGTGCGTACTGGATATTAAATCCCATTCGCGTCGCCAAATTATACCGAAAAGTCGAATCCCAGGTACTACATAAATCTTTTCGGTTATGTTCTCGAACATTACGGGGTGAATGAAAAAAAGGAAATTGGTTATATCAAGTTCGATGATGTGATGGAGGAAGAAATTAGATTAGATTCGAATACGCAAGTTCGTTTCCACTATATATTCAACGAAAATAAATCGAGGGAAGCCCCATTTAAGGATATCATCAGTCTACATTAAGTTCTAAGGTCAATGTAGGTTTTAGATTCTTTTTTGATTTTAGCAGAAGTACTGGTTGTGCACGTTAGGATTTAAATTTAAAGATGGAATAATTATTGTGGATTGCAGCCAAGGATGAGATGTGAAATAAAAGGCTGTCTTTCGGTAACTCCAATATTTCGAATTACTTTAATTCTTCATCGCTGAATTTTCCGCGAGAGCTGAGAAAACAGCTGAAAACAGAATGATCATTTTGTTCAGTTGCTGACAAGCTGTTTTCTCAGCTCTCACGGAAGACTCCGATGAAGAATTAAAGTAATTCGAAAGCTTTGAGTTACCGAAAGACAGCCTTTTATTTCACGTCTCATCCTTGGCTGCAATTTACAATAATTTTTCCATCTTTAAATTTAAGTCATAGGTTTTAGATTTTATTTAAATTCGGAATAAATTACTGAGACTATATTACATCAGTAAACTTCTCACCACACAATTATTTAATTGAATTTGGCGGCACGTGTTTCGCTAGCAAAAAGGCTAGCATCTTCAAACCGTTCATTCGTTCCACTTGATTAATCAAATAATTGCGTGGTGAGTTTACCGAAGTGATATAGCGTCCGTAATACTACACCACAGTCCTTGCAATAACATCAATATCAATTCAGATCAAATCGGTTGAATGCCTTCACATCAGTTTTTAAGGAAAATTTGGTACTTCCAATAAAAGCAGATATCACAATGATTGCAAGAAATGTGTAACCATGCCTAAAGCTCATTCTGTGTGTCCAACTACAACAACTACTCCAACAATCGTGGAGATTCTGGTAAAGTGGAAGAAATAAAGAATCAAATTATATACACAACTAAAGAGTGATTTCTATCTTGAACAATATTGTGATATAGAAAGATAATTCCCTGATTCAAAGATTTCTAGAGGTTCTAGAGGTCTTCCTGACGAAATAATTTCATGGAGGCTTATGAATCGACGCGATCGGTGGCAATGGTTCATTAAATCCCTAATGCGCATAACCAGTATTATAAATTAAGACTTGTATACCTCGGCTAGAAAAGAAATCGTAGAGCTGCAATTGAAAATGGCATTTAAAGCTGAAGACTAGTACAATACGCTGCCGATTTAGGAAATATAAAATGATTGTGCCTCACAGTAAATTCATAAATTTGGTTAAACGGCCACTTTTTACTATTTACCCTAAAGTTACTCGTTTCAAGCATTAAGAATCTACAAGATTCAGCCCCTGTCATTTCTGGAACTAACTTATTTAGTAACTCCAAGTAAGCATTTACACCACAAAGTGGTCATCATCAGCGGAAAAATATAAAGAAAAGGGAAGCTCGTGTCGTACAAATTTTTAGTCAATCACCACGTCACGATTTTTCTTCGTTCCCGCCCATTGAGGAGGACCGGTTTGTGGTTGAAATGCATACTTGGAATTTTCAAATAATCGATGCGGTAAAGATAAGAGCTTTCTTAGGGTCAATTGTCAACATTGACTACTATTGGAGATTGGACGTCAATTGGATAGCAATTACTTCCGCGCGTATTTTTCATATATTTTCATTTTTCTCATCTTCACTGATTTTGAACTTTTTTTTCATAATTGTCATCTTCACCTAATTTTTAGACACATTCCATATTCTTTGTTTTCTCGTAAAGTTTTAGTTGCGGATAACCACACTCATAGTTTCGGTGATGCACTCTTAGACCGGCCCATTTCATAAATTGATGCAAAAACTAGCAAGATTCATTTCTTCAGTTCCCCAAACGTCACATTTATACCAATTCTAATTTCTGACCATACCCTTTAAAGCTATAGATGTTGAGTTATTAAATCATCAAATCGCTCTTCGAAATATGGTTGATCGTTTTGAGCTATTTTTGGGCTAACTTTCAAATTCCGATCGGTATCACTTTAGAATTTCGTATATAAAAAATTGTGGCACTCCAGCATCCACCTTATACTTCACCTACCACAAAGAAAGTTGACCGTCGACATAAAAACGTGATAATCAGAAAGAACCAATTCGGATACTGCATACAGCAGAAAATCAACTCTTTCTAGATGCTCCAGTGCTATTCCCACTTCCACGAGGAGTATGGACTTGAGGACCATTTTGCAGCAGGAGCAACTTATTTCTGCGGACTAGAGTACAATCTTTTGAGTTGTTGAAAATGTAGCTCGCTTGTGATACTGTGGTTATCAGGAATTCATCCTAAGTATTTCACCAGATACATAACATGACCTTACGTTCAAATCTGCTTCAAAGCTGACAGGTCCAAAAACTAACAAACAATAATTTATCAAACTGCATTAGATTTTGACATGCGCAGTTCGTTGCAGAGCCTACGGGTGCTGGTCATTGTAGTTGCTTCCAGTTGGTTGATGTACAGCATTTCAACCAACGATGCTAAGTCTCCTGGGACGAAGCAAAGTCTGACCTTTTGAGAAACGCTTGGACCATCATTTTGTTCTAACATCACTGAACGTGTTCTGGCCTTTATTTTAACTTTGATATAATGTAATTCACGTCTCACAAGGTTTCGCTTTATCTGGTCTGTACAAAATTTGGTATATCCTAGTTGAAGACCGGATAAAAGGGCAATGAATGATGCTAGGCATGTCTTTTATATTGGTGCAATTGCGAAAAACTGGTGCCTGATGGACGATCTCTGTTTAGGGATTCAAAATTAGCATGGAAAAATATATAAGAAACAGCACTCAGTGTCCAAGACACGAAAACATTGCTTACCAGTGTAATACGATCGGCTCAGAATAACTACTGGTGCTAGGGGATTGGTACTGCTAGTTTAACAGTTTGAAGAGGATATTGTCCGTTTGTTTATAGCAAGACCATGTAATTAAATCGTGGTTTCTTGGAAGAATGCTTACTATATTAATGTGAATGTTGCGGTTACCACAGTTTCATTAGCCTTCATAGCCTTAGATGTTTCTAAGTGTAGGAATGAAAATGTTTTCGGGCCTTTTCTGCGCAATATTTCTTTCCTCTCTATACCAGTTCCGTTCTAATCGTTTGCCCTTTCACCTCGCATAATGCCAAACACACAGCTGCATGCCGATGAAGACTGATTACCTTTCGCCGAAGCACTTCATCTTCGATAAATACAAAAGGGCAAATTTGAACTTAATTAAATATTAACCGTCACATTCGTTTAATTACAGGCGTAATCGTGCCGGCAACGCAGACGGTCGCGTCGTCAATGATTTTAATTATAAAGCTAGAATCAAACGTCATCCCTTACCGCCTGACGCCCTGCGTCTTACCGCCGAAGTCATTTACCGGCATAGTAGAAAATTAAATTAGTACAAGCGGCAGTCATAATTGACGGAAATGCGGAATTAGTAGTGGCGGAACAAAAGGCGCGCGCGGCAATATATCCGAATTTATTATACACGCGAACCTAACCAAAGAGGTAGACGTTGAAGAGGAATGTGTGTGTGTGTCTATCTAGGGCTCAAATAAAACCATATCGTAATAAATTCCTTCCGCGAGCGGCTGTCACAGTTTTGTTTTAATTAGTCTTCTGAAAATAGTTACAGGAAATTCTGCGCTCGGGCGCGCTCGCGCCTTGCTTACCGTGGCTTAATTACGCGTGAGACGTTTAATTAGGGAAAAATGGAAAGGAAAATGTAACGAATTACGCACTGTAGTTTACATGGTACAGAGACGTATGATTTAAATTAATTAAAAGTACCTGGTGAACCGAGCCTTGCTCGGAGTTCCCAAAACATTTTGAATAATTTTGAACCAAATAATAACGCCCTTTACTTTAGTTTTGATATTTTATTTATATTGTATATTTCAACTATATATAGTAGCACATGTATATTAAAAGTTTACAAGCTTAAAACTATGTGAAGTTACATGTTGTTGTTAGTTTTCGTAGATATATTTTTTATTTACATACTACTTTCAGCGCCATCTATGGTTTAGTAGTAAAGTTTTAATTACTTATAATTCCGCTTGGCTGCATGATGTTAAAGAAAGTTGCTAACCCACGTTTAGGCCGAAATTGGTGTAAACCTGAACCAAACGTATTGAATCGAGACCAGGACTATGCCAAATCGGTATTTCGTCCCCAAAAACTCGCAGATACTAAATTGTAACAAAATCTTGAGAGTAATTTTCGATAACACATTTTATGTACCGCGGAAACAAGTAAAAGTGTGACAAAAAATTTTTCTTGGGACCGGGACCATGCTAGATCAATTTTGTGTTCTCGAAAATCCCCAGATACTAAATTGCATAAAAATTGCTAAAGTCATTTTCGATAACCAGTTTCATATACCGCCATACCAGAAATGTGTGTAAATCAAATTTAATTGAAGCTACCCGGTAAAGTTGTCACGTACAAATCGATTAACACACTTATAGATGAGGAACAAGCTGTCAACTTTCTCATAGAGTTTCTTAACTCTTCGGAACCATCTGGAATGCCACCACACATCGTAACTTTAAAAGTTGGTTCACCGTTGATGCTCATTCGCAACTTAGATCTACCGAAATTGTGCAACGGCAAATGTACAGGAGAAGATACCACGAATTGCAATGATTTCAACCGATTTGCTCTTCGATTTCAAGCGATTAGAGTTTCCAGTGCGTCTGGATGTCACCATAACCACCGACAAGGCTCAAGATCAATCGCTAAGTGTTGCTGGTTTAAACTTAGAAAATTCCTGTTTTTCGCACGGCCAATTATATGTTGCTTGCTCCAGAGTTGGAACGCTGAAAAATCTTCATGTCTACACCCCTGCCAAAACAACTCAAAATAACGTGAAAATATAACTTTATTATCTAACAAGATAAGTACAAAAAGGTACTTGGTAGAGTATTTAAGCTACAATACCAAACTAATTCCGGAAAAGCTTAAATTTTTTTGGAAACATATTTTTAACGAAGTCAATTACGACCAGGAATCGACTTCAGTTTTACACTACAACTTCTTCAATAAGACAAGAATTCGCCTTAATCCCCGATCTATGAAACGATTCTCGTTCATTAAAATGTCAATAACGCAATGGCAAAACGAAAGGAGGAGAATCAAGCACACGCGGCGTGAACGAATACATTAGAGATGACTCGTCGACAGTTTTTATCGTAAGTGAAGAAACGTGTAGCTGCGCGAAACTTTCCAACGTCTTCGGGTAAACTGGCGGGATTGTTACGTCGCGTGATAAAACTTTCGTGGATGTCGAAAGGAGAGCAGCTTTAACGGAAACGTTTAACGGTCTAACGGAACGGCACTTCCATTTAAGTTATTGTATTTCCTCGTCGTGAGTTGCGGCCGGCGTCTGTCCTTTCAACGTTCTTAGGTAGCTGGGAGGATGTGCGGCGAGGAAAGTGTTTGGGGGAAATGCGATGCAATGGATTTCAGAAGATAATCAAAAAGATAGAAATTCGCTCGACACCTAAAGGTTGAGAGTGTTATGGTCAAAGTAATTTTGGGGGCAAGTTATGGTAGTTTAATAGGTCCGCTATAAAGCGATTCAGTTATTCACCATAGAAGATATTAAAATAACAACTGGTAAATTAATTCCCTATGAATATTTAACTGAGTGGTAAGTACTGTATGGTGGGAGCTCTGTTTTGGCATAAGTTTTGACGTCCCGTTATTTTAGAATGCAAACGTGGAGACGCTATGTTTTGCCGATAAATTTACCTCTTCGTAATTATAACCCATTTGCAATTTTTTCATTAATTAAAAAAAAGGTCTTAGTTACGTCTGAATTGTTTACGTGTTAGGAGGGTATATCGTGCGCTACATTGTTATCTGAAGAGGCAAAATATGGCAGAAAAATGGACACTAGTTGGTCCTCGATAGGTCAAATGAGCAATATACGTCCTATTTGCTTAATCCTCCATTTTCTGCTTGTAGCTGATATTCTCTGGCGAGAAATCTTCAACGTCTGGGAGAATTTGGGTAACAACACTTTACGAAACCTAATTTCTTCAATCCGTAAACGAATTTCTGAAGTTTTAAAGTTTAAAGGATGCCTAATAAACATGTAAATCGACTAAATCGGTCAACATGCCTCGAGGGTCTAGGGCGTGATTTCCATTTTCACTTTAATTCATTTTCTGGTAATCGGTGCACTCTTTGTCTCTCGCCTTTGTTTTCCAGTCCTTTATTCCCATCTTTCTCAGGTCTTCTTCTACACTTTCATTCTTTCATCTTTATTTCGGCCTCCCTCTTCCTTTTCTCCCAATTGGTTTCCTCTTCGTTATCAGCTTCGGAGTTCGTTTATTTAACTTTCTCTCTATATGGCCTAACCATGTAAGTCATAAGTATCTTTATGTGTTTAATCATGCTTGGTTCCTTGTACAGTCTTTTCTTTGTGTTCGTCCTTCTTTTCCAGCTCTCTTGTTTTGCTTCCCCGATGGATAGCTCGTTTAGTATTTTTCTTCCATCTGCTTAGAATATCCGTTCTGTTCAGTATCCACATCTCTGCTGCGTATGTTACTGTTGGTCTTACAAGGACCGCCAAGTATGGTACAAACGGATTTTAAGGGGTCTCGGATATGTTGTGAGGGATTGTCCCCAGAATACCAGGCTAAAAGGATATTTTCCAATGGGCCTTGGTTTCCGAGAAAATCGAAGTCAAGGTTCCATGCGTACCTATTATACCTGTGCATCTTGTACGTTGTCCTGCTCAGGTATTTGCGCTGACTGTACCCGACCCTTCTTTTGTTATCCCTGCTGTTGCTGTGCCTACCGATCCGACGAGTCCTAACTGGATTTTATCCTTCGGACAGGCATGAGCAAATACTCCGAGCAAGACAACGTACAAAATGCACAGGTATAATAGGTACGCATGGAATCTTGACTTCGATTTTCTCGGAAACCAAGGCCCATTGGAAAAAATCCTTTTAGCCTGGTACTCTGAGGACATTCCCTCACAACATATCCGAGACCCATTAAAGTCCGTTTGTACCATACTTGGCGGTCTCCTTGTTAGTACAGTTTTATATATTCTGTTTTTTGCCTTTCCAGATACACACTTGGAGCTCATCATTGACTTCAAACTGCAAAATTTTTGATTTCCTTTAATTATTTCCAGCTCTGGTTTCCTGTATCCTCAAGTATATAAACTGATTCGCCCCTCTCGAAATAATTTTCTTTCTTTTTCCCTGTTCCCGCACAGTCAGAGTTGTTGTTTTCTCTTCTGTTCTTCCCATCACCATGTATTTTGTTTCTTCCTGTTTAATTTCCCCGCGATTTTTTCTGCTCTTTTCCCGACTTTACTATCGTGATTGGATCAGTAGCCAAGGCCACTGCCTGATGTTCGTGATGCTAAGAATTTTATTTTTGGTTGTGAATACTGGGCTTTCATATTCTAGCATTCTGAAAGACGAAAAATAAGATTGAGTTATAAATATGAAACGGTTCTGTCGAGTTCAGCTCTAAATTGGACGAAAATGTTAGAAATTTCTAGCGAAAATAATTTTAGCATTGAATATATATTTATTATTATTACCCGTTTTGATCAAAATTGTATGTTTTATGTACATGTAAGGGTGGGTTATAAATATGAAACGCACCTTACTATTAAACGTTGTGTAGTTGATGAATAAATAATCGTTATAAATACGCCTGTTGTAGGTGAATTGTTAACAATCAAAGCTAGGGGAAAAGCAAACTAATCTACGCAACACTTTATGAGTCTGGAACTAATCTCATCGTAGTCTGTGGATGAAATGGTTTTTAGCTTGGGTATTTTCTTTCCAATATCCAATTCAGTTACAGGTGTAAAGAAGAACGGTTATATCATCACCCTGATCATCACTGCCGTTTATTAAATTATTGGCAACATTTGAAAAATATTCATTAAAATTTTCAGCAAGGGCGACCAGACCAGTTACAATTTCACGATCTATCTCTAATTTTATTTCATTTGCTTTGTTGGGTGTACTTTTAATAATGTTTTACATAGTGTGGTTTTTATTTTCTTTGATATGTATACAATATTAACTGATTTATGTTTCACATCATCGTCCTCTAATTGGATCTCTGTCCGTTGGGCAATAAATGCATTATCATTGTTATTATTATTATTATTATTATTATTATTATTAATTATTTGCGGGTAACCAAGCCTTTGCAATCCTGCAATAACCGGCCAATAGTGGTTTTATTTCTTGCTTAACCCATTAGGTGCTGTACGACGCGCTGGTCGTCGTACGTGATTATATCTCTAGCAGTGGTATTGTCCAAATGACTTTTAGAGGTGAATCTAGTATCAAAAGCGACCCCACGTGAGGCGGCAGAAAACTTAGATTAAATCATAAGAGAAATATCAGAGATCTGGATATACTGGATCCAGTAGAAAAAAGCGAGCATAATGATAAGAAATAAGGCGAGCGAAGAAAATTAATTACGTATTCTCTCTATGAAGCTTTTAGTCGAAGTAAACAACGTTTAATGAAACACACGAACCGGATTTTTCATTTTACTCCTCTTCTAACCGTTGAAAAATTTCTCGAGCGCAAACAGACATTACCGCCGCGGCTTTCGCGCACGAACGAAGCAATTCATCAAGCGAAAAAGCGTTTCGATATTATTTACTGACAGATCATTTATATATTTCGCCAAGGTTCATCTTCGTGATCTGCGAAACCGCTCGCAGTATCGACGAACAAAGGACCCTCGGGTTAATTAAGAGATTTTTTCCTTCTCATCGACGGGCGCGATCGGGGAATAACAACTGTTCTTGACGAGTTGCAGGTGATTTGTTACGTCGAAGCTGCAGGTTAGTTCGGTAATTATTTTTCAGCTATTCATTAACCGGGGATGATAAATTATTGACAGAGGATATCCTAGTAATTGAACGCAGGTGGTTTTCGCTTCGAATTACATCCTCGTACTTATGTTTAATGATTTTTGTTCGGTCTCATTTCGAGTATTACCACGCAATCAAACGATTATTTTAGACGTACAGATTTAGATACTACCCATACTGAACGGTCCGATTCACGAAAAGCGACCAAATTAGCAAATTGTGAAGGTGTTGCGTTTTAACGTAACAACGCAAGCCCACACGCATTTTTGGTTCTTCGCCAAAAAATGATTGGAGAGTGGCTCGGGCGCGCAGATCCGCGTATCCACCATGTATTTCTGTTTTTGCGATGTATCGTTTCTGCAAAACCCTTCGAGAGATGAATATTTCGGGAATGATGACGCTATTAAATCGCATTTGGGTTAAGTCTTTGTCTATGATGAAATCTAGAACATTTATGAACCTGGAATTATGCTAGACGCAAGGTGGAAGAATATCACTGAGTCTGGGAAAAAAATGCGACGGGTTTTCAGGCCGAGCTATTTCTCGTGACAACCTTGCTGAAGATATCGGAGATGGCGGCTGCAGAAGCTCTGTGAAGTTGGAACCGCGAAATGCGAATTTTGGAAAAACAATACGAAAATAAACAAAAATTAATTTGCGCTTTTATCACACTCTCACTAATGCGTTTGTCCAAAGTCAGTTCAGGATTGTCCAGTACGAAAAATTTCGTTTGTCCACCATTATTTATTTAAAAACAAGAATCTTTTTCAACTTTTTTCATATACTATTGATTGGACAATCGAATTGAAGCATGAACAAACGAATTCGGAGGATGGACAAACGAAATAACAAATGAAACATGAAAAACCACAATTTTCTATAACAATATGGTCTCATGAATCCATGTATACCTCGGAGGTACCTCTATTTTCATAAAATTATTGTTTGAATGCTTTTCGAATATAAATGAAGCATGGACAAACGAATTCGGAAGATTGAACAAACGAAATAACCAATAAAACAGGAAAAACCACAATTTTCCATAACAATATCTTCCCTTGCATCCATAGAAAGCTTGAAGGTGCCTCCTCATTCTTCTGATTCTCGACTATTCCATGGCACTTTTAAACGCTAGCTCTTTAGCTTTCAATGAAAAGAGCCTAGGAACGTCTATTTCCGATTGCTACCGTTCGTTGAGTAAAGATAATTCACAAGGTTTAATGTGTTTTATTAAAATTGATATCGCAGATTTAATCAAGATTCTGCGCCGAAAAAAGCGCTTGCCGGCAGACATTTCAAGATCAAGGCTTTTTACGTCCGATGTTTGGGAATCATGTTGATCTGTGACAATAATGGGGATTTCAAGAAAGTATTTCTATTCTTACTCATCATGAAAAAAATTTGGTTTAACGCATTCGCTGCCATGGCTGTTTTTATAATACCAACCCCTTAGACCAGTTCAAGTTTTTCATTCATAACGATAAATAATACGATATTATTGCATAACAAACACAAAAAAGTTGTAATTTGCTATATATAGGCATTTTTATGTACTACGAGATATCTCGTAGATGGCCTTATCGATACGGATGTCGACTACGAGATAACTCGTAGTTGGCAGTGAATGCGTTAAATAACTTTCCAAGAAAGGGTGGACAAACAAAAACTTTTCAAGGACGAACGATGTATTGCTTTTTCAAAAATTCGCATTTGGAGGTTCCAACTTCACAGAGCTGGTTGCAGAAATACAAGAGTAAACCTAATAACTAGTAGTCAGGCCACTAAAGTCGTTATGAAGCTTATTACCAGGTCTGCACTGGTAAAACTTTGTAAAAGAGCCCTCAATGAAGTGGCACGGGATAACACTGTGTTCTTGGTGTGGGTGTGAGATGAGGACACTAAAGGCAACCTAATTCCATCAACCATCCAAGACAGGTTAAAAGAAATCTTTCTAGGACCAGAACCTGTATGCCGGACAACAAAGGATTCCAGCTGATGGGATCTGGTTACAGCTGGAGGGAGAGCATTTGAAGAAATGGAAATTGCCTCAATGTCCATTATACACTAAGACACTGTAAGGCAGGCTTGATGTTAAGTCGTCAGCCTGATTAGAAATTAAAAGGTACAAAAAATATTACGGGTATTACTGTTGCTTGAGAGAGCGTCTACGCAACATAGCAATGCTAAGCAAAAATCTACTGAAGCCTACGAGAATACTCAAGATTTCCCTTGAGCAAAATAGTGGCCTTCGTGAAAGACACAGAGTTGGTCGAACGGAAGTGAGAGTATTATTGGGGATTGGTAAAACGAGCATAATGTTGAAGTGTATGGTTCAATGATGACGAACCCTGAAAAGAAAATTAATGAATGAAGCTAGAGGTTTTATAAACCCTGGATTATGGTGCAACCCACAAAAATGGCAAAAGGTCGTTGATAAAAATGAGCAATGCAGTACTGAATAAAGCCGTTTTGATTCATAATTTTTCTTTTTTTTTTTGGAGAAGAAATCGCCAGTTACTGATATATCGAAAAAAGGAGACGTGTCCTGTTAAATGCAGTATCATGGCATCCAGTAATTTGCTTTACACGTAAATTAACTTTCGATAAGAGTTGTGCACTAATCATTTGTAGTAATTATATTCCCAATTATATTTATATGATTCTTAAAGCTAGAAAAGCGTCCAGTGACGATTTCAAGCATCTCATATCGAGGCGTCCTTCCCAGTTAACCCTCGCCGTAGAACCTCAGTAAAAGAGCTTCGCTCTAATAAGCCATTATACCCCAGTTTTGTCAACAAACTTATTTCAATCTTTACAAACATTGGTTACCTCTTCCTGACGATACGTACATATGCAAATATATCCTTAGGATATATCAAATCTTTACACATCGGTAAGTAAATAAAGTAAGAACATCAACTCTGACTGCCATCCGAAACGAATAAACGCCTCTTTTGATTTATGAAGCGAAATTATGCCCACGCTTTTTAAGGTCTTATCGCTTTCTGCTTCGCGTCCCATCCATTTCATCACACAGACACACACAGAGCTAGACCCGGTATTGATTCCGCCATTCCTCTCAGTCCCTCTCTTTCGTTTTCTGTCATTTTGGCGAGCTTTAGGCGAAGGGACGAGCAAAAGCACCCAATTGAATTCCGTCCCGAAATAATCTTGAGGACCGAAGATCGCTGATGTCGCCGTCGTCGCCGGCGCCGCGTGGGTTCATATTAAAATCGGTGGATCGCTGAATAGGTGCGCCCGTATAACGTTAATATCGGATTCCTTCTTGCCGTTTCGGAGCATAGTGAAAAGAATTGCGATTTATTGTGAGGAATCGACGATGGAGATCGCATTTACTTATTGTTGTATAAAGTTGGAGGATTGGACGTTGCGCTTTAATCGATGCCTTAATCGGATTCTGAGCTATCGAGGTATTGAAAGGTAGTTGATGTTTTCAGGCTCTTAGAAATAATAATCGTTTTTTCTGATTTGCATCGAATCTGTCACTATATATGTACAGACGTGCTTGTTTCGATCCGATTTTTAATAGGAGCAAATCTTGGTTACGGTTGAATTATATCTAAGACTAGGTGACCCGACAAACTTCGTTTTGCAGAAAATTTTTTCGACTTTTCTTTTTCCTAAACCTTAGCGTAGCAATTACGAACAAACTCGCAGAAGGAAGTATTCAATTTGGTCCAGTAGTTTTCAAGTTTTAAGCATCCGACCAAACTACGATCCATTTTTATATATACAAGATAGAGAAGTTCCGAAAAATAATTAAAGCAATTAACATTCCTTGTAGAACTCTTCCAAATCTGAAGTAACTATTCTGCAAGCTAGTTGTCTATCTTTTGAAGATAGTTCTTATAAAATTTCCGGGCGTGAGACAGTTCAATTATTTCCAAAATGAAAAAACCTCCACATTTCTTTACACCACTGCATTCCTTTTATATCTCCTTCAAATTTGAAGGAACTCCACACAATTAAGTGGGGTGTTTATCTTTGAAGATAGCTCAGATAAAATTAGGTGACTTTGAGAACGTTCCGAGCGTTAGGTGGATTTGGATTATGTTTCTGATCAAATTGCTTTCAAGTTGGAAAAATATTTATCATCTCTTCATATGTACTGTTGGTACGTTATTTAGTATACCACCGCAGGTTAAAACAGTACTCTCCGTATTTAGAAGTACAACGGCATTCTATTATGATTCTTCATTTCTTGATAAATTCCTTGTACATAATATATCATAGTTATCCTTAAGGCCCTGAGCAGTTGTACAATTACGTCCAAATTATTATTGGAATGCCGCAACATGCTTAATGGCCTGGCCACTCAGAACCAGATCACCCTGGTCTGGGTGCCAGGACATGAGGGGCACGGGGGAAATGAGATGGCAGACATCTGCGCAAAAAAGGGGCTGAGAGAAACTTTACTGGACCTACCCCACCTTTTGGGTTTAACAAAGGTCTCCTTAAAGGTGAGATAAAGAAATGGACAGCGTTCATTACAATGAAACACTGGAATGAGACCAGCGGGCTGGAACACTCCAAAAAGTTTCTGAGCTACGACGCTAGGAGGGCGGACCTCGCCCTAAAACTGGACAGGAAAAGCTTAAAGACACTGACGAGGGCACTCACAGGCCACCATACCTGTAACAAGCACCTTCACAAGATGGGCTTATCCAACACGGACACTTGCAGATTCTGCGGTGAAGAAGAGGGGTCAATGGAACACTTGATCACTAATTGTGGGGCACTGGGCCACAGGAGATATAGACTACTACATGCATATACGCTGAGTGAGGAGGACCTATTTACACTCCCATTGAAGGAGCTGATCCTGTTCCTCAGCGTATTAAATAAATAAAATATATAATATAATATATAATAATATATAATAATATATAAATAAAACAAACAAGAGGAAGCACAATAGATCAACATGGTCGCAGTGCAAAAGGCCATTTTGGGCCAGCCCCACCTCATTACAATACAATACAATACAATACAATATCATTTGAAATCACTCATGTGTAATGTTATTGCGACTTAAATTGATAAATGCCCTCTTTCGGAATTACTTTAAATTTGGCGTTGGCACTTTCAATTAGTACACTTTGACGCTGGCAACAGTTTTCGTCGCGTGAAATTTTTGTGAATACTTTTATTCTTTCTGAAAGCTAATATTAGGTCAGTCAATCGCAGAAGGATATACTGTACTGACGAGTCCTAACAAGGACGAAACTAATTAGACTGCAGTTGCGTTTTGCGATTGACATTGCCAAAATATCCTACAGGAATATTGGCATACAATGCAAATTGTGCCAACTTTGTAAGTTTTTGCACGGTTACTTGTTAACTGCCCATTAACGAACCTAATTTTATTATTAGGTCATTTATAGAGAGTGCTCTACATCTTATTTCATTAAAATTTTGGCTCTCGAAAATAGTTCACTAAGCTCATGCCATAATTGGAAAACCTGCTATTGTCTCAAAAGCAGTTTTGCAACCATATTCAGCAAGAATGGCAAAAAATTCTATGCAAAGGAGATGTGCAACTTATATTCTTATTCTAAATATTTTTCAAGCATATCAAATAATTTCTCCTTTTTCTTTCAAGTGTGTTGACGACTGGATGAAATTATCTTCGACTTTAGTATTTTAAATCGCCCTTATTTTCTGTACGACTGCCTCATTTTTTTACCGATTTGAACATAAGTTTTCCGTCCAAAAGGAAACATTAATATTAAGAAATACACTTTAAGTTCCGTATCAAAATCTCGATTTTATATTCTTACTTTAGCTGCACGTAATGCTAACTAGCGTGACACCCGTGCACACGAGTACAACTTTCTATTGACAATCTCCTTACAATTTATTCGATACAAAGCTTCTTTTACAATTGTTCATTGCTTACACCACTCTCTATTCTATCCGATCTACTTTTTGCACACATCAGAAGCTGGAAACCTTTGCGTACTTTGTATCTTAAGGATCTGAGAGTCCTCTTCTGTAGTCGTTTTTGAATTTCGTCTCTGCAAAAAGATTTTCTTGGATCTTCCTGTCCTTCCAAATCTAATTTCCTCTCCCTCTCAGTCATATTCCAAATACCGCGTTCATACAAAACTGAGGGTGTAAGAATCGTTTCGTACATCTTCCTTTATTGGGAAGGTGCGGGTATCGCGAGCTCCGTCGCAGGTAAGCGTGGAAGTTTGAAATCCTAGTGGAAATTGAAAGGTTTAAAGATTAGCAATTAGCTTAAACAATAAAAGGGATACCGGTTCAGCCTATCTCGGACCACACCGAACGAAATCCTAAGTCGTTTGCACCTTGTAAGAGAAAAATCCGCGTCTTTATTGTACTGAGAATTTAATTTCTTAAACAAAGTTGCACCGGCCCAGCTATTAATTAATGATATAAAAAGCATAAATTATAACTAATTATATTTATAAATTTTGACAAATATCTAACATAAAATAAAGATAATTACCTAGTGTTGTGTGTGTGTGTGTGAGTGTAATTTCTTTTATACGATGATGGTACTTCCTATGTCTCCTCTCTTGAATTCGTTCTTCGATGCAGCTCTATTTTCTACGGATTCTTCCCTATCTTAACTTCCTTTTTCGGTGTGGCTCTATTTTCAATGGACTTTTCCCTTTTTTAAATTGTTTCTTCTCCGGTGTGGTGGTACTTCCTTTAAAACCCTTTTGGTCCAAAATATATTTTACACTTTTTGTTGACTTATCTATCTTGTCAATTTTCTTCGTCGTCAACCAAACCAACTTTTTATTTTTCGGAAACCAGGACTACACTACATTATTTCTCCGTTGTCCACGGAACGAAAACTTTAATTCACCATGAATTCGGTTCATCCAAGGCATAATGTCCTTATAGAAACCTGTATTGAATGTTGATGTATCCTTGGTTATTTATATCCAGTGGTTATTAGGAATTCTGGTAATGTGAAAGTGTTGTATGTATGTGTCTCAATGTTTACAATGCTTTCCATTCTTTTAATCGACGCTTTTTATAATAATTAATAATTGTATTTCTAGTTACATTATTTTCTCCCATCAAACGTCTCTAGCTGGATTTAAAATAAGAAGCTAACACCCGTAGGATAATAAAATACTTAAAAGGTGGTGTGCGTGGTATCGAAAAAGTATAAATAAAACCCAAAAAATAAACCGAATGTCATTTGAAGATACACATCCATAACTCCAACATTTACTGTGAGTTTTGATATATTGAATTGTAATAAATGATAAATTTTCTAATGGTAATTAACCATTCGAATACCAATATACTACATAATGCAAAATTCTCCTGAAGCTAGTGCAGTTAATGTTCAGTTGCTGAGATCTGTGGCGAATTGAGGCGCACACTTTTCGGCAAGAGCAGCAATGTTCTCGGCTGATTGCGAACTCATGGAGCGAATACGAGAATAACTTATATTATAAATTAGCATGCTGATTTCACGAACGTTCTTGACGAACTTGGGTATAGCGGGCGCAGTTGGTGTATTACTTCGTCCGAAATAATGCCACCAATCATGTACTCACTTGGAAATGAGTTTTCAATATTTCTCAATCATTTCGTATCGCGGAAATAGGATATCGAGTTTCTGTCAATTTTTTGAGCACGAAAGTATTGTCTATGTTAGAATAACATCTAATTTAAAAAGAAACTGGCAAATGTTCCATCCTTTGCCATCGTTAAAAGGAAGTTAATTATTATTCTTGCTTTACTAATAACTACATGTAATTGTCTTTAATATCAGTTTTTCCTCGCGTGATCCAATTATTTTCCACGTACCATTATCACTATACTCGTTACATTGCCTCATTTATTGAAGCGTGTTGCATTATTTATCAACCAATTTATATTCATTTCCTGTACATATCTCCTCGCACCTAATTGCAAGACATTACTAGAAAGAATTCCAAACTGCATTCGTACTGCTGGGCATTGCCAAAATTTCCCAGTTTTACTAAAACAAGCAAACGTTCGGACACCTCTCGTATTTTCCACCGGCTCGTTTAACATCAACGTCGGGGCTGAAGCATTTCCATAACCGTTTTAAAACATTTTATCCTGTCGGAGGAAAGAAGAAAAAAGCGAACGAACTACTACCGTCCTTACGGCGCAGCATAAAATAAATTGATGTGGGTCCGTGACGATAAAAAGCTTCGTTCTTGTCCCCGACGAGACCCGAAATGAATAAACGCGAAAAAGAGGTCCGATTTAGGCGACAATGCGGACGACGGATTTTTCAGACGCGATGACTTGGCTTAATCGCACGTCAAAAATTGCGTTCGGAGGACGGGAACGTAAAAGCCACGCTCGAAATTCAATTTAAAATTTATGGCCTAAAACAAAAAAAAAAAAAAAACCGAGAACGTTACCTAAAATCACACATCGACGTATGTATGTACGTACAGATTTTTGGATGGAAATATGCGTAGATGGTGTGTGCTCGTCGTTCGTCGTTTCCGACGAGGCAATAACTCTTTAGTGGCTTATGTTTTTATTTTTGCACCGGAAAACCGCACCGGTTTAGACAGTAATTTGTAACGTAACCTCTGTACGAATAAAATGTAATGTATTTATGGGCATTGTGAATTTCGATTCGTTTTTCGTTCGAACCATTGCAAACACTTTAAATAATATTTTTTCAGTTATATTTCAATTTGCCAAAAATATACAAAACGAACGTTTTAGAAGATTTGGGCGTTGTAAACGCTGTACTGAAGATTTCAAAGCCTGTTTTGCAAATATCAAATCCTCGATAATTTTATATTTTATTTCAACAGTATTATACAGAAAGGGTATAATCTAGTTACAGACACCATTTCGACCCCGAAACAAGTCGAAATCAATTTTCCCTCCGTAACGGATCCTTTCATTCTCTCATCTTTTAAAACGAAAGCGGAAGAAGAAAAACGGAAAGGAAGCGCGCGACACGGTAGCGCTTTGCTCTTCCGCCGTATTAAGCAATTACGACGAAGAATAGTCGAATTTACCTGAAATTATGAGCGCCGAAAAGCGTAACAAACAAGAGGAAATTATTTTGCCTTTTAGAATGAGCGACGTTTCCCGAATCGCGAACGTTGCGAATATTAAATAGGCGCGCGGAGCGAGAGCAAAAAAGGGACGTACTCGAAGTCCATTTCATTATCAAACGGAAGGGAAAATCTTTTTACGTCCGTCCGTTACGCGTCCTCGTCGTCATTTCGCTTTCATCATTTCGCGATTCGTTTCCGACAAGAATCGACTTGTGACTAATTTATTTGAGTAATTTATTAAAATAATGAGATACGGTTTAGTTGGAAAATGGAAGCGCAGGTTTACCTTTCTCGTTGTTAAGGTTCCAATCTTGATTTTGGTGATAAATTTGATTGACAATAACACAGCCCAATACATGTTTTGGTGTCGGGATTTTTGGAGCTAATATGATCTACATATATTTAGTGTCCGTAAGCCAATAATGACAATAGTTTTCGCCTAATAGTTCTAATCGTTTAGACAAGACAATAACGTGATTTACGTTAATCCATTCTTAATTGGACTCGTTGTTCAGTGAAGGTGATTGCAAGGACTGTAGTGTAATTTACTGACACAATATCACATCGGTAAACTCTTCATAGTGTCACTTATGGTTCAGGAAAGGAAACATGGCAGATTTAAAGAACCGCATAATTGTATTTTGTTGAGCATTCTCATGAAAAAGAAAAACTAGTAGTATTGCGCTAACAATACATAATCCCACAGCGCTTCAGAAAAGTAATAAAAATTCGAGGAAAGGTTAAGGGACTAGTACCGGTTGGAATTTTATGAATCACCTCCTAAAATTTTGTAGTGAAATTTGAAAAAATAAGAGAGTTGTAGCAATTTAAATGGGCGCGCGTTTTCGGCGCTCTACCGCCAATTTGCCCAGTTAGGCAGCTGCTCTTTCCCCTCCCCTATATACCGCCAATTCTACCTGCTTCTATTAAACTAACCTGCGTTTTGACGCCGTTATAGTGTTGGCTTGTTCTCACGTGGTCAGTTCGAATTTCGAAGCGCACAGAAGCATTAAAAATGGGTAAAAATCCATAGGGAAAAGGCAGCAGAAAATCGCAAATTTTAAACGCGTTTTACTCAAATTACCATTTTTTCAAACTGCGCTGACTTATTCTCCGCAACCCACTAGATGGATTTTTTTCATTCTGAGTGCATTTGTTTATTTTGATCTCGTCTACCGTAATTGCAGAAATATTGCTAAAACAAATTTGGCAAGGGAAAAAAGGTGGAAAAAGAAGTGATTTTTACATCTTCTTTTTACAAAGCCGCCATTTTTTAAAATCATTTATAAATAGGTGGTGAATTACGATGTAAACTACCTTCCTCTTTAAAATACTTCTTAAAATTTCTGTTTCAGACATGCCAATTTTAAAATTGTCTCAGCGCAGTGTGAGGGTCTCATTTTCGAGGACTCGACTTTGGCGCTCTGTAGTAAATAATGCTCGATCAAAAAAGGAAAACAAAATTTTATACTCCCAAAGTATGTACAAATTAAAGGCAAAATCTTGTATAGAGTTTTGTAATAAAAGAAACAAGAAAAGAAAATATAAAATATAAATATTGGTCATCTTTTAGCCTTGAAACCGGTAATAGTGCCTTAAGGGGGAGTCTGGTCCAGCTAAGGTCTTTTTAACTGCGTTTTTCTCAAAGATAAAGTTATTTTTCGTTCATAAAACTTTTTCACGTATAAAGATATATTTGAAGAAGTAAAAACCACCATTGAAAATTTTATTCGAATATTATATGTATAGCTATAGTGGTTGCAAGGGGAGGGTCCGGTCAAATCGGTTGGAATTCTGGAGGCCTCGAAAATTATCTGAAATGTAAAATTCAAAGAAATTTCGTTAAAGTATGAATGCGAAATGCAGATGAACCTCAATCTTCGAAAAGAAAATTGTCAATTGCAAAAATGGCGAACATAAATTAAAAATTGACGGAGAAAAGCGGCTTTAATTTTGCAATAACTTTGCCCCATAATAACAATTTCATAATATTCGAGGTTCATCCGCACACAAATCTAATTGACTTTAATTTAAACTTTATTTAAAGTGAATCGGAGGATAATTCGACGAGTTATCTTTCCAATCAACTTGAAAAACGTGGTTTCGAGAAAAACGCGTTTAAAGTTTATAGTATAAAATAGGCTCTAGAGAAGATATTTGAAACTCGACAGAACTGTTCAAGATTTCAAACAAGACTATCCTATTTGTAAACACGAACCAGCAAAATCTAGGTTTTTAGGGAAAAAGGAGCATGCAGCACATCTGCTCCGCCCAAAACGCTCCAGCGTTGACCGGGTACCTGCTTAACGAACATCGCTCCTAATTACACTTCAAGGTCGAATTCCGTGATTTCACTTTGGGAATATATTCTCCACATGTATAGGAAGATTTTTATCTTAAAATCAACAAACAAAAAAATCAATTTTCGGAATCGGCTGGACCAGACTCCCCTTAATTGACACTTTGAGGGACATTCTTGAATGATTTTTTTTTAGAATAGTCTCCCTGCAAATTCCAGTTGTAATTTTGCTGCCACGTACGTATGGATTCCGTCTTCCCTGATAGCGGCTCAACACTGCTTTTATATCTTGGTGAAATCTTTCCCCTTGCTCTTCGCTGGTGTCAAGCAAATTTTCCCGAAAGCGATTAAAGGTGTTGTTCAATAAGAAATGACGCCGCCATAAGGTTGCCGTTTTGTTTGTTTATAAATGTTACAACTATTTTTGGAACACTTGTTAAGTTTCACGTAGATCTGTCAACTCACTGTATATTTACAGTTGTACAAAGTTGACGTGTCACAGTATTTTGTTACAATGCGAAAAAAATTGAATATCGTGCAGTAATAAAATGCTTATTTTTGGAAGGAGCGGCATCAAAACAGAGTCATGAACGATTGTCAAAAACACATAAGGACCCTTCACTTTCGATTAGAACACTAGAAAGATGGGGTTGCTGAATTTAAACGTGGTCGTAGAAGTCTTGAAGACGATTCACGTAAAGAACCTCCAAAACGTGGATATCAACACCAGAAATCGCAGCAAAAATACAGGATATGGTTTTGGAAGATCGTCGATTAATCGAGAGCAATTTAGTGGGAGTTGTTGAGTAATATTTCAGGTGAAGTTTTGGGTCTTTCTCTTTGTCAGCAACATTTGAAGCGTTTCAGAAAGGATAAAAGGATTTTGTGCGTCGTATCATTACCACGAATAAGACTTGGGTCTACCACCACGATCCTGAATCAAAACAAGAGGCTAAGGAATAGTGTGTAAACCGGGTACTTCGTATCTGAAGTGAATTAGGATCCAGAAATCGACCAAGAAGGTGTTAGCATCAATTTTTCGGGATGCAAAACGAAATTTTGTTCGTGGATTACCTTAAAACTGGTAAAACAATAAACTCAGATTATTATCGCAACCTTTTAGACCAGATGGATGTAAAAATTCGTGAGAGAAGACCTGGTTTAGAGAAGAAAAAAATTTTCATCAAGACAACCCACCCTCCTCACACAGCTCAAAAGCCACAAATCAGTGAATTAAAGTACGAATTGTTGCAACATCCATCTTATTCGCCAGATTTAGCTCGGTATGACTTCTGACTATTCCCACATCTCAAAAAATTAATGCGCGGGAAACGATTTTCATCGAACGAAGAATTAATATTAGCCCTGGAAGCGTATTTCGATAGTTTTTCGGATTCTCACTTCGGGGATGGAATCCATAGATTAGAAGATCACTGGAACAAGTGTATTGAAGTTCAGGGAGACTATATTAAATAATAAAATGTATTTCAAATCATAAAATCGTGTTTTCCTTTTAGAACGACAAAACTTGAAAACTTGATTAAATAACCTAGTAAGTAATGAATAGTCTGGGCAAACAGCGATAATTACGAAATAAGTTACGACGTTATGCGGGCACATACACTACTCGCCGATTTACTACTGATTAGAGTGGGGAATCGGCGATGCTTTCGTAACTTATTTCGTAATTGTAGGCTGTTCAGGTTAACAATGAGCGTTTGTGCTCATGTAACATCTAAAACCTCCGACTATCTTGAGCATGATGTTTAGTACCTCAACTTTGTGACTGCCCAAAAAGTGTCCAACGACCAGCGCAATGTGACGTTCATGCATTTTACTCCGATTCAGTCGATAAGCATACGAAAGTGAATTTCGTGAATTATCTTATTTGGGGACTGTCAGAAATTCTAGCTCCAAGTTTTTCTGCATCCAAACCGGGCGTTCTTCGGTCTATGCACGTAAAGCATGGTCCATCATTCCAACAACCCTACTTCAACATTGTCTCAATATTGACTAATGATCGAATGTTATGAGGTTAATCGGCATGTTAGGGCGTGATAATAGCAATAATAATGATAATAATCATCTTTATTTGTTCAACAGCCACAAACCAATTACAGGACAATGTACAATAATAACTGTGCAAAAAGGAACATTTGACATGTACCAAAAAAAAAAAAAAAATTGCAAGAAAATAATTTCATCAAAATTAAATTGAAAACCGAAGTTCGCAGCTCGGACTAAAATCTGTGAAAAATTGTTCGTCACATGGAACATTGGCGATCTCGTTAAAATATTGGTCTTTGCTCTAGAATTATGCAATAAATTAGTAGATCTAGTACTTCGACTTGATACATTAATATTTATATATTCGAGCAACGAGGGGGAATCAATTTTATTAGTGATTAAATGTAATACAAATTTAGCACTGTATTTTTCGGAGTGATCAGATAGAGCCTGAAAGTGATGCTGTTCCAATAATGTCGCATAATCTGAGTCGTGAGCAGGATAATTGCCAGAAGTCCTAAATATCAAATATTTGATTGTAAGTTAGTGGCACAAGATCTCAAAAACTGTAGCTTATAGAAGGAAATGGTTTCTATATTTTGAATAAATCGGATACAGTCAAAATCAGTTATAACAATTTAGGCACCAAACAGAAAATTTGCTTTTATTAGTTTGCGCAATTGAATGAAAATTTGCGATTTAACAATTCTTTTGTATTCCTTCTAAATTCAACTATTTTCGAAATGATGCACGATTAATTTTCGAAGTAAAAATCGTTAACATTCTGGGGTCGATTCCAATTCCGTTCGATCGCCCAAATATACAACGGCCAGTTGTTTTTGTCTCTGCCATTCGGTGGCGCCGGTCGCTGCAAAAAGAGGCCACAAACACATATATTATCGGGGGCGATGAAATTAATTTCATTAAATCGGTCCGTGTGCTCGCCCACGTAAAATATCGGTTGCAACGGATGTATGATATTCATTATTAAACCATTAATTACGCGACAGACAATTTAACGATGCGGTCTTGTTGCACCGGCGATTTATGTTAATTTCTATCGTCTATGGATTTTCCGCAATCGATATGGACAATGATTTTCTTCTTTTGCGTTATTATTTTGAAGCGAATACTTCTTAAGGGACATCTTACCGGCTCGAGCGTAACCGTAACCGTAAACCGTAAACGTAAGCGTTAAAAAAATGGTCGGAAGTACGACTTATTACACATCAAATTAAAGCTCCTCTAGTGCAGATTACGGATAAAATAATTTAGGGTACCAGAGACGGTTCGTTGAGGAAATATTCAATGATAAAGTGAAAAGCTGTTCTGAGCGAATGGCTTTGGTAGGCTCTAGCACCCAAACGGAGCAAATTTCACGAGTTTTGACGTCAAAATCGTATTCTACACCTTCGAAAACACCCGTACACAGAATTGTGTTTAATTTAGAACATCTTCAATTTTTCCTCAATTTCCAAAGGGGTACCCCTTGAAATTTCGAAGAAAATCGAAATGTTCGGAAGTACGACTTATTACACATCAAATTAAAGCTCTTCTACTGTAGATTACGGATAAAATAATTTCGGGTACGGCAGACCGTTCGTTGAGGAAATATTCAATGAGACAGTGAAAAGTGGTCCTGGGCGAATCGCTCTGGTACGCTCTATCATCCAAACGAAGCAAATTTCACGAGTTTTGACGTCGAAATCGTATTGTACACCTTTGAAAACATCCGTACACAGAATTTCATCTAATTTAGAACATATTAATATTTTTCTGAAATTTCAAAGAAAATCGAAATGATCGGAAGTACGTGGAACGCGTGGAAAGAAAACGCGATGACTTCTAAGTAAGAAATACGACAATTGTTGGGTATTCACTTCAGACGTGAGTAAACCACATACGCCAACTCTTTTTCTCAGGATAACTCCAACAACGTACAGAAGACACACATTCGCGTCTCGGAGATTGACATTGATTTTATTAAATTCCTCCAATTGAATTTCGGATTAGAACAATCGGAGATAAAAGCTCTAGTTTACAAACGATGTATCACTAACATCGGAACGCAGCAATCCTTTTGCAAAAACATTCGCAAAAACCTCAACGAAAATCGTAAGCAATTTGCCGAATCCTACGCATTTCTTCCCTCGAGCTAAGTAAGTCGTGATTGCTTGTATTTGTCAACCGGGACGTGTATACATACTATATATACATTTATATTTGCGATTCGATTTATAAAGGATAGACTTCAATAAAACGCAATTGGAAATTGCCCCTGCTTCGATGGAAAGACGAACTCGAAGCGTTTCCGTCTGTCGGCGGCTCCCTCCTCTAAGCGTTTAGTTTGCGTCGAAAAGCAAAAGGCAAATATTTGTTGTGTATTTAAATTCCCTTATCTTATTAAAGCGTCCGTTCGTCGGTTCGATGGAACCTACGCCGCCGTGTAGGAGGCTTGGTGCAGGCGGCGTCTTTAATTTTATGTTCTGTTTGTTCGTCTAGTTGGATGCATTCGTACGCATATATACGAGGAAGGGTCAGAAACATTTTACGAAAAATATTTTTTGAACAAGAAAACAACATACATTGACTTATTTTCCAACAAAATCGCCAATATTTTCTAAACACTTTTCATACCGCGGCTCTAATTTTTCTATTCGTATAATTTCCTTCAATTACTAAGTACTTCTTTATCATCATCAGCGAAAAGCTTCGCTCCCAGGTTTCGCTTGAGAAGACCAAAAGGTGGTAGTCACAGGGTTCCAGATCAAGGCTGTAAGGCGGATGAGACCACAGTTCCCATTTGAAATTTTGCCAAAAACTCCTGGGTGACACGAGCTGAATGATTAATAGTATTGTCGTCGAGAAGAACGACACCGTCGCTCATTTTCAGGTGTTTCATCTGTAATGACTTTTAATGACGCAATTTTCTTAAAGTCTCACAGTTGGGTTTGTGGATTTGTTTTCACTTTCCTTGGCTGTGACAAATCCTTGCTCCATATTTACTCGATGAGCGTTTAGTCTTGGACTAGTCAGCTCTCATCTCCCGTAATGATTTTCACCAAAAGCAATGAACCATCTCTGGAATAATGTTCAATATAGGAAAGGGAAGACTCGACACGTTGATTGTTGTTGGTCAAAAGACGAGGCACCCAGCACGCATACATGTTACTATAACCAAGCTGGAAGATGTGTATTGCATTTGCAATCTATCTAATTTTTATGCTGCGTTCATGTCGTTTATTTTCAATCAAACTCATTCTTTCCTTTTCAAACATTTGTCACCGTTTCGCAATCGTGGGGTGCAACGTTGCATTTTCACCATACCCTTCGACCATTAGAATTTCATAACGATTACAACTTTTGGCCCACAAAAATCGCAAATCAACGTCGGGCGAAGCCTCTATACTATACGCCATACTTACAGCGTAGTTACACACTCACTGAATGACGTATGCAGCAAGTTTCCTTCTTCTTCTCTGATAGATTTCATCTTCAATGTCTTCCGTACTATCAGGTTTGTTTCGTTTATTGTAATATTCAGCGTTAATAAATTGCTTTCACTTCCTATATGTGTATGTCCAGCTAATTCTTTGCTCTTCTTCGATCGCATACGACAATACATTCGTGGTGACGAACGTATTTGAGCTTCCTTTATCGGTACAATGCCTTTAACGATGTCTATCATCTCGCTGGTAAAATTCTTCACCACTTTTTTAGGATGTGGAGGTTACTGTTAAAGTGGCCGAGTCTATGATCTCCCAAATTTAGTAATTTTTCTTCTTATTATCTAAAGTTTTTCGCATTGCATGTATTCGTGCAGCTTTTAGGCGAATACTTAAATTTAAAGATGGAAAATTATTGGGGATTGCAGCCAATTTTTTTCTTAAGCTTTCGAATTATTTTAATTCTTCATCGGAGAGTTTTCCCTAAAGACCATAAAAATCATCAGCCACAACAGCACTACTCACAGAAAATGATTTACATGAGAGCTGAGAGAACTGCTTGTCAGCAACTGAACAGGATGATGTCAAGAGCACACTACATCCCAATATATTTAAAAGATTGAGATAAGTTAAAATTTAGATTTTTACATTTTTTTTACATGTAATTGAATAAAATTGAATGAAAACTTATTAATTACACATACTACTCGGGAACCACTAAGTTGACCTCTACGTTGTACCGAAGTTTTGGACATGTAATGTAATGTAGACGCCGAGGAACATGTGCTTTATAAGGTTAGAACAGGAAGTCAAAAAAGAACCGCCACGTTGGTAATCTCTAAGTTAGAAAGTAACTAAAGCAATGTAAGAGCGTACAGAGTCTCCCAAAAGCAGTAACCTGTAGAACCATGAGAAATAGTATGCAGTGCGTGTAAAACAATTTTGACATTTAAAATCAATACAAGTACGAAAAATCGAAAGGCAAGGAATAGTAATGACAGTAAGTAACTTTGAAATGTTCAAAATTAAAATTGAGAAAGTCAACTTGGAGCAAAGACAGACGGGGATAAATATTATCCTAGGGACTGTATCCAAAACAAAATTCGAAATATGTAATTAAGTTATTAAAAAATATATGCAATTAAATTTCAATTGAGAGAACCCAAACCTGCGTCAAACGAAACGGAATAAATTCATATCATAGGGAGGGTATCCCGAAACAAACACAATACTTTTACGATTTGCTTTTCTTAGATTTCATTCTCGAGTTTGGTTAGTATTATCCGCATATTAACAACGTTTGCATTTCTGCATTTGTTCTAACCCAATACGGTATCATTTTGGACACCTGCAAGTCCCTCAATCCTTTATCTCTGCTCAGAACTATAGAAACTACAATATTCTTCGCCTCTCCGGTCTCCTCATTATCTTTACCTTCAACCACCCATCGAGAAAATATAACGTGGCTTTCTGAAATATTTATTTTTAAAGTGGATGGTATTGGTTTTGGAGCAAGTTTTATGTGAAAGCAAATTCACGGTTCCTATTGACTTCCATCGCTTGCTTTTCTGTATAAATTTTTTGTCCCTCGTGTACCCTCCTGACCTTCTTCTACTTTTGCCTTACCTTTCCCCGAACTAGCTTATTACATAGCTCTCATACCGATGTGCCGATTAGCAGATTTTCTTAAGAAGATTTTGATAATTTCTTTCATTCTTGATTCTGTTTTATTTCCCCTTTTATTTATTAAGTCGCGTATTTGCTTCATTAAACACATGAACATATTTTATTTAAGTTGTCCTGCAATTGGTATACGACCGTTGGATAATAAATCTTTTATTGTTATTATTTTCTTTAGAATCGCTCCACTGCAGATAACAACTGAGTTGTCGAAATACGTATTTGGAAGTATCATACATCAATGCTAAAAGGGAAAATTACTTAACATATTCACTATATGTGCGCCAAATTCGGTTTTAATCTGCGGATACAACGCGAAGCATCATGCGAGCCTTAAAATTAGTTTGAACGAATCCCTTAATCCGAGACCACCGAAAACACGTATACATACGTCGGATAGAGAATTCTATTCGCCGTTCCATTCCTTAAATCCGCTTAGATTGTGTTTCGGACCTTACTGCCGAATAAACTCCCATTATCTCGCTCTGCATCACTTTATTACCGAGCGTTTATCTTCGTCTTCGCCGCCGAATCCGTAGCGAAGAGATTATTGCGAAAACTCCCCGCGCCGCCGCCGCCGCCAAATGGACTACGGATTTAAACTTTTATTTTGTTTTATAACGCGTCTTTATGTGCGCCGCATAAACTCGCCGATTTGCGTTTCTTAGCGCATTTTTACGAGCGACTTCTTTAGGTTAGTGTTATAGGACTCCGGTCTCACGCTCCAGGCATTTTCCATTTAGTCTCGAACGCCGAGGGGGAGGAAAGAAGCTGCATTTTTGGCGCGTTTCCGACGACGGGATTTTCACGATCGCTCCTTAAATCGTAAAGATTCCCATTTTTGAGATACGATCTCCTCTTTATTTTAGGTATGCGCCGTTGAGGTCGCAATTCTATTTGTCAGATTGGTAGCATAATCTAAACTTTTAACATTTTATCTGCCACGAAACGGTTTGATGTTTTAAAAGGGGTAGAAGTTTTTATCGCTTTCATCAAATGTTAGGACTAATCGCGTAAATTACGGTCTCGACATTTCTCCTTTTCTTATGGACATATACAATGGACAATAGTTGAAAAATTCGAGTTGATGCTGACTTTCGCGACAATCACCGAATATGTAATTACCTTCTGGGAAACGAATTGGTCATCAAAACTGTATACCGAACACTTCATTGGTTACAATGCCAGTTGCTTTGAAAGTCAACTAAATTACTTTACCCATTGTGTACACTTCGCTGTATGAAGTGATGTGAAGATCTTCATCATAAGATATCGTTTAGTAACACGCTATTATGTAGAGTATAGATGGGCAACCTCCGGCCCGCGGGCCACATGCGGCCTCGAGTAAGATTTGCCCGGCCCGCTACTGAATTCTTTCGTTGCATATTTGCACGGCCCGTCTAAACTTAATTCATAATGAATCATAAGGATACTACAAAAATGTATATTTTTTAAGATTACTCGCAGCATAAAACTTCTACAAAAAAGGTTGCCCATGCCTGATGTAGAGCTAAGCTTGTGGGAAACGATGTGAAGATCTCTGCCTCATCACCCCAATCGCAAGATATCATTTATCAACACGCTGGTATGCAGAGTTAACCTTGTACGAAGTGATGTGAAGATCTTTGCTTCATCGCCCTAATCACAACTATTAATAATAATAATAATAATAATAATAATAATAATAATAATAATAACGATCTTTATTCTCAAAGAAAAAAATGTACATACTATCAAAGCATAAATTACAAAAATAATGAAAATCTCAAGGCGAGATTCAGGTTTATGTGGACAAACTCGTTCTTCCATCTAGACCTTGGCCGGTAGTACCAAAAAGTAAGAACTAATGCCTAACCTAAATATAATAGCACATTTTTTTAATGTAATCCTTAAAAGACGAAACAGAAGTGTTGTTTAGGGAAATGGAAGTTCCGACGCATAGCAACAAATTACTGTTTATCTAGTAGAAACTTCTTAAGATAAGTTTCAAATGTTCCTCGACGTCCACATGGTCAACATGTGTAAAGCTTCGATTTATGCAGATGTTATCTTAGTGGTTCCCGAGTAGTGTGTGCAATGAACGAGTTTCTATTCAATTTTATTTAATTTTATGTAAATTTCGAAAATACTTTAAATTTTAACTTAAACATTTGTTACTTTAAATCTTAACTTATTTCAATTTTAACTGTATTACGATGGAGTTTTCTTGACATCCTTTTGTTCAGTTGCTGACAAGCTGTTTTCTCAGCTCTCATGGTTAACTCTCCGATGAAGGATTAAAATCAATTCGAAAGCTTGGAGTTATTGAAAGAGAGACTTTTATTTCTATTCATTTTTGGCTGCAATCCCCAATAGTTTTTCCATCATTAATATAAGTTTTAAAGTTTTTTTATCATTTATTAGCACGCTCTCACGCGGATCTGAGCAGATGAGAGTGATGCTGATACTAAAACTTAAGGGATTTTACATGTTATACCATAATATTATAGACCACCACGAAACTATTGTAGACACGCTTTGGGATAGTATCCGATTTGGGGGCATCGCGTCGAGACATACTCAAAACAAAAGAAAAGTTCGCATTTGCACTCTTCTACTTTCTCTTCGTTTTGTCCTCTTCTTCTTCGGTTCTTCTTTTACCTTTTCAGGTCGTCGGAGTCCATTTGCACGTGTAGACGCGGCTCGGAATAGTATCGGATTTGGAGCATCGCGTCGAGACATGCTCAAAACAAAAGAAAAGTCGGCATTTGCACTCTTCTACTTTCTCTTCGTTTTGTCCTCTTCTTCTTCGGTTCTTCTTTTACCTTTTCAGGGCGTCGGAGTGCATTTGTACTCAAAATTAAAATTGGCGCACCAATATGGTGATTCGAAATTTGGAAAAGCTTAGCAACTTACATGAAACTGGCTAGTTGAAGTCGCTAACAACGAAACTTAAGTTAGTTTCGGTTTTTGCAAAACGATTGATCGATAAAAATGGTGCTCCCGAAAGCGACCAAAATGCAATAGAAAATGACGAGAAAGTCATCCTATGGGACAAATTCGAGGTATTCGTCTTGTAAGTGCTGGAATTCGTCGACAAATTGTCACCATTGGATTTTACAACATGGCGGATCGTAAGATTTAAAAAGTTCTCCGATTTCTATAAGAACGCGTATTTTGGGGATTTTTGGGTCGCTCAGGTTAGTTTTGCCTTTTTTCAATAATCAGATTGTTCAAAGAAAGAGTAAATGTTTCCGATCTGAATGAGATGCAAGGTTACCTTGTCGAGGAAACATCATGAAACATAAACCTTTCATTCTAAATTGGTCTCTTCTTCTTTTTGAGTGAAGTATGAATTTGATAAGCTCAATGGCGCCATCTTGACTTGGTCATTCTGAAAACATTAACATCAGAATCGCGTTCAGTAATACTCTAAAGACGCCAAGGTATCCGTTCCTGTAGAAGTTTAGACACTTTTCAAATCTAATATGGTCCGCCATATGGAAAAAAATACAAATGAGGTCGAAATTTTTGAATGAATTCCGATAGTTTCTAGATTTTAAAAGAGCATTCGAAACAATAAGTAGACCCTTTTTATTAAAGACATTAGAGAAAATAAAAATTTGCGATAAAGCCCTTAACTGGTTTCAATCTCACTTATCAACAAGAACACGGAAAGTTAAGTGCATCAGCACAAATTGAAACTGAACATGGCGAACATGGTGTTCCGCAGGGAACGGTGCTTGGGCCGTTATTGTTTGTATTGTATATTAATGATAACATATTAAATACTATAATATTGAACTATTTGCTGATGACACAATGCTTTATATATCCGGTAATAACGCTCAAGAAATTACTAGGCTAATAAATATAGATTTAGATAACATTTACAAGCGGTTACGTGATAATAATTTGTGTATAAATTTCAGTAAATTTAAGTATACGATATTAGGCGATAAGTATATGTTAAGTAAAATAGAACATTTAAATATAGATATAAAAATTGGCAACTTCAATTTAGAAGGAGTAAAACAACTAAAGTACCTATGAGTTATCATAGATGATAAATTAAGCTTCACTGAACATGCCAACTATATACATACGTAATAAAATGTCTAAAACACTATACTTATTGAATAGGAATAATGACTTTCTAAATATGGAAAATAAAGGTGATTGCAAGGACTGTGGTATAATTTACGGAACACTTCAGTTTATACGGTTGTTGAAGATGCTTGCCTCGAGCTAGCGAAACACGTGTCACCGATTTTATTATAAAACAATTGTGTGCTGAGGAGTTTACCGATGTGATATTTGTGTCAAACATGGAAAACAGAATAAGAATCTATATAGCTTTCATTGAATCCCATATACAATTTTGTGCAACTTAATTCTATAACCTCCACGAAAACCAGATGTAAGCCCACTTGACTAAAATGTAAAAAAATTTTACAGGCATTTGTTATTCAATCATACGTTATCTTACATCGTTGAAAGGAGAACAAAACATTCTCTTCAATAACCTGAAAATCCAATATGGCGGCCTTTCAACTTGGGGAAGTTGATGCGAGTACTTCAAAAGTAGCCACCTTGAATTCTTATTCGACATGAATTTCAAATTAAACCTATCGAATCATATAAAACCCTTTTTCGTATCTCTTATACTTACGAAGATATTTGATGTACAAGGAAATGACAGTTTTCTGTTTTTCCTTCGTATAACTTTTGACGAGTTTGATATTTTGAACTTTCTCAAACAGATTTCAAATCAGCATATAAAGCTGCAAAACTTATCCTATTTAAACAAACAGTCCATCTTCAATAATAGGAAAGTTACCCATGCAGTCCCACTCGATCTGGGACACACGGTATAAACTTTCTTACGCTAAGTACCCTTTGTAATACATATGTAATTAGACTAATTAGAAATATCTAAATAAATTTCTAATATTATATACATAGCTGAGAGATTAATAAACCAAATTCCGCCCATAAGATCATTTTCTCATAACTTTTTCACTGCACACCAATTAGTTAGTGGAACGTTGTTGGATTTTCATGTAATTTCCTAAACGGTTTTCGATATGCTATATCGCTTCGCCATTTTGAACTTTGGGCACAAATGCGATTCTTGTTTTGTTTTGAGTATACCTCGACGTAATGCCCCAAATGAGATACTATCCCAGACAGTGTTTTGAACAGTTTCACGGTGCCCTATAACGACCAAACACACTTTCACGTTGAGTTCAGCAAAACGAGAGTGATGCTGATACCAAAATCGTAAAGATTTGACATGTTAAGACAGACAGTTGCAGAACTGTCTAGAACAGGGGTCTCCAAACTTTTCAGCCTTGGGGCCATACTGATTACTTCAGTGAGTTTTCTGCGTATTATACTTGTAATTAAGCTTTACCTAGCAAGTAAATAAATCCGAGTTATTATCATTCCGTGTTTCTTTATCCAACTTATCACAACAACAATAAGCTATTAGCAGTCGCGGGCCGGATTGATGACACTGGCGGGCCGTAGTTTGGAGACTCCTGATCTAGAACGTCCCATAACATCGCTTCCATCCCAATTACTCTCGAGTCCAAACCTACGAGGATAACAAACTTTTCTATGTATACAAAGATGTTACCGTCGAGACTCAAAGAAACAAACGGTGTTGCTTTATGACGACATTTTCGAAGCTTCTGATCACGATCGTTATTTTCTCTCTTCGACGTTCGAAATAATTTTTCTTCCTGCCGGAGCTCGTTCGAGAACGCGGGCAAGTCTCATTATTTCTACAATTACAATCTAGTACGCCTTCATCACGCCGGCCTTGTTAATTTCCGTTTGTGTCAAAGCGTCATTCGATATCGTTCCGCGCCATAACAAAGACCACATTTGGCAAACACAACGCGCTCCCCGATACAAACGGGGGACAAACGTAGAAACCGTGACGACGGCGCGGCGACGCGGCGCGACGGTTGCGTACTTACGTACATCGGAAAAAGGGAGAATAATGCTTGCTTCTCTCTACTTCGGACTCTTTTCGAATCGAATTCAAAAGCGACGTCTAAAATTTAATTAATAACGTCGTTTGGGGAACGACGAAAGTAACCACCACACAAACGACGACGACCGCTAACGATACCCGAAGAGTGACGACTGCATTCGCGGTGTCGTCGACGTTATGGTTCGACTGGATCTATCAATTTCGGGTTTTCATCGCCGAACTTGTATATACATATATACTCTTATACAGGAGGTGGAATGTCAAAAGCAGGATATGCGTTATCTCGCATTGTGTACGGTTGACTCGGTACCCTTTTTGGAGTCGCGACGGTTTTAAACGTGTGGATATTTCACTCGGTTGCTTTTTTTCTTTGTTTGTGATGCTGATAATGTCATTTTTTTCATGAAATAGGGACGAGATATGTTTAACGTTGTCAGGACTGTCAGGAGTAAATTTATGGATTTAATTACGTAAATTTCTGCGGGTCTTTTTTCAAACCTAGTCTATTTACGAAGTCCTTCGTCCCCTAAAACTGGGTTAGATTTCTGGAAATAATTTCTCTCATGTATCAACCGCTCTTTACTGACACAGAAATTTCAATAAACGGTTGTTATTCTTGCTCACACTGATTGGGGTAACCCCATACACTTATTTTGGCAACGCACTACCATTCCGAACTGAAAGGGACGCTACACATGAATCATGGCTTTGTCACCTTCACGTTTCTCTAGGAAGCAGTTGCGAATTTAGGTGCTCATAAAAGTCATATAAGTCATAAAAGTTAACATTTTGCATTTCCCCATTGGACCTAACAGATAAATCGTCTTTTCAAGTTCTGAGTCTTATATAATATACAGGCGGCCCAAAAGAAACGAAGGGGTTTAAATGGTCTATAACTTCATTATCGTAATATGATTTTCTTTCACTTTTCAGATTGCTGTAAAGAAGACTTGGAAAATTGAAGATGGAAAGGTACACCACTGAACAACGAACTGAAATAATTGAATTTTATTTTGAAGACCGACGATCAATTGTCTTAATGCGACGAGCAACGTGTTTTCAATGTAAGAACTGGACCGTCGGAGGCACGTTTACGATAACAACGCGCTGTCTGTGATCTTCCTCGAACTGGAAGACCACAAACGGTTCGACGCATGGAAAAGAGTGCGTTCGCGAGAAGAGGTTCAACGCAGCTTGTGTTACCGCGAACATCAATTGAACGAATTATGAAAAAATTTGCATATGTGCACTTATAAAGTGCAGCTTGTTCAAGATCTAAAACTCACCGATTACCGATTAATCTGATAATGAGTGACGAAGCTCATTTTCAATTAAATGGCTTTGTCAATAAATAAAATTGGAGAATATGGGCAACGAAGAATCCTAGGATAATTCATCGCCGGCAATTACATCCTCTTTAGGTGAACAGATTGGTGTGGAGTGTCATCCGAAAGGATTATTGGTCCATATTCCGTTGAGGATGAAGTCGGTAATGCAGTTACCATCGATGCTGCTCAATACTGCAGCATGTTGGAATTTTTTTGAGGCCAGCTGTGGAGAACCACCCACAAATATTCGAGAAGAAATTCGAGTTACAGCTCCGGAAAAAAGGCAAGGAAAACGTCTTAGAAAGAGCACTTACGCGAACTTCCAACTTAACTAAATTCCCCAGTCGTTAATGAGGTGTAATATAAAAAAATTGAATTGACTTTAAATGAAAGAAACTATAGACCATTCAAACGCCTTCGTTTCTTCTGAGCTAGCCTGTATTTGATGGCCTGTATCTCAGTCCGATTTTTATGTCGTCGTTGGTTTCGATGTTCCCCATCATTAACTAGCCGGTTGTATAAATGCAACCAGTTGCATCTCACTTCCTTTGATATTGACAGCAAATATTACTGGAGGAGAACGGAAGACATTTGGATAATTAATTTTTCTTGTCTTCTTGCTTCAGTTTCAACAGCAGGAAATCCAATGTTCATTATACAAGTCCTGAAGTCTTTCACAATATCGTATATTTGATGGGATCCTAGTCCAATTTTTATGTCGTCCTATGTTTTCTTATTGCCATCATGAACTATTATAGTCGGTTGTAAAAATATACCTAGTTGCACTTCATTTCTTTTAATATTAATCGCAAACATTAGTGGATAAAAAGGAAGGCATTTGAATGTTAAATTTTTCATTTCTGCTGTTTTTAGTTTTAACAGCAAAGAATTCAATTTTCTTTATACGAGTCTTGAAGTCTTCTACAATATCAAATATTTGATGGCCGTCATCCAAGTCAATTCTTATGTTGTTGTTGGTTTCCCTTTTGCCATCATTAACTAGGCAATTGTAAAAATGTAACTAGTTGCCCTTCATTTCTTTTAATGTTTTAGCAAACATTATTGGAAAAGAAGGAAGACATTTAAATAATTAAATTTTTCCTTTGTTCTCTTTTTAGTTTCAACAGCAAGGAATTGAATTTTCATTATACAAGTCTTGAAGTCTTCTACAATATCACGTATTTGATGGTTGGCATGCAAGTGCAATTTTTATGTCGTCGTTGGTTTCCTTTTTGTCATCATTAACTAGCTGGTTGTAAAAATGCAAGGAGTTGTACCTCACTTCCTTTGATATTAACAACAAACATTCTTTTATTGTCGCTTCAGTTTCAACAGCAGGAAATCCAAATTTTGCCAATGTTTTTCTCTTCTTTCAATTCTATTAGGTAGTTTCATATTCGGTTGGTTACTAATGGCATGTTTTGATTTGTCTTAGCAGGGTCTCCATTGAGTAGGACTTATCGCTTGCATCCTGGTGTATTCGTCATAGTGCACGTCTTTAATTATTTGTTAGGTAAGGAGGAAGGATCAGAAACTAGGTTACAGTCCCTGTCTATGACGGGAGCATACATTGAACATATATTTATCTATTTTTCAACAAAATCGACACTTTTCATACCGTAAGACTAGTTTTTCAATTGCAGTCATAGAAATTTCGCAGATTTGCTTTGAGAATTTATGGACTGCTTCCTCCACTTCGTCAACATCAACGAAACGCTTTCTTCCCAGGTCTCGTTTGAGACAAGCAAAAATGGAGTAATCGCACGGTACTAGGTCAACGCCGTAAGCTGGATGGGCCCACATTTCCCTCTCGAAATTTTGTAGCAATTCGTAGATGACACGAGATAAATGAGGAGCAATGTTGTTGGGAAGAAGAAGAACCATACCATCATTTAGGGGTGCTAATAGTCTTTAATTGTCTTACGCATTTATTTCCAAAGTCAACAACTAGGTTGAAACCGAAAAAGATCATCGGAAAAACTGAATTTGTGAAATTGTTTTCATTTCCTCTGGTTGTGGTGAATCCTTGTGTCCCTATTAACTCGATGAGTGTTTAGTCTTGGAAATATGATGGAGCGAGCATCCAATTCTTATCTCTTCTAATGACTTTCTCCAAAAATTGTGGATCATGTTTGGAATCGAGTTGGAAAAAGGAAAGGGACTACTGGAAACGTCGATTTTCGTAGCTGCCGGTCAAAGACGAGGTACCCGTAAGTACGGTGATCGTGAATTATCGCAAACACATTACTATAAGAGATGTTTAATGCACTTGCAATCTCTCTAATTCGTACGCGGGAGTTAATCATAATCATTTTATTCACGTTCACGTTCACGGTTTGTCAATGAAATCAATTCTTCCTTTTTTAAGCATTATCTCTAGAATTTTCGTCCAAATAATTTTCATTATTTGTCACTACATGTCAAAAGTCATCAAGTTTCCTTCTTTTTCTGATAGATTTAGTTCCCGCTCCACAGCACAAAGCAGTATTGCGGACGAATACTCTCCGTAGCCACAGGTTCTTTTTGCTTAAAGCAATGTTTAATGTTAATAATCTGCTTCTGCTTTCTAGATATTCATAGGTACGTCTGGCTACTTCCTTGCCATTTCTTCAATTTCTTATGACAATATTGAATGAAGGGGTTGAACTTCTTCAACTTTTTGGCTTGGCCTCTCGGTACAATACTCTTGCTGATGTCTAACGCCGCAGTCGTAAAAATGTTTACCATTCTGACGGCGTGGAGACTACTGCCAAAGTGGCAAATCCACGATCTCTCAAATTTAACAATTCTGATTGTCTGAAGTTTTTATCGATTCTAAAGATCTCGGTAGAAAATTGTACATGTTCGTGCAATTTTTAGGTAAATGTTTTATCCTTATATTTATCTTAAAAGGCTTAAGTTATTACCGATCTCGAGTTGACTATGAATTAGATGATATTTAGTCATTTTGAATAATTTAGTGATAAACTGGCGTAGTTAGCTGTTGAGCAAAATATTAACTGTAAAAGAAAAACTATAGTATATGTCGCCCATTTTTTTATTACATACGACTCCCTTTCCCCTTAAACGCTCGAATATTTCGGAATATTTCACTACACCAGATGCTATGGATATTTTTCGAACCAACCCCGATGATGTACCCAGCAGGGCATTTTATATTTCGCGCCTTATTTATATTCACGCCGCGTTCGAATAGGAAGAGGAAAAAACAGGTGAAATTATTTTCGTTCAAGGCGCGTAGGAGCGCGCGACTCATTTACCTTGCAAATTCGCTGGTGAGAAGTTTAAGCCTTGACCTGCAGCGGGCCGCTTCTTGGAGGGCTTGCTTGGCGCGAGCCTCGCTGTCGGCGCGCATCCGGCGTTCTCGGTCAGCATCCCTCTGGGCCGCCTCCCTCTGAAACCACAATTAATAACTCTTTATTAAATGCGCCCGTCGAGAAAAAGCTACGGTCGCTAGGTTAAATTAAATATTTGGGGAAGCGCGAGGAATACTGAAGACGCGTAACGGTCGTGATACCGTCGGGGATAAAATTCTATAAAGAAGAGGGATGCGCTTTTGTTCTAAGTGTTTGCCGGTTTTACGAGATTACCATTGTTATATTTTATGGATTTGATTAACATTTGTTAAATGATATTCGAAAGAAGAATGTTAACGTAAGAAAATTATCCAAATCTCTGACTCGAATGATATCGAACTATTTGTGATATCTTATTATTAAATCCTTTTACCTTTTCCTACCTTTCGGTGTACAACAATATACTTTGTTCCCAAGGAAAATTATTTGAAGGCAATATTATATAAAGCAGTTTAGAAATTACTGCTGGTCCGTTCAGTGATATTTAAATATTAAAATTTCTTGGGTTTTTAATACATTGAAAAAATTAAATAACAACTTCTTCATAAGGTAATTTATCCGAAACAACCACAATCTTGTTGGGATTGGATCAAAGACTCTGGGGGATAAGGGGAATTGCTCAGGATTATACTACAATAGAAAAATATAAATAATCCTTGCCTAAAGTCCTGTTAAGCTCTTCTTTGACAACATCTCCGTAAATCACGAACATACTTTGTAATATGAATTACCTCGTTACTTACGCCAATATTCCCCACTAAATTTTATTCGCACATGCTACACAATTTAGACGATCCTTTGCGGGACCTTCTAAAAAAGTAACTATACCTCCAAGAGCTACATATAACTTGTACGCGAATATACATATGGATATAATCCGATCCAATTTAGTGTCAGACCACGAAGTTACGATACGGCATTAGTTACGTACGTACCTCGAGGTAACGATAATCCACCAGTCCGAAGAACGCCATTAAATTCAAGTATCATAAACGTAGAAATCCTAGCACTCGAACGGCGCTACTACCACACCGCAGAAAACGAGCGAGAAAAATCGTCGCAGACGCCAAGATATTCAGCCGGGGCCAATTTCGCATTCGATCGCGGCCCGTGGGAGTCGGGAAGGGGTGTGTTCGTCTGCGATTTCAAACAACGCCCTTACAGGACAACAACACCCGTCGGAGGTCATCGAACATAACGTAACCACCACCACCACCACCACCATCAGTGTCAACGAGCTCGTATGACACGCACGGACGTGAACACACGTGTAAATATACATACGCGCGCCGAAAATTATGTGTACCCGGAGTTGATCCGAACACGAACGTTACGAACTGAATATTTGCATCCGAAACGATTGCGAATGGCGGGAGACAGCGCGGTCAGTGGCATGTCCGACGTGTCCAAAGCGCGGACTCTCTCTAATTAACAATTGACTCCAGTTTATTAAAACAGGAGCAGAACGACAACAGTAGCCGTTGTATTCAATTAGGGCCGAACTAGACGATGGTGCGCGTAAGCACTATGCAGCGTCGCTTGTTAAAATTGCCGTTGATTGCATAATGGCGATCGCGTGATGCATTTTTCAGGATTAAAAGTTCGACCGACGTGTGTACGTGCTTCGTTGCGATAACGCCGCCGCTTGGTTTCCGGAAAAATTGAATTGAATGGTAAAAAGTGTCAAAACGCGGCGTTTAACACCTAAGGGATTTATCGCTTTATATCCGCTCGTTCCAGCGAATGATCAATAAATTAACAGTTTGGGGATATTCTTCGGGAGGGAGGGGAGGGGTGATTGGCAGGAAAAACGATAATTCCAGATATTCCCGACAGAATAAACGGAAAAGGATTTGAAGTAAATATCGTAGGAGTTACTGACGTGCTACAGCAGTTCTGCCTCTGGTATTATTTTTGTTTTTTCAACATCTTTCTTATAGGTGGATTGAGCCCCAAAAATCTAGTTACTTAATCCTAACCCTTATACCATTCCGGGTTGAGCCACGTTGGAGTTCTTTTCCATGCCTTTCGCCGTGTTTTCTTGTCTTGCACTTGTCTTCGAATTTCCTTCCAGTTTATATTTCCTTTCCCCGCCGTTTCCCTCACTCCCTCTACCCAACAATTTTCTTGGTCTTCCTTTTAGTTTGCTTTTGCTTGTTTTGGCTTTCGAAAACTCTTCTTACCAGTTGAACTTTTCTCATTCGCATAACATTTCCTAGCCATCTGAGTTCTTCTTCTTCTATCTTGTTTTGTATGTGCTGTATTTTTAAGTTTTCTCTGACTGTATTTATAATTAATTTTTTACTTTATCTAGTCTTCCTTTCCTATATATCCTTCTGAGGAATCTCATTTCAATGCTTTGTGTTTTCTGTTGTTGATTCTTCGTTGTAATCCATACTTCAGATCCGTATGTGTGTATTGATCCAAGGTATTCCCTTAAAAAATCCTGTTTTAATCTGCTTGGGTATTCCTTTTTGTTCAGGAAGAATTACTCATGAGGCCGTTAAACAATTTTCCTGTTGCTTCGTATCTACGCCCTCCCATCTTTCTGTTAGAATTGGCCGCAAAAAATTTGAAATTTTTAACACCGGTTCCAATTTTCTCTGATTTAGACAGATTTCATGTTTCTTATCCTCCTTGCTGATTAACATAGTTTTTGTTTTTTCCTCGCTGATTTTCATGTTTACTTTTTCCAGACATTAATTGTATCTTTTGTATATTTTCATTTAAAAATTATTTGGCTATTAGAACCATATCGTCGACATATGTTATTCCTGATATTCCTTATATTCCAATATCCTATGAATTACCACTTTACCTGCCGTCTTACTTCTTTTATGCTCTTATCTAACACTACAGTAAACAACAGGGAGCTGAAGATAAGTTCCTTGTGCTGTTCTCAAAGTGTTCTGCTTTTTCCTGATGCATTCTGACTAAGGTTCTTGTTTTATTGTAGAGGCATTTTATCCCCAGTAATTATTTTTCCTCGACTCCTCTGTAGTGTCGTCCATATATCATTTCTATATACCCTATCAAATCTTTTCCTAAATCAATAAAGCATAGATGTACCTCCGCCTGCTTCCTTTATTGCCTTCTCGCTTATCTGCCTTATTATGAAGTGAAAAAAATCTATAATAAATTATATATATAATTGACTCAGGTGGTAACAAACAAAAACTAATTTTGTTTAATTGTGTAATTGGAGAACCCAGCAAGTAAAACCGACTACATCGACAGAAAACGCTGAAAGTTGGGAAGCGAAATACGACGGTCTCGGCGTAAAAAAATACTGGACGTAGGATTTACTCACTCTACATTCGGCTCCCCAAAGATCAAATCCCGCAAGCAGACGAATTTCAGCGAAAATTACACCTTGATTTACGCCACTTTCCGTTTACGACGTACCTACTAAGAGATAAATTTCGAGTATATCCTCGCACGTAAACTTTCAGTCCGAACTATTTTGTTGACATTGGCGAGCGTCCTCAAATAGTTTATTTCCTCGTATATAAAACCCTTTGTAACCCTACGTAAATAAATAGACGAACGGTCGGTTTTCGTGGAAGCGGTCTTTGAAAGTACGGAAATAACCGCGCGGAAAACGATTGAACTCTCCTGCCTACTCATCCGTTCCGTCTGTCGGTGGCGGCGACGGCGACGGCGGCGCGGCGGTGCCTCGGTGGTTCGTGTTTACCGGGATGATCCGACCCGCGCGTAAACTACGTTTGCAGACGGAAAGTTTATCGGTGTCTGCGTCCGTCGGTATCGTTCCAATTTGCCATCTAATTAAGAATCTCCTCGATGGGATGCATAGATCATCCGACCTTCAAACGGATGCCCTTTAAAACACTACCGCCCGAAGTTACGTATATTTAATCTAACGCTTGATTACGTCAGCTACCGGTTGGTGGATGGTATTTATAAAGGTGGTTCTAAATATATCGGTCGACGTCAGGATATTTTTAATCTTTACCTGCTGCGTGCAGTTTACGGCCACTTTCATAAAGTAGCTTTGATGATACGTCGAGATTATGAGCTACAACTTTTAAGCGTTCTTTCTTCTTTTTTAATAAACGGAAGTGCTTTAAATAATAGCACGGTTCTAAATATAATTTTTACGCTGGTAGATTTAAGTTTTTATTATTACTTAGGAACTTAAGGAACAACTGTCTCAACAAACATCACTATAAGATCCCTCAAGAGATCGTTTCAGATTTTGATCTCTGAAAAGTCAAAACAGTTGAGTAAGTTTCTCATCGGCAACGTGGTAAGGAATAGAATAAATTTTGGAAGGTGGTAAGAATGATCAATCCTGAAAAGTTATCAACCTCAGAAGGAGGTGATAATTATCAATTCTAAAAGGTAGCGGGAATTATGGATCTTATGCGAAGGATTATCGCAAATAAGATTAAGGACACTGTGGCTAAAATAATATATAAAACAAATAAGGGTGATTTTGTTTATTTTATGTGTAAGGATTATCAATGCTGGAAGCTGGTCAAAATTATTAATTCCCGGACGCGATAAAAGTAACCTCAAATTCTTGAAGATGGTACGGATTATCAATCTTAGAAGGTGCTAGAGATCGTCAGCTTTAAAAGGTGGTAAGCATTATCAACCGCAGAAAGTGATAGAGATTTTAACTCGAAATCATAAGGCTTATCAACCTCAGATACTGTAACCACTGATAAATAATATAGATGGCCCATCCAATGGATTGAATTCCCAATCGTTTCCATTTGAGGCCGATTAATCTCGTTAATTCTTTCATAAGGGTGATACTATATCATACGTGGGAAGTATTATCGCAAACTGTATAAATCGAAGTGAGCGAAACATTCTCTTAGCACTAGAAGCGCCAAAAGTTACGACCCACCCTGTACCGCCGCCGTGTCCCATTATATTTATTGCAAAGTTCATTAGTATATGGCATTAAACTTATGATTAAAACTGTATGTAAGATACTTAAACACGTTTATTTATTCATTTAAATCGAATTCCTATCCTTTGGAAAACAAAAATATGACAAATTATGAATCAAAAGTCTGATATTTTTGGTTTCATAACAAAACCATCACAACTTACAAAGTACTTCCCATTGTACTACGAGTAAATAATGAAATATCTATAAACTAGTTACTAATATTTGAAACGAAAATATTGCACAAATAATATTCTTTGCAAGTCCATTTATTGCAGACGTTTTTTTTTGCATTGGTGGCACTTCCCGGGTGACTTATTATTTGCGCATTTTGACTTGACCTGACACCTTGTACGTTTTTCTAGTCTTTCTGGTGTGTATTCTGGAATTTTTACACGTATTGTTGTTTTTCTATTATTAATACACTGTGTTCCCAATGTACAGTGCTGAGCATTAGGACATTTTTATTAGATTTAGCCTGATAAACAGCCAAGGATGTATCACCTGTTTTTAGAATAATCGTGCTGTAATAATTTCTCTTTTGCGGTCTTTACGGAAACAAATATTTCTCAGTGAGCTCTGTTGATTTTGCCAACGATACTAGTATTTTTAGACTTCAAATATTTCGCTAGCGAATCTGTTCAGCAGATGTGCAATTTGGTTTTTTTCATAAATAGTGAAAACATATTAAAAATTAGGTAACAGAAGTAATTTATTTTTCCCCGTTTATAAATAACAAGCGCATTGCGAGCGATCTCGTTGGTGGCCCAAGATAAAAATTTCAGAATATGCTCTTTAGGATTTACTCTTTAAGGATCCCAAGTTTAAAAAAATCGAGGGATAGATCCCCCTCCCCCAGTTCTGCCACTCCTTTCTACGACCTTTAAATTAGGGAGGCACCTCCCATTTACAAAAAATGTTATAGTAATCTTGGTGCAGCATATTAACCTTCCTATACTGCCGTCAAAATGAAAGACGTATACTATACTATATAAGTCGGTCTCACAAACCGTACGCGTGAGTATAGGAAGGTTAAGAGCTTTAAAATAAAGAAAGTATGGGCTCTGTAGCTACAATAGAAACGAAGATATTGAATTTTGAAGGTGCAAGATTGTCGCGGCTTGCAGATTTTGGAGGAAATTGTTACCTTCCATATTTTGGGCCCTCGTCGACTTAGGGGGCTAAAAATTTGTATTTGTCAACTTTTAAGTTAGTATAACAACGAAACCAAATTTCATGAAAATCAGAGGGGGTCACGAAAATTAATGATTGATTTTGCATGGAATGACCTTTTGAGGATTCTGGATTCTAAGTGCGATGGAATGGAAGTTCATGAAGTGCAAGGGGGAGGTTGTATAACAAACTACAGAATTAACATTCTGTGTGTGGAGGGGAGGGGGAGTGAAACGACATGTTTCGGTCTTCTAGAGGCAACAAAAGCAAAGTTTTTGATTAAAGCTTGTGAGAAAACTCAAGTGGAACAATGATGACTTTCGCGATAGCAGAATGAGCCGCGTCGCATAGCAGAAACAAACGTCAAATATGAATTGATACCTAAACACATAGGCTCGTCGTAAATTATATACTTGAAAGAATAACGTAAACTGTCCTGGAGATAAGGGTGGATGCGAGTGAAATGTATCGAATCGTTTAAAACAATAGTCTTTGTATGTTGCTCTAGAAAACGGTCGTATTCTTTCCCTCGTGCAATAAAAGAACTTTCATATACAGCAATTATTGGTAATCATTTATTGCCTTCTCCCAATAAAACTTGCTTATACTAACGCAAATTTCGTCTTCCCATGAAAAGTTCACTCCTTTTTGGGAGGTAGGTCCAGTCCCCGTAATCTCCTACAACTTGCTCTATCCTTTTGAGGTTTCTGGATTTCGAACTGAATTGAATACGTTCCTTGTATTCGATGCAGTAGATCGTATGACAAAACACAGACCTTCAATTCTGTGGAGGGGAGGGGGTGAAACGACATCCCTCGATCTTCTAGAAGCAACAGAAATATAGTTTTCCATAAAGGCTTGCTTATACTGAAGAAAATTCTGTCTTCCCATAAAAGAGGTACTCCCATTTATCACTACAATAACCTCAACTAAACCGCACAGCGAACACGTTTCACATTCAAGTCGACGATAGTCAATTAATTTTCAATCTACTACTCCTAATTGAATAGCTTAGATCTTCTCGACGTTTAATCGAATACGAGCAGCGCCAACCGCCACGCCGCGCCGCGCCAGCCGGACAATTATGATTATTGCGTACAATCGCGTCACGCGTAACTTCGTGCGTACACACGTACAGGGAGCTAAATAGATACCGGTAATTATCGGGGCGAAATGAATGACGTCCCGCGTGCTTGTTTAACATCAAAACAATTCGCCGGCCTGTCATGTCCGGAGGCTCTTCACATATCACGCCGCGGCCGGTCGTGCGATTGACGATGGAGGATCAATCGGACGGCGCAGGGCGCGAAACGGAACGAAGGGAACGCGCCCGTTGAAGCCCGCGGCCATCATCAATTATCGGGTTCGATCGATGCATGTAAAAAATGTCGAATTTTCGAATGAAATACTATATCACACCGGTAAACTGCTCACTCACAATTGTTGAATAATAAAATTCGGTGACACGTGTTTCGCTAGCACGAGGAAAAGCATTTTCAACAACCGAAGTGTAAGGTAATGTTGTTTTTTTCAGAACAGGGCATCCGAGAGATAATAATACTAGGTAATAATAATATATTTTATTTGATCAAACAGAGAATATTCCCTTAAAAGGACATACAAATAAAAGAATAATATTACAATATTACAGTCTACAGTAACGATAATTATAAAAAGAAAAAGAAAAAGCAATATTATTTAACAACTGAAAAAGAGAAAGTAAGCTTGTAAGTCTCAATATTTATATTAAACAAGAAAATAAGAAAAAAACACATCAGAAAAAAGACATGGTATTGGCGTTTTTGCACACGTGCCTAATTGGAGCTTTAAAAACATAATATTCGTGCGATTTTTTGGAATTTGGAACATGTCTAGTGATCTCGTATTATAGAGAAATAATGTAAAAATGTAATTTTTATTTCCAAGATACCACCTTGCAGAATTCCAAAATTAAAACAAAAGTTCCGCTTGGACCTGTATCAATATGTAATCTTGCAGTGTATACGCGGGTCATATCGAAAAATATGTAAGTAAACCCGTAAACAGTCACGAGCATAACTATTTCGTACGCGTCTTTTCACAGTTCCAACCAGTCCTCCTAGGAAAATCCGACGTTTCGTATACATGGATATAAACTCGATGTTTCGAATAAAATCCGACGCACGATTCGGATCCAGTCCATGCAGAAACCGCGCCCAGTAAAATTTAATGAATTTGTCAAATCCAATAAATTTCACGATAACGTTCGGAAAGGCGTGGGCGAAACCAGTTAATCCTGCGCCGTTCGTGTGACAATGACGGCCGGCCCGAAAAACGTAAATCTCGAAATAATTGTTGTGCGATCGCTTTTTACTATAAATAAACGCGCATTCGTTTATTAGTAATATCGCGTTGGACGTCGGAAAATGTCCCGATTTATAGTTCGGCTGTGCCTAAACGACGCGACGTTCGAAAAATCGTTGAGCGCCGATTTATGTTCGAAATACGAATGACCGATCGGTCAAGTACCTAAATCCTGGGCACGTGATGAATAAATCCGTCTATTTTTTTCGATTGCGACCATGATGGGTGTATTTAGTCTTTAGTGCCCGATCGGAGGAATAACAATAATAGGTACATTTGATTTGACCCTCTCCTAAAAGAAAAGAACAGTACAAATTTAAATAAAATCCTTTAAAGAGGCACGTACCTACCACTGGGCTTCGTTTATTGGGTAACTTTCATAGAAAGCTGCGCAATGGTCCCTATAGTAATTCGTGTGTGCCGCACAATGTCATTGCACAGCTTTCTATAAGAGCTGCCTAATAAATGAGTCTGAATTGTGTAGGTCGTCCTACGCAAAGTTACGAGAGGCGCCCTGTATGTTCTTGCAAAAATGTGTTACTAATTACTAATTTTCGTAAAATTTGACATTTGTTATTATTGTGAAAACATTGGCATCTTAGAAATTGATCGAGCAGTTTGTCGTACAGTTAACGTTTAAAACGTTTGTGTAAAGAAATGGAAATTTGATGAGAAGGTTTTCGTTGGATGATCTTTTACGATCTTAGTACAGGGCTAACTCACTCACTTTCGTTCAACTTTTGGTACTGAAGCACTGTCAGAAAAGACTATTTACAATTGTTGTCAAAACGTTCGAAAAACCATGTTTTTGAGGTACTAACATTAGAGCGGAAAATTTTTTCGAAAATTGGTTTGAACGCGTGCAAAAGTGTAAGAATCTTAAAATGTGTATATATATATATATATATATATATATTTGGTGACCTTATTATACCTATCTTTATCAAATAACCAGTAAACACTGTAATGGTTGGTACATTTCAGACACGTCACGTCAGACAAAACAGTATTCTTTAAATAATGATTTTGATGCAATGACCGCTGCAAACAAAACATTACAAAGATCTAGGGCATTATTTCGATTTTGAAACACACAACCATACTAAAATAATTATTAAAAAAACAACTAATGTACGAAATGATAAATATACAGAAAGACACTAAAACTAGTACCTGGTGGACCGAGCCTAGCTCGGAGTTCCCAAAATTTTTTGAATAATTTTGAACCAAATAATAATGCCCTTTATTTTAGTTTTGATATTTAATTTATATTGTATATTTCAAGTATATATAGTAGCACATACATATTATGTAAGTGTATAATGTTAACAGTATGTAAATTTACATGTTGTTGCTAGTTTTCGTAGATATTTTCCTTTTATTAACATACTACTTTCAGCGCCACCTATGGTTTAGTAGTAAAGCTTTAATTACTTATAATTTCGCTTAGCTGCATGATGTTAAAAAAAGTTGCTAACCCAAGTTTAGGCCGAAATTGATGAAAACATGGAGTAAACGGATTGAATCGAGACTGGGACCATGCTAAATCGGTTTCTCGTCTCCAAGCACTCGCAGATACTAAATTGTAACAAAATCTCTTGAGAGTAATTTTCGATAACACTTTTTATGTACCGCAGAAATAGGTAAAAGCGGGAAAAAATTTTTTCTTGGGACCGGGACCATGCTAGATCAATTTTGTGTTCTCGAATATCCCCAGATACTAAATTGCATAAAAATTGCTAAAGTCATTTTCGATAACCAATTTCATATACCGCAATATCAGAAATGTGTGTAAACCGGGTCAAAATGGATTTTCCCGGGACCGGGACCATGCTAGATCGATTTCTCGTCCCCGAAAACTCCCAGGTACTAAATTTCATCAAAATCGTTAGAGCCGTTTGCGAGAAACCAATTCTATATATATATACAAGAATTGCTCGTTTAAATATATTAGATTAGATTAGATTAATTTCAGAACCGATGTTCAGAATTTAAGTAATGTATGTAAGGAATTACTTCCTTAAGCATTTTTAAATGTTCTCGCACAGCATGTCAGGTTTGTAAAGCATCGACCTGAAGTCGCTGAAATGACCGACAATAACAGAACATAAATGAAATGAAATAAAAACACGATTTGATTAAGATAAAGATTGTTTGAACTTAAAGTGGTAAAAGAAGGGAACATCCTGTATAATGAACATTGGATGTTGTTTCTTTGTCTTTACAGGTTTGTAAATAGTGTATATAATAATGTTGAGAATAAAATTGATCTTTGTTTTTACACAGAAACTTCTCAGTCTATGTGACCGTATTGTCTCCTTCAACTCTGATAAAGTTAATAACTCCTTATACGTATTATAATAATTTATTAAAATTATATTTACATTTCTTAAGAAGGAAACCTTTGGCTAGGTTTTCGATTCGGGGTTTGCCTAGTCCCTGAACAGAATTGTTAAGGTTTCGACAAAGATTTTTTGATATAAGGGTTTTCCGGTTTTTTTTTCATAGTTTGAATGTGCGCATTAAATTAGTTATTTATAATATCAAAAAAATGTTTACAGATCCTATATAGCAGGATATCATAGTCATTAGTTATTTTGTTCAGAATAAAAAATAAATGTTTGTTTATACATTCATCCAGTTATATTTTCACTGATGATAGTGTTACGAAAACGTTCGTCAACGTTCTGAGAATATAACTATTATTTCAATCAATCTCGTTTAATTGACCTAATTGTGGTAGAAAACTAACATCTATATATATATAATTTCCTTATTTGTGTGTTCCTCTTTTTCTGTCTATCCAGAGCTTTTTGAAGCCCACCGATGGGCTAGAAAGCTGAAAATTGGCATGTATATAGCCTAGGCCAAATCCTAACGTAGCCGGATTTTTGATTTTTGGCCTGTGGGCGGAGAATTAAGACGAAAAAGGGGCGTGGCAAAATTAAATTTGTTAACGTTTTAGCTTATATTTTCTTTTTCTTCCTGCCCGGTAGGGACAAGCTTAACAGCTAGTATAAGATAAATCTCAAAGAAGATCATTGTGAAAAGTAATAAAACAGTCTGTTCCAAAAAGAAAGTGCCCCTCGTACTTAGATTTTTCATTCTCATTATTCCTTGAATTATTTTTGCCTCCCTCGAGCTCATTATTAACAGTAGCTATCTATACTCGACTCGCCGAACAGATGCAGTAGCAAATTATGGCAACCTTGCAATGCAAATGTCCGACTCACACAGCATTAATCACATGTAAACATATCAAAATAATAACCTCATTTTGTATTTGACATAAATAAAAATTGCAAAATAAGTACTAAAATAATTTTCTTATTTCTTCAAGTATGTTTTGTTGAATTAAATTATGCATCTCCAATATATAGAACTATATATAGTAAATAAAAAATACACAATGGTTTTAAGAAGATCTATGTAATATATAAATACAAAATAAGGAAACAAATAATTAATATTTTTTTTTTTTTTGGTACGTATTTATATAAGAAACAGTATCCTAAAAAATTAACTCACTGTACAAATAGGTATAATCAAAAATAATAAATTTTATACATATTACAAAAATTTAATACAGTAAAGGAATTAATTATGACACACTAAAACGTTCTTAACATGTATCTTCTTCGCTATTAGATGATGTAGACGAATCATCATTAATTGTAATGATTAACGGCTCTATGTGTATATCTATGAGATTGTCAAGTTCCCACATTTCCTTCTCTGTTTGAATAATATGTTTAATAGCATTTTACCAATCTTCAACAGAAATATTGTCAATACCTCGTTGAAATAATTCTTTCACGTCTGCCAATTTAAATGTGGTGTTGTCTCGCAACATACCCCTTCACTTGTGCCCATATTAGTTCAATCGGGTTTAATTCACAGTGATAAGGGGGAGTCTAAGTACCTTTCTATTAGTGTTTTCTATTAATTCATTAACAGCATATTTCGGAGAGCCAGATAAATGTTCTTTAATTAAAGCTAACAATTCTGCTTTTACCATGTTTTTTCATATGCAATACTATTTTCCCTCATCCAGTTTTGCATTTCTAATTTGCGACTATTAGTTATAGGTGGCTTATTCAATTTACGACTATGGTACGGAGCATTGTCAAAAATTATAACGCAATTTTCTTTTAAATTGGGAGAATACATCTCATCCACTCTTCAAACCTTTCTGCGTTCATGTCTTCATGATAATCTCCTGTTCTCTTTGATTCAAAGAGGAGTGAACCATTTTCTACAAATCCTTCATCCGAGCCAATGTGTGCAATTATAAATCTTTTGCCTTTGCCTGAAGGATTTTTAAGACCTGTACTTAAATCTTCTATAAATGCTTGTCTTGCAGTGACAACAGACATATCTGTCCATACTTTATTTACAGTATGTCCAGTATTTACCCAAGTTTCATCCAAGTAATATATCGGGGTACCATTTTCACGATATTTCTTAATTTCACGAAGGTATTTCCGTCTCCAGGTAATAATGTCATCTTTTTCTTTTAAAATACTATTTCGAGCTCGCTTATTATAACTACAAACATAATTATCTTATGATTAGTATATAGAATTTAAAGTAATAAATATTTGTACCGAAAGTTTAGTTCCTTTAATAATGATCTGAGAGTCGTAATTTTGAAATTAGGAATGTCATCTCTTTCATTTATCACTGTGAGAACTTTTTGAACTGTTGGAGGTTCATTTTTTAAAAAAGAATGAATGTACAATTCTTCGTATAGCATTTTTCATTTCATCATCCACCATATCTAAAACAGCCCAGATATTTTTTTGGTGGTTGTAATTCGTGATTAGTGTTATATTCTTTCACAATATTGTAAACACTGCGTTCACTAATTCCTGTAAAAGATACTATAATAGTTACTATGATTTGGTTATCGTTTTTGGAAAGATACCTGCTGCTTTGGCTGTCATTTCAACACTAACAATTTTAGAAGTGCTAGGCTCTTCTTGAAATGTTTTAAATATATTCAAAACCTTCTGTTTATCTTCTACCGTAAAATGTTTTGAAACTCTCTTCTTAGGAGGTGAGTTTTCCATAATGTAAGTATATACGATAATATAGCAAGAAATAATGTATAACCTACAAAACAATAATGTATTATTGGTGCACTAGAACGATCGATAAATAGTCTTCAGAAACACTGGTTTATGAAATATAATAGATAATGGATCATTTACAAAGAAAGCTAATAAAATCTAATATTCCAAATGCAATATGGACTCGATTTTTATTCTATTGTAAGCGGCCACCCTGATCGACCAATTACAAACGTTATTGGTTATGTGACCTATTAAACACACATTGTTGCCATAATTTACTACTGCATTTGTTCGGCGAGTCGAGTATAGTCATCGTTTTCCCAACTTGTTTAAACCCCTCCAAAAAAATTGATATGTCGAATTTTGCAAACTGCATCGGATAGGTATCTGCTTCTGCGATGTCTTCCTCATTCCATGCGAATCTTGTCCTTTCTTTCTCCCGCTATTTCTGTATGTCCGGGACCGCGTGCGTCTAACCTTACCGATCACATCGGTAAATTCGAATTTAATTAAAGAATGACGTGACCTATGCACTTATCTTTTAATTTACGTTCTGAAAATGTAGCTCTTGACTGGATTTACCGTTTTTGTTGTTTGATTGACCTGACAATGGTAGAGGAGAGGATATTTGAAAGATAACAAATAAACAATTCTGTGGTGAGGATGATTAGTGTCATCATACCTTTCACTTCAGCACAGGAAGAAATTACGACTTGACTGGCATCAAAAATCATTTCATTCTCTGTACTATAGATCCGAAAAAATTAATGTCATTCGCAACGACGCAACGTACGTAATTTCTTAAGCAAAATCGATATATGAAAATTCACCGTCTATACATATTCATTCTACTTCAACCGAATAAGAGAAACATCAAAGGGACATCTCGAAAAGCACTCCTCTTGATTACCGTAGATACCGATTTTAATCACGGACGAGAAGGTTGTCGAAGTAACGTCCCTAACTTTTGCGTACGCGGGTCGCAGAGAAAAGGGACAAAAGGAATTTACTTATCATCGAAGTTCCCTCTCCGATTCCGAAACTCGACTTCTTCTTCTTCTTCAAAAGCTTGACGTTTCTCCGGTTACAGACGCGAGGGAGATCGCCAAAAATAAATCAACCGGCGATCTATAAATGTATCGCGTTACGAGAAAAATTTGATAAAAATCAACGTCGGACACATACGATATTAATAACGGTCGTGTAGGGGTGACAACTGTAACGGTGATAAGTCGATCGGACGTACGTTACTAACGCAGGGGATGCTAACGTCACGTAGCCGTGACCGTGACGGGCTTCCGACAGGACAATAGCTCGCCGAGAGCCGCAATGACCGGGAAGGGGATGGGCGCACAAACCTCACAATATCAGCTAAACATGAAAGCGAGTTTTAAAGCGCGCCCCTTCAAAAATACTAACACACACGTGAAACGGACAGCCGTGACTAATACGTCGAGATTTCGGGGAGAAGAATATTAAGTATTCCTTTTTATTTCGAGAGCTACGCCCGAGAAATATTAATCCGGGTGTTTTACACTGGGACCATCTGGGACCTACACGGGCGCCAAATCAGTCTCTCGTTGTACACATGTTGCATGATTAGGAAGCTATTGTAGTAAAAATTACGCGATAGGGATGTAAGCTTTTACGGGAGGAGGAGTTTGTTTTAAATTCGTTAAATATATGGCCCAACAAAGAAATGCGTGTTACCATACATAAGTTCGTTAATTTTTCTGCGATGTATGTGTAGATACATAAGCGTAAATCCATCACATAAAGTCATTAAAATGAGATCAAAAACTTCTACCCGAAATAGTGGAGATCTTTGAAGCGTCTTGAGAATTTAGCAGATTACACTTTAATGCAGTTTCCAATTATCTACCAGTCAAGAAGCCCTTTGTGATCGGCGGACCCCAATCCCTTCGTTTTTTTTTCAACATATTAGAAATTAGAAACTAGCATCCCTCCCTCTCGTGTTAGAAAACTTACCACCCTAGAAATTTGGCATAGTAAGCTGAAACGCTTATAATTTTTCATAATATATGAAGTCTAACACTTTGCTTTGTTAAATTTCGTCGATTGCCGATTTTGTCGAACTTGTAGACCCCGGCGGGTACCTGGACCATCATTTGGGAACCATTGCTCTAATGAATCCCACCATGGATGTACTTACGAGTGATAATTCATCAGATAGTTGATATTAAATTGCTTTCATCGAATTTACTCGAGATTTCAACGAACGGACAGTTCGTCTAGGATAAACTTTGATTTCTTTTTTCTGAAATGCGCAAGCGAAAATTCATCAGATAGGATGACTTAGATTGCTACACGGAGCTTTCCGAAGCTTTTCGATCAAGGGCGAATCTTGGCTGGACTTCCACGAGTTTGACCGAAATTTCCACTAAACCACGTCCTCTACGATTTATAATTTTGGGAAATATTTAACATAAAATAAAGATAATTACCTGGTGTTGTGTGTGTGTGAGTGTAATTTCTTTTATTCGATGATGGTTCTTCCTACATATCTCTCCTCTCTTAACTTCTTTTTTCGATGCAGCTCTATTTTCTATAGATTCTTCCCTTTTTAAATTATTTCTTCTCCGGTGTCGAGAGATTCTTTTATTCACTGGTACTTCTTCTTGAAACCCTTTTAGTCCAAATATATTTAAAAACTTTTTTGTTGACTTATCTATCTTGTCAATTTTCTTCGTCGTCAACCAAACAATGTTTTATTTTTTTTTTTTCGGAAACCAGGACTACGTTACATTATTTCTCCGTTGTTCACGAAACGAAAAGTTTTAATTCACCATGATTTCAGTTTAACCTTTGCATATCGTTGTTATAGAAACCTGTATTGTTAATCTCCAGGTATCCTTGGTTATATATATCCAGTCGTTATTAGGAATTCTTCTTCTTCTTCTTCTTCTTAATCTTTTTACCCTTTTCTACCTTTCGGTGTAAGGGTTCGGAGCCACCGAGCCGTATATGAACACGCACGGTATCATAATAATAATAATAATAATATCTTTATTGTTCTCGAGATCATATAATGATATAGAACGTGTCATAATATAAATAACAAAAACATATAATAGTAAAATATAAACTCATACATATGTATATACGTAGTATGGCGTCGCAGGTTACATATAATATACACATAAATGTATGTATATATACGTCAAAAAAGAGAGAATACTATTGGGGAGGTTTCCATCCGAAATCGACATCACTCTCAAACTCGTTAAAAGAGTAGTAGCACTTAGAGATCAATATACTTTTTAACTTTGTTTTAAAATGTGGCAGTGACAGACTTCGCAAGTTAGATGGAAGCTTATTGTATGCTACAGTGGCCAAATATTGTGGGCTTCTTTTATAAAACGTTAATCTGTGTTTGGGTATCTCACAACTGTTACCATTCCTTGTAGGATAATTATGGTATTCACCCAATTTGACAAATTGACTGTGATTTTGTTTTGCATACATCAAGATCTGGAAAACAAAAATGGAGGGAACAGTCATAATCTTTAATTTTACAAAATAAGGCTTACATGCATCGCGACTACCCACGCCCACCATGTTGCGAACAGCCCGCTTTTGCAACTTAAACACCCTTTCAACACCACAAGAGGAACCCCACGCTACAGTGGTGTATGACAGCAATGAATGGAAGCTGGCAAAATAGTAGGTCTTTAAAACATCTGGCCTCACCGTTGATCTCAGCATTTTTATCGCAAAGCACACTGGTCCCAACCTTTTACACAATCGATCTATGTGTGTTTTCCAGTTACATCCAGAGTCAATAGTAATCCCCAGATATTTTGTATGGTTAACTTGAGCAATACTACTTTTACGCGTATTTAAAACATACCCAACATCCCTTTCTTTGTGTGATATATTGAAATGTATCCAGGCTGATTTTTCGTTATTTAACGCTAATCTGTTTCGGACAAAATATGCGTCGATGGCGTGTAATTCGCTATTAGTTGTTGTTTCGAGGTTATCGGCTTTATCAGTGGACACGAAGATGGTTGTATCGTCTGCAAACATTACCACATTTCTTGATGGTATATCATTAACATATAATATATAAAGCAAGGGACCAAGTACAGAACCTTGCGGAACGCCGGTTTTCAGCGTCAGTTCACACGATTTACCAGTTGCAATCTGTACATAATGTCTACGGTCCTTCAAATAACTTTCAAACCAGCACAAAGCCACTCCCCGGATACCATAGTTATAAAGTTTATTACATAAGATACTGTGATCAACTAGGTCAAATGCCTTACTTAAGTCCAGAAATATAGCCGGACAATCCCTTCCCCCATCCATATCCTTATATAATCTGTTTAGTAGCGCTAAAATTGCATCCACGGTAGATTTTCCCTTTCTAAAGCCATACTGGTTTACGCTCAGAATATTGTTTTTCGTCAAAAGGATATTAACTTATCTGCTACAAGTTTTTCAATTACTTTAGAAAATGTGCTCAATAATGAGATGGGTCTATAGTTTTTTATCAAATGTTTGTTTCCCTTTTTATGTACAGGAAGAATTTTAGCTACTTTTAGGATCTTTGGAAATACACCTGTTGTAAGTGAATTGTTAACAATTAAAGCAAGGGGAAAAACGCGCTCTCCTGGCGCGCCCAGTGGCATTTCCTTCATTTTCGCAGCTTATTAGAGGTCCAGATCCGTTTTAGGATTTTAAACTGCTACGCTCTGGCGCTACTGGGTCTCGAACGCCGGCCCTTCGCACTGTGAAGCGCGAGTTTTACCACTCAGCCACTGAAGGGTTGATTAGGAATTCTTGTGATGTGAAAGTGTTGAATGTATGTGCGGAATGGTTACAATGCTTTTCTATTTTTTAATCGATGCTTTTTATAATAATTGATAATTTTATTTCTAGTTACATTTTCTGCTACCATTAAACGTCTCTGGATGGAGCTAAAATAAGAAGCTAACACCCGTAGGGTAATAAAATGCTTAAAAGGTGGTGTGGGTGGTATCGAAAAAGAAATAAATAGAACCCAAAAATAAACCGAATGTCATTTGAACATATTTACTGTGAATTTGATATATTGAATTGTAATAAATGATAAATTTTCTAATGGTATTAACCATTCCAGTATTACTGTACTACATTGTCCTGGGAGATGAGAATTTGGAAAGCGAAAATTTTGCGTCGGAAATTTTCGTCGGAGCGTACAAGTCAGATTCGATACAGGGTTTGTCACAACTAATCCGCGAAAATTAATTTACACACATATGATGTAAAAATCGAGGAATGTAACTGCTGTTTCTAGTATCGTAACAGATTTGTCGGAAAGTAATTGTAAAAGACGCGTCCTTGAACTCGGCGTTACACACCGGCCGTGAAAGTAAACAATACCCGTCCTATCCAAATCTAGCGTGAATTTTGGGGCGGGTTTTACTAGCGTTTAACGTTTTCTTCTCCCTAGATTGTCCACAGTGACCTTAATTTTTCACATATATCACATGTTCGAAGTTCTTCAATGCACACAATAAAAACGACGCGATCGACTTAACCTTGCTACCGATATAGGGCGAATTTGACTAGCGTTGACTAGGTCTAAATAATAAACATTCTAGTTGTCCGCGTACTGTTAGATGTTCTTCAAATGTTCCTTGACAAAGGAAGAGAGAAACATTTCGGTTTTCCTGTGATGGTAGGAAAATATTTGCCCTTACAAATCCTGTTTTATCTCGTTTAAATTTTCTTTTGTTTTACTTTGATGCAAAAAGTTGTGAAAAATACGGTATTTCGAAAACGGTTGCGACTGTTCGCTGACATTGGTTGACAGAAGTGATTGACAAAATTGGCATAAAACGTATTAAAATTTCCAAACTTGTCAATCACTTCCGTCGATCAGTCTACGTACTCTCTTTGAGAGAGGCAGCTTGATCATTTTTTTTTTCTACATTAAAACTGTTTCAATTGATTTCGTCTTTATCGCTAATGGCAACGTCTCGTAAGCTAGAGGGAGAGAGCGGGAGGGAGGGGAGGCCATATTATCAGGTTTGCGATCACTGGATCTTTGGGAAGCAATTTGCTTCTGATAATTGTCCTTCTCTATCACGATTATATCAAATAAATTCGAGCGCATTCGAGAGATATTAAACGTGGCAACTACCGCAGATGTCGGCGACATATTTCCGAATCCTCAAAGAACACGTCCTCTTCGTCGTCTTTGTCGTCTTCGTCTCCTGTTAGCGTTTTAGTTCTAATCTCGCAGAAGAAAGGAAATCAAGATTTTCAATTTCGCAACCTGTCAGTGATATATTGGAGAGATGATTGCCTGAAACTGTAGACGTCTGATATTGCTCTCGGGTTTACAGGGGTCGCGTTCCATTACGTATTCTTAAAGGAGACCGGCGATCTACGTCGTTCGTCCGTACCTGAACCATTCGAGTTTTAGGCGAGAAATGGGAAAACTTCTACGGGATTAGTTCGCTTCTTCGTTAAAGAAATGCTTTGTTTTTCGGGGATCGTTAAGTGCGAGAAAGGGAATTTTTCGTATCGGCGGGTTCTAGTCGAGCGTGTAAATTTAATGATCGTCGTTCGGGTTGAGTTTAAGATTTTCCTCCGTTCCCTTTTCGGAAAGGAAAGTTTTAGAATCCAGGAAACGTATAGTTGTACACTCATTTATCGGAATATTCAGTATTGTTACCGGTATGAATGGAAAAAACATTTCGCAATGTCTGGCCGCAATACATACGCTACGTACATAAATCGCTTTATTCTGTGTTCTAGCGCGAACACAACCAAATCGTCGAAACGCTCGGTGAGATATCTATCACCAGGACGCGACACACAATTCGCTTTGTTTGTTTTGGAATACGTCCACCAAACACAAAGGTGCGAATTTCGCCCTCTTGTTTCGAATGATCGACAGCTACCGGGGAGTATATTTGCCGCGTTGAATGGGGTTTTGGCGGATAGGTTTCGGCGATGGATATAAACGCTTTTGTATTCGAAGCGTAATCGCATTTATGAATTCTACATTTACGTACGCATGGTTCTATGAAATTGGTCAGAATAGGATCGAAAATGTATTGATCGTTATGCGATCCGGTGATGACGAATAAACGGAAATATTTTGATTAGTATTTCGTAAAATGATAGTCATTCCAAGGACTGTAGTATAGTATTAGATTGCGCAGAAGTAAACTCACCGCCACAAAATTATTCAATTCAATCTGGTGATACACGTGTTTTGCTAACCGTGCCTTACCGAATGAACCGCAATTTCTTAAATTCTATTCATGCAAACATTGATGTTTGTACATGTGAGAGGGATTCGATATGAATTCTCTCACAATGCACGTATTACGCATTTTTTACAGTTTTTTTCTACAGAAGTGGACAACTTGCGTTGCCACAGCCTCCTGCAGTAACTGCAGTCGCGCTCTTCGGCTACCCGCCGTGGGAAAATTGCAAATTACAAAATTTTGATCTTCTCTTGCCATCCGTAGACGTACGTTTCGCGGTTATACCGCTCGTCAGTACGGCTTTGCAAAGAGCTGTAATTTCGTATACAAATTTTATGTATATATCGTCTGAACATTGATGTTTGTACATGTGAGAGGGATTCGATGTGAATTCTCTCACAATGCACGTATTACATGTACAAACATCAATGTTCAGACGATATATACATAAAATTTGTATACGAAATTACAGCTCTTGCAAAGCCGTACTGACGAGCGGTATAACCGCGAAACGTACGTCTACGGATGGCAAGAGAAGATCAAAATTTTGTAATATTCATGCAAACTAAATTTTGTAGTCTACAACTCGGGGGAATATTTTTCCCCCACTAGGATGCTAGCATCTTCAAACCGTACCTTACCATTTGATATCTTAGCGCGTGGCTGGCGAAACACTGGATCACTGGATTGAATTAAATAATTTGTGTGGTGAGAAGTTTGTCGCAGTGATATAATGTCAGTAATACTATTTGTATATCAATGCGAGGATATTTACATTGCCTTTTTGCTGTGGTTGGATTATGCGAATATCCATTCTTAAATAAATTTGAAGTGCTTTGTTTGGCACTGCATGCAATGATTTCCATTGGTTTCCATTTTGAAATTCTTGTAATAACAATTGTTTTTACCATAAGGCCTAAAATTCGTTCTTCACTTATCAGCACATCAAAATAAATTGTATGGAAATTGGAAAATGACATATTTTCTAGTGATGGTTCCGTGCTCCCTTTTTTTTTCCTGTAAAATCTGTGAGAATCAGTGAACTTGGCGAAAAAGTAACTTGTTACACAACACACTGAACGAGCTTACTATAAAAAAGCAGTCGAACAGAAACCGATCACCTCAAGAAGTCCATTACAGGAAACGTTTATGCCAACATCCAATCGACAATCGGAATTTTCGTTTGTCGTACGTAAAACAATTGTAATTGCTGGAATTCCGCGATAAAAATCACAAAATCCGTCTCTACGATCGTCATTTCATCGAAGCGTATGTTAAGGAAATTTTCCCGAATCAGTCGACGCTGCGGAAAAATTATCTTAGGAGAGCTTATTAATCCATAACGGATGAAATTCAAACATTATCGAAAATTTTAATATCAGTAAACTAGACATCAGATGTAGTCCAGTCATTATATACATTTGGAACGCCAAATTTTTTTATATGTTGTTAGGAAGTATCAGGAGATTTTAAAATTGCGAAATTCAGGTTCATTGTATCAATCATTACAACTTGATTTTACAGATACATGGCCAATGTGATCGTTGGATCTTTGGAATCAAACCAAGCATCTTAAAATTTATTAATTCAATTCAGAATTTCAGGGCAAATAGTACTACAATCGCACAATTATTCACTACCTCCCTATCACTACTTTAATCAGAAGTTTGTAATGAGAACGTACTCATCTCAGTAAGCAACGCAGGCTCTTTACATGAAAGAGGTAGGAAACGCTTCGAAAGTATTATCTCCAACGTATGTTGTATTTAACATGCTTGATTCATGGGGATTCACTATGTGGCAAAGGAAATTAGTGAACAATTCTTAAAGGCACTGTCTTTTTCTTTTGTGCGAGCCTCTTTGTACATGTACAAAGATCGGTAAAAATCTTTGTACATGTACAAAGATCGGTAAAAATCTTTGTACGAGAGATTTTTAGTTTGTACAATTTAATAATGGTAACTGAGCAGTGTTAAAAATCGACAATCGTACATAAATTATGAAGCGATTTATGAATGGAGAAACAAAGCTAAACACAGCTGCAAGCTGGAAACAAAAACTAAGGATCAAGTGTAAAATAACTTTATTCCAGTGGAAAGTATAACAATCTTGTTACTTCAACACTACCTTCATTTAAAAAAAAAACAATGATTTCAACGAAGCGAGCTATTAACTACCCCTAAAAAATCTTTGTACAATGTACAAAGACGTTAAAAATCTTTGTACGGAGCAAATAACCTTTGTCTCGTACCAAAAAAAGAAAACAGTGCTTAGAGGTTGATTTGCTGATATTTTTAGTTTTAAAAAATTTTTGGTTAAAGCACCATACAAGATACCACCCAAAAAAAAAAAAAAAAATTCCGCCCTATACACGATTACAGTGAGGGTGGAGTAAACGCGTTTTCAATCTGTCATAAAAATCGACAGCTTCCTGGTCGTAAGTCAAAATGAATGGGAAAGAACAAGAGCTTCCAAGCTAACCAAATGGAAATGAAAAGAAGTATTTGAAGAAACTGCATAATTGGAATAAATTTGATAAAATACACTCCTAGAAAGGCACCCAGAAAGCATAACACATAAAGCTCGGTTCGTGCTAGAGAAACACATGTCATTGAATTTTATTATTAAACATGGATGTGAGGATTAGGAGTTTAACGATGTGATATAGTGTCAGCAAGACAAGACCCTTTAAAAGAATGGCACCTCGCTTAACTCCACCACCTCGACCAACACTAATAGTACGGGTCACGTTCGTTTCGGCTGCATGTTACTACACTACCAATCTTACAAAAATTAAGGAAATAATTAGAAGTTTAGACGAGGAAGGTATGGCGGTCCCAGTCACAACGGTAAAAAACTTTGAGAGGAAAAGGTTTACAAAACGATTGGGCTATTATTTCAACTAATTATGCCGTAATTCCTAGTGCAATAATAAATTTAGAAAGCGGATGCTTAACATTAGTTGATTCTATCAATTTTTGTAAATAGTAGCATAAGAGAAATATATTGTGGCTCGAGCTATAAAGGAAGTAAAATTAAAGAAAAGCATGAAACTGTGTTTACTACAAATCCAGATTTTGATTTTGATTCAGAAGTTGTGGAAAATCTAGTTTGTATTTTTCTGGGGACGAAAGTGTCAAAAACGTAAATCACAATGTTCCAGCAATCACTCGTTACAGATTTGTTCCTGTAACATGCGCAGATGTAAAGATCTTTTTTCCCAATTAAAGTAGTTATTGTCGGATAGAAGGCGGTAAACAATAAAAAAAACAATTTATTGTTAGCTGTATAAGATATAATTAAAATACTTTTACCACACCTTTATTTTATGCTGTTTTAAACCACTGTACTCCCCGAATATTATTAGGTGTAATACTTCAAACTTTACTATATTGTACAGTTTATATCAGTAGTAAATAATAAAACTAGTAAAACAATAATATCTACTCAATTCCTCACAAATGCCTTTTATTTTTTAAATGCCTATTTTTTTTGAAGGTTTAATGTCTTCTTGTCTGCAAATTTTAACGATTTTTAGTGGATAACCATCCGGGTTCTAGTCATTACTAATTACGTATAAGTTAAATTTGCTTTGCCATCAAACAGTGTTGAGAGGGACTACGGGTTATTGCAAATCTGATTACAAATAATTTCGTCCAATCTCGATATGGTCAACTTCGAGATACATATCCGAAAGTATCGAAATTGGCGTTCGTATCGGCAAGAATCGTTTTATTAGAGATCATTCAAACTAATAAGGCGAAAGAATATTTTTGGTATCATTAAATAGTGCACACTGGATTGACGTCCTTGCTTCTCCTAATTTTATGTCGCGCCTTGCACCTTAATTGGAGATAAGGACCGGTTTACACAACTTAATGATAACACACAAATCTTACTCATTAAGAATCATAAACTTCTCGAATTAAGAAATTGGGAACGGAAGGAAACACCGCAACATCAAAGAGGAAACTTTCAAACAGTAACAATAATAATAAAGATAATAATACTCCCCTTTGTGTTGATCGTAATATAATACAAAGCCAGTTCCAGACATACACAAGAAGTGCGTAGATTTTAATTTTCTGCAGTACAATGCGACGCGATGCTTTATTTTAACGGAACGACAGAGTAAACAGACGCGCCACAGGAAGCAATACCTCACGATTCGTCTCTTTGTGCTAAATTTAACATGCATTGTCCGAAGAGACAGCTTCGAGGAATACAAATTTTTGTGGAGGAAATGTATAGGACAAAACCGATACCACCTTTACCCAGAGAAAGAGTCTTAGAAAGTCGATAAGTCTGGAAATTTATTCGAAACCTTGCATTTATATTCGTAATTTTTTCGTTTTTAGATTCTTACAGCTTTTCAAACGACGGGCGAGTTAATCAAAGATCAAATAATAAGGATAGTAAAGTGAGCAAAATGCGCAATTTGACCCAAATCGTTTTAAACAGGACCAAGAAATTAGTCATAAGAGCTTACTTTAACCTTCCTATACTCACGTCAAAATGAAAGACGTATACTATACTATATAAATCGGTCTCACAGACCGTATGCGTGTGTATAGGAAGGTTAACGACTGTGAGGAAAGACGAATTTTAAGAAAACACAAATTTTCGCCTTCGCTTTGCACTTCTTCTTCCTTCTTGGGTAAAACCAACATACTCTGGTTAAGGTGTTGCTAGTTCCTTAATCTATTTTTTCCGATTGTTATTGTTTAAAGCCAATCTATTAATTCGCCCATTTCATTTCCTCTCGTGCTGCCATTGCTTCCTATTCTATCGGTCAAGTGATGAAAACTGCACGATAATCCTAAAATAGGGCAGTCTGCCAATATTACAATCATTTATTGTTAGAACTTTTTATGAAAATTACTTAATGCCCCATAAAAGGGAAACACACAATACCAGGACGAAATAAACATGCACAACGCTTATTTCACATTCTATCATTTACGCGATATCCGGACGTAATCAAATCCGATAATTCTAACCGAAGAAAAAGTCGTATACAATGGAATGAATCGACGACGACGGTGGCACGACTCCGGATTGCGGTAGGCCCGCAAAATCCAATTTATCAATCGAGTGCGACCGTGACCGCGCGACCTGTGGCACCGGACGTGCCCGGAATAAAATCGCCGCGGATCTATCGAAATTCCAGACACCTCGGTCGTCGTCTCGGTAGCTTTAGCTAGAAACCGATCGTGTGCTTTTACGCTCGCGGCATTTTTATGGGGCGCGCGTTGAAGAATACGCCGCGACAGCGACTTCAAAGCGAGCGACGTGGATGGATCCGTCAGTACGATGATGAAGTACGGAGAAAAACGCGAAAGTGGACAAACAAGTTGTTGAATTCTCCTTTGCCGACCTGGTTTGGCTTTAGATTTGTACACACAAAGGAATAAGAATGTTTTTTCCCCGGTTCGTTCGAAAAATTGTCTGACGAAAGAAATTCTGAAGAAATTCTGCTTTCTTAAATTATAGCACGTAGATGGTTAACGTCGAAGCTTTGTAAACGCTGACACCAATTAATAGGGTACGAAAAGACCGAAATAAATATTTACTAGCATCTGGGATTGTGAAACCTGGCGGGGATTGGACGGCAAAATAAAAAATTGTAAAATCTCTAAAACTAAACTAAATGTTAATATAATAAATATTGAATGCCCCAGCTTAGAAGTGTTCGATTTTCTCGAAAAGTACAGTGTTGATGTAGTCGTGTTTCGGTGGAGACATTCCCCTATTCGCGTAGAAATACCCGCAACAGCTGTTAAGAAATTCTGACCATTTCCTTCGCAATTTTGGGATTGAGCGCGTCCTAGTGCTCTGGTGGTTAATATAAATACACTTCTCAAATATCGTAAGGCAACCTGGCGTGGTAATGGAGATCGGCGTTCTTGAAGATTCCATAACACGCTCCAACGAGGGTGCGTTACAGAAACGAATCTTACAGATTCCTTGTTGCTGAAAACGAAAGTGGCCGCAGAAATTGTATAGCACTTCAGGCCTTCGAGTAACATTAGATCAAATGGTCAAAAAAAAAAGAAAGGGGTCATTTTGTCCAAAATTTATCAACAAAAAAAAAAACAGCATCGTATAGTACTACTTCTCGGACTTAAAATCAATTTTTCGATTGCCGGTCTGCATGATTCCTTTTAGCTGAGATTTGCCAGTTTGAATTGGTGATAGATACTGATCGTACGTATTAGAGATCTAATGAACCATTGCTATCAATCATGCCGACTCACAGATCTGCAAACAATGAGTTTTTGAAAGAAATCAGGATCTATTCCTCCACAATAAATTCATAAATTTGGACATTTTTTGATCATTTAAAGTTACTCGAAAACCAGACGTGCTAGACAATTTCTGCAGCCGAATTCGTTTTTAGGTTCAAGCAATCTACAAGATTCACGGTCATCTTTCCAACTAATAAAATCTCCACTTCAGCGAGCTTGTGTAATTGGAGACTGGCAGTTTTACGGTAGCCATCAAAAAGCAAAAAAGATTCCCACTAAATTTCAAAAAAAAAAAAAAAAATAGGATTTCCCTATTTGCCCGATTTTAATGTAAAAAAGGATCATAAAACTTGAAAATTTACATTTTTTTTCCATTCAAAAAACCGCAGAAAAATCTCGAGTCTGAGCCAGTATTCGGAAAAACACGCCTAAAAATAATCGGAAACAAACGTGCTAGATAATTTCTGTCGTCGGATTCGTTTTTAGGTTCAAGAAATCTACAAAAGTCTCGGTCATTTCTGCAACTAACATCATCCACTTCAGTAAGCTTGTTTAATCGAAGAATGGCAGTTTTACGGTAGGCATGAAAATCAAAAAAAAAAAAAAAATCCCGTTAAACTTCAACAATTTTGTGCACCGATGGTTGAACGAGGGTTTCCCTATTTGCGCAATTCCAATGTGAAAAAGGATCATAAAAATTGAAAATTTACTTTACATCTTTTTTCCATTCAAAAAACCGCAGAAAAATCTCGATTCTGGGTCCGTATCCGAAAAAGCACGCCTAAAAATAATTGGAAACATTTCGTTTATTTATTCATTTATTTATTTTAAATAGGGAAATTAAATGTAAAAACAAGTTAAAAAAATAAACGATTTTTGGGGTTAATTGGTTAAATTACTTTACACACGAAAAGGTAGAAAATAAAATTCTACATAAATTATCTCACTGACAATGAGATTTATGTGAGAGTTATGTAGAATTTTATTTTCCACTTTTTCGTGTGTATTTCTAACTCTCTCCAAGCTCCTGAAACTATTTTACAAACCAAATTATTTGACATTTTCCAAATATTCAGTAAGACAAAGGAACCTGATAAAAATTCCCGATATGGAACGACTTCTCGCGAGCTGTATAATAATTATAAGATCATTCTTGGGTTATTTACAAAATCGTAGTTTTTCTCAAAATTCTACACACTTAAATATGCTTAGTTGTTGGCGAGAACGGAATGAGATCCCCAATCTCCTTTGGAAGACTCGGAAGCTGATAATCAAAATTTTGATTCGCGCGACGTTGTAACTAATTTGAATGCAACTTCCTGTCAGATGTCCATATGTATCATTCGTGGATCTTTCATAAAAATAGAACTTTTTCTTCTTCCTCTTCTTTTTTGCTTTAGTCCTTCTATCCTTACTATGTTGGATGACTAACTTTTTCTAACTTTGAAAATCTGTAGTTGGAAATGTCCTCAATCTTCTGTTTCGGTTTCGTAATTTCGAAACTACATTTTTTTCGATCTGTCTGATCACGTTAAATATTTTGGGAACACTGTGACCAAAATTCCACCTGGATTATGCGTTGGTTACTGACAAAATCAGATTTCTTCGAGATTCAATGCATTTTCTTCTTCCTCAACTCCACCGTGAGACATTTTTTGCCTAAGCTAGGGTTTGGAGACTATTTTAACCAGACGTGCATTCGGAAGAAGTTATGATTGATGAAAAGTTACACACAGCTAGTAACAAGAGATTCCCATCAAAAGAACAAATTGGGAATGAGATCTCTACAAGACGAATGTTTCTTCCTACAACTTTGCAAGGTGAATGTTGCCTTCTATCTAGGATATAAATTGATACTGTACTAGATGATTGTACGGCCATTTCTAATTTGAGAAGAAACGATCTGGTTCTCGACGAGCGATTGACATATCCTCTTGATGAAATGTGTTCAAAATCAAATTTGTCTAATCCTATAAGGCTGGGGCCTTGGGAGGTCCGTAAGTAATTTACATACTCATCGAGATGAAATAATGATCTGTAGAGGATTTCTGTCAAAACTCCCTACCATATCTTTATGGAGAATAGTTTGCAAATCTGATAAAGCCTTGCGTTTGGATGGCTATGACTCTCTACAATCACCTTCCTAAAAGACATAAGAAAGAAGTGCGCTTATGTTCCACACTTAAAGACGTAGTATCTTCTCAAAAAATGGGGTGTGTCCATTCATCTTTAATTCCAGGACTTTGTAGTTAGATTTTTCTACGGTATAGATAAGGATAAGATTGACAATTATGGACAACGTTTCCGTTTCCTTCTTCTAGTATTTTATGACTAGATGCTACTGAAAAATATAATGTTAACCACAACATTTTGTAAATTAATAATTTTTTTATGTACCCTCCCCCTTCCTCCCAATTTGGGGAGTTTCTGCCTCTTCGCTCTGTAGGTTGGCATTGATCGGGTTGGTATGATTGATTGTTCCTTTCCCTGGCATTTTATCTCGCGAGCACGTGTGACTTACCACTTTAATTCTGTCAGCCGCGCCGAGGTTAAAGTCCTCTCCAAATAGGATTTTTTTTTTAAATTTAGGGGTTTTCAAACTCGTTGCTTTCTTGCTTCAAATATGGATTTTCCAAATAATTTGTGTGGATCTTAATATCACTTTTGTCGTAAGTTTATTACATATTTTAAATAACATACATTTTTTTAACTTAAGAAATTCTTTCCTCTTCAGTACACTGAGGATGCCCTTAATCTGAGGGCGAAAATAGCTGCAATAAAATATATTAGCAAAATCCAGGTTTTTCCACTTTGACCTCCCCGAGAGTCTAATACGTTGTTACTCCTGAAGTTTGGAAGTTACGTAGTACTCGTGACTTCTTCCTGACGAAAAATATAATATCACAACGATAAAGATATCAGATTTCGGCATATTATTTGAAAATGCAATTTCTTGTCGTGCAACCACTGCAGAGCGGACATCTGAAAAATCGTTTTACCCCATTTTCAGGAGTATATTCTTGACGAAATGCCCAAATGATGAATTCAAATAGGAATCTGTTGACTCTCTAAAAACGAATATAATTAGCTGTGTTAATTGAGTGGCTACGAAATAGTTGCGCACAAATTGCATATGCCAATAATTATCACGGAGGGAATTATGCTTTATTAATCGCGGACTGCAACCGGCGATTATAGTTTCGTCGTTATTGGGATTCGTCAGTACGATATAGTCAGTCCTTGTCAAAGTCTGCATGTAATTGATCTTAAATCCTCAAGATAATCCCCTTGTAAAAGGAGTGAAAGTCCAGTTATTTCCTTCAATTAAATCCTCAACAATCTTCCCATTTCCTCTTTGTGTTGCGCAATTTCTCCGTTTACGTTTAAAAGACCTTCAATTTCAAACGTAATCGAAGCGGTCGTCTTCATCGAATAACATACTTCAAGCTTAGATCAGATACCTTGCTACAGTCCTCTATCTTCATGTGGGGAATCATTCCTTTATTCTTTCCTTCGAAAGGTTCTATTACTGATGGAGAGGGAAATATAGTAAAACATTGTGTTCAACTTGATAATTCCCTCTCGTTGATTTTCTTCAGTCTCTTCGTGTAAGCCATAAGATTTGAAGATATCATCTCTAAATGAAGAATTTAAAACGGGACAAACGCTTCAATTTTCTCGAAAAAATCTTAAGCGGCTCGACTGATTTTTTCACCAAGACTTTTACATCGGAATAAACGGCTCGGAAATCCATGCGTTACAAAATAAACGAGGCTCTTTAATTAGACAAAACGGTAATTAGAATTTACGCCATCGCGAACGAAAACATATACTTTCAATTACCATTTTTCTTACGACGGGATCTAAGTAGAGCTGCAGGTGTCTCATTAACATCAAATTGATAACGACGGGACGCACCGGCATCGCCGCGAGCTAACGTTTGCTGTATCTTAACGAAGATTTATACGGAAACGACGTAGAAAGAGCAACAGAAACGGCACTGTAACCATTAAACGAATGCTTTGGCGAATAGACGGGGCTCGGCAGCAACGTTTTAGATTTAATGTTGCCGTTGTGAGTTAACGGACCGTTAGGAACGATTTTCCTCTTAAAAACACACTCTGTTGTTCTGTTTCGTAACATCCTTTTCTAGCGATATTTGGAAATAAAAGACGGGACTTAAAAGTGTGTAGATAAATGCCATCTAACGTCTTTCTGACAACTACATACACTTAAGATATTTCCATCGGAACGTCACGAAGAAACGGACTTAATTACGGTGTGGAAAGACCTTTACGACGACGTTGCATAATCGCATTTTTCGATCCCGTCCCGAGGAGAAGCGTTAAGGTCGTTTTGAACGGGTCCTTTGTGAGCGAGTCGCTTTCGCCATAATTCGTTGCGAAAGCTCGGGAAGGCCGCACAATACCGCGATAATACGCGGTTTATTATTTACGTCGACGGAAAATGTACGATACGGGCGTTCTCGTCGCCGGATTTGCATATTAAACCGAAAAATTTCCGCGCAAAAATTATATGCGCCATTACCAGAGAATCCTATTATTTTCGCTACCCCTCGTCGGCGCAAAGCTGACGAGTAAACATGGCGTAAACGAATTATAAGACGCATTAATATACGGATATGAATATCCGAAGTGGATGCCAAGAATGGGGGATAGAAGTTGGAATAAGATGTTTCGAAATGGAAAAGAATGAGAGTTGAAGATTATGGTTTTGGGCGAAAATGTTGGGAGGAAATGTAAAATTCCTTTTTCCACTTTTGGCGTTCTTTCTTGCTTTCCTAATGTGATTTTGCGATTCCCGCATGAATCTTCAAATTTCTGCTTTGCATTTTCTTCTGATAAAAATCGACGCGAATATTTTTACTATCCGAGTCAGAACTTCCTCGATGAAGAGAAGTAGGTACAAATTGGAAGCATAAACTAGGTTCGAATCTAATTGAAACCGCAACCTCAATAAGTGCCATTTCCACGCGAATAATAGCAAGATGTAATCGCCGTCTTACATGCAATACGTAGCCGGTGGAATTGCTAGAGATCCCAACAACAGGCAATATCGCGTTATTCGAGCGTTGCTTCCTACAATTTCGCTCGTCGATTGTAATTATGAAGTAGCGACAATATTGCAGCAAGTCGCCGAATTGATACTTGATTAAGAGGATGTTTGTTACGCGTCAGCGCGATATTCGCCCAATAAGTTGGTACGACAAATTAATCTAACGTTGAGAACGTTGAGACAATCTGGTTTTGTATTGAAGGAGGGAACTTGGAATCGGTGTTGAAACAGAGGATGTAGGTTTTTGAAACGGAATTGTTATTACCTTTTATGTTACACGGAAATTCTAATAAAATCAAGTGATTCACGAAAACCGGCCCTAATATTGGTTGGTACTTTTCAATTCTTGCATCAATATTCCTAAATCGCATCGTTTCGGGTTACTAAAAATAAATATAGGCTCAAAAATTGCGAATTAATCAGAAAATAAAATCATGATTTTGACTAATTCGAACTAAATTCTGACTAAATCGCAAGTACTACATCAATTTACCTTTGAAATCGATTTTACATCGTTTATAGACGAAGAGATCTCAAGAAGTTTGAATTTTGACATTTTTTCTAAGGAATATTCCTTCAAAATTTTGCAAAAAGAAAACAACTTGTCTAAAGAAGGGTTTTTATACATCAAACTCAAGCTTTCGGCTTGTAGATTTTAGAGAAATTATTTTTATACCTAAATTATTGCCGATTCCAAAATTACTAGCGAAAGAAAGACAAAAATAGTGAAATATTTGTCACATTTCTCGAAATTTTGATCAAATCACGAAATTTAGGAAATCTGCGCTCATCATTGCTTGGTATTTTGTAATATTTGTATCAATGTTTCAAAACTACATCGTTTGGCATTGTTGAAAATGAAGGAAGGAGAAAAAATTTCGATTTCGCCGAAAAGAATTGTTGATTTTGACTAATTCGAACCGAATTTGGTCTAAACCACAATTGCCACATCAATTTTCACTCTAAAATAGATTTTTACGGTCCTAAAAAAGCTTATAGACGGAATTTGGATGAAATACGAAGAAGTTTAAATTTTGTAAATTTTTCCCAAGGGACTTCGAAATTTCACAAGAAATCAATCTGTTTAGAAGTGTCTTGTGTTACATATCAAATTGAAGCTTCTAGTTTGTAGATTCTAAGGAAATTATTTACAAACCTAAATTATTGCCGAATACAAAATTATGAGCGAAAGAAAGATAAAAATACTGAAATATCTGTCACATTTCTCGAAAGTTTGATCAAATCACGAAATTTAGGAAATCTGCCCCCATCATTGCTTGGTATTTTGTAATATTTGTATCAATCTTTCAAAACTACATCGTTTGGCATTGTTGAAAATGAAGGAAGGATCAAAAATTTCGAATTAGCCGAAAATAATTGATAATCTTGACTAATTCGAACCGAATTTTGTTTAAACCACATTTACCACATCAATTTTGACTCTAAAATAGATTTTTACGGTCCTAAAAACGCTTATAGACGGAATTTGGATGGATTCCGAAGAAGTTTAAATTTTGTAAATTTTCCCAAGGGACTTCGAAATTTCACAAGAAATCAATCTGTTTGGAAGTGTCTTGTGTTACATATCAAATTGAAGCGTTTAGTTTGTAGATTCTAAGGAAATTATTTACAAACCTAAATTATTGCCGATTCTAAAATTACGAGCGAAAGAAAGACAAAAATACTGATATATCTATCACATTTCTCGAAATTTTGACCAAATCACGGAATTTAGGAAATCTGCCCCTATAATTGCTTGGTATTTTGTAATATTTGAATTAATGTTTCAAAACTACATCGTTTGGCGTTGTTAAAAATAAGGGATGGACCAAAAACTTCGATTTTGCCGAAAACCAGCCCTAATATTGGTTGGTACTTCTCAATTCTTGCATCAATATTCCTAAATCGCATCGTTTCGGGTTATTAAAAATAAATATAGGCTCAAAAATTGCGAATTAATCAGAAAATAAAATAATGATTTTGACTAATTATAACCCAATTTTGACTAAATCACAATTGCTACATCAATTTTGACTATAAAATAAATTTTTACGTTCCCAACAATGCTTATAGACGGAATTTGGATAAAATCCGAAGAAGTTAAAATTTTGTAAATTTTGCTAAGGGGTACTACTTCGAAATTTCGCAAAAAATCAACCTCTCTGGAAGTGCGTCGTGTTACACATTAAATTGAAGCTTTTGGTTTGTAGATTCTAGGGAAATTATTTACAAACCTACAATAGTGCCGATTCCAAAATTACGAGCGAAAGAAAGAGAAAAATACCGGAATATTTGTCACATTTCTCGAAATTTTGACCAAATCACGGAATTTGGGAAATCTGCCCCCATAATTGCTTGGTATTTTGTAATATTTGTATCAATGTTTCAAAACTATATCGTTTGGCGTTGTTAAAAATAAGGGAAGGCTCGAAAATTTCGACTGAACCGAAAAGAATTGATGATTTTGACTAATTCGAACCGAATTTTGATTAAACCACAATTGCTACATCAATTTTGACTTGGAAATAGATTTTTACGTTCCCAACAACCCTTATAGAGGGAGTTTGGATAAAATCCGAAAAAGTTTAAATTTTGTAAATTTTCCCAAGGGGTACCTACTACTTCGAAATTTTGCGAAAAATCAACCTCTGTGGAAGTGTGTTGTGTTACACATCAAATTGAAGCTCTTGGTTTGTAGATTCCTGGTAAATTATTTACAAACTTGAACTATTGCCGATTCCAACATTATTAGAGAAGGAAACAGAAAAATAGTGAAAAGTTGGTCATGTTTTCCGAACTTTTGACTATCTTCAGAGAATTTACGAAAACTGCCCCCGTTATTGCTTGGTATTTTGTAATATTTGTATCAATGTTCTTAAGTTACATCATTTTGGGTTGTTGAAAATAAGGGAAGGGTACAAAATTTAGAATTAGCCGAAAAGAATGGATGATTTTGACTAATGCGAAGCGAATTTTGCTTAAACCACAATTGCTACATTAATTTGACCTGGAAATCGTTTCTTGCGCCCCCACAAAATATTTAGAGATGCAATTTAGATAATGTTTGAAGACGTTTGGATTTTGACCTGAATCGTTGACTCTTCAAAAAATACGTAAGATGCTTGTGAACACTCTTGAGTGGGATTTCCAATGAAAGAATGCAGAATTCCTGCAGAAAGCTGGTTAAGAATCGGTTTCTCTTCTGTAATATTTACTAGATACACTTTCTATCAAAACAGATTTTATCGTGATTTTATGTATACATATAAGTATCTTTTCCCATCTTATTTCCCTACCGCGTTATATACATATAAGCGATTCATATCTCAATCCATCGCATCCACTTTATCATCATAATACGCGCGTTTATACGATAAATATTTCCGGTAAAAAATTTAAAGTATAGACGTGTGCAACTAGACGGAATAGATCATCAACTCGTCTATATCAAAAGAAACCTTTTAGCGTACATATATCTTCCTACGTATGTATCTATAGGTATATGTACATACATACATACATATTACCTATCTCCCCTTCGTAAATCTCACCAGAATGTTAATGTGTTTACACTATCAATCTTTCTTACGAATGTCATCGGAGTTTTTTCATGTAAAAACGTCATTTATGCAGACGGAGAAATTTGAGACGAGAATGTAATTTTTTAAAATTCAAGGGAGTGGTGAATAGGCTTATCTGCATCTCGCCCGCACGTACGTCGACGTCGTCGTTAAGAACGAAACGTCGCGAAATTGCCGTGCGCATATACATATGTACTACGCGCATTATGGTTTTGAAGAATGTACGTCGATCTCCATTATATTATGTGATAATGGGTCTGATATTTTTCTCTGTGAAAACGTATTCGCATATAATATAACAGTAGTGATTTACGGCATATAAAGAAGAGAAGAAATTAAAGATCAAATCAACAACAAAGCAAATTGAAACAAAGTGTAAGAAAATGAGATTTGAAACTAATAAAGAAAAAGCGAAGGTAATGAGAATTAGAGGCGAGAAGAAAACAGGAAAGATCGGAATAGGTAATTGCAAATTTGAGGAAGTTGGTACCTTTAACTAGCTTGCAGTTACAATAACAAATATGACAGATTATCAAGCAGAAATCCAAGGTAAGATAGAGACAACGAAGAGAATTTTAAGGACTAATAAAAAGGAATACTCTCTGGTGCCCTCGGAATAACGACATTAACGTACAGATCGACAAAATTTAAATGTGCTGGAGAGGAAGACCATGAGATCGATATTAGAATAAAAGTAAATGAAAGCAAATTCAGAGGAAGGATTCTACATGTCGGGAGGTTAGGAATGGAGAGCAATATCAGAGCACTAAACCAGCATATAAAAGCCAGACAGATCGAGAAGCAGATGAGACGGAATGAAGTAGTGGCCGATCTGCAAATTTTTGGTGTAACTGATTGGCATAGGAAGACGGGAGATAGAAAGGAAGAAAAATCAAGAAGATCTAAGACGCTCACCTATGAAATATGAACAGGTACTAATTCTTCGTAATCAACGGATTGCAAAGACTTCTGTAAGGAGAAGAACTGAAGAGTTCAACCGAGGAAGACGTTTTAAGTTATGGGAGGGCTTGATTCCAGCTCGTACTAAATTATTGCAAACTTGCATTTGTCACTGATTTCGTAAAATTTATGAAGAATAACGTTATTCAAATTAATTTAGTTAATTTAAAGCAAATTAATTTAATTTATTAAATTTGCCGGGACTTCTCAAGAACCACCTCAACAGTCAGCAGAAGGTATAAGAAAAAGATGCGAAAATTGCAAAGGGAAAGACAACAAAACACGATATTACTGCCAAAGTTGCTTTAAATTTCAATGTTTAACTCACGCGAATATTTTTTGTGACACTTGTAAGTTAAATAAATTGCAACATGATTAGTTTCACGTGTGAGGTATCTATTACTTATATATAATATCTATTACGAATTATGTTTGTTCTTTTTAACCTTTTTTTGGTAAAATTTTTGAGTTTGTATATTTTTCTATTGTTTCATATCTTATTAGTTACTTTAAAAATAAAATAGCTAAATTCTTTTCTGCGTATTATATCATGCCAAGTAATATATATGTCAACTGATTTCATTGTACAAGTACACAAAAAATAAAGGAAATTTCTTTCTACGGATCTAGCAGACCCAGCGGGACTAAATTTGTCTAACAGAAGGGGGCGACCACTGGAAGGTTAATACACTATCCTCTAAAGGTGGTCCACGTTTCCTGGCCTTTGACTGCACTATCTTGTGAGCTCCTATAATTGCATTAACAAAGCTGCCATTTGTTACTTTTGTGGGTGCAGCATTATATATTTTTGATGTCGTTATCCTGCCATAACGTAACTCAAACCTAGCATCACAAAAATTTTGCTTTTGGGTATTACGTGCTGTATATCATTCGGCATTTTTTCGCTAGTATACAGCAAAAACTCTACGTATGAACTTTGTTCAGACTTTCAAAATAAATGTAGTGTCCTAAATAGCCAATATCTTATTCAAAATCTCCAAAATATTTTAGTATCTGACACTTTGCTCCAACTTTTTTGCCTTCTTGTGTAAATTCCTGCAAGAAGTCTTTAGAGGAACTTGCATCTCGGCTCGGAACAAATGCTGCAAAATCCACAGTGATAATAAAAGGGATTGTTGTACCTACTTTAGATAATCTAGGTCTTCTCCCAAAAACATTCCCTTGCAGTTGAGGCAGGCCGAGTACTTTTATCTATTTATATTATTAAGGGACTATTACCGGTTTCAAGGCTAAAAATGAGCCATATTTAAACTTTTCTTTTCTTGTTTCTTCTATTACAAAACTTTATACAAGCTCTTGCCTTTAATTTGTACATACTTTGGGAGTATAAAAATTTTTTTTCCCTTTTTTTTTTGATCGCGCATTATTTACTACAGGGCGCCAAAGCCGGGTCCTCTAAAATGAGACCCTCACACTACGCTGAGATAATCTCAAAATTTGCATGTCTGAAACAGAAATTCTAAGAAGTATTTTAAAGAGGAAGGTAGTTTACATCGTAATTCACCACCTATTTATAAAAAAATTAAAAAAACAAAATGGCGGCTTTGTAAAAAAAAAAAAAAGAGATGTAAGAATCACGTTTTCTTTTCACATTTTTTCACTTGCCAAATTTTTTCTTAGCAATTTTTCTGCAATTTTCCGGTGAATTACGGTAGACGAGATCAAAATAAACAAATGAAGCAAGAATGAAAAAATCCATCTAGTCTTTGCGGAGAATAAGTCAGCGTAGTTTGCAGAAATGCTAATTTGAGTAAAACGCGTTTAAAGTTTGCGATTTTCTGCTGCCTTTTCCGTTTGGATTTTTACCCATTTTTAATGCTTCTGTGCACTTCGAAATTCGAACTGACCACGTGAGAACAAACCATAACGGCGTCAAGACGCAGGTTAGTTTAATAGAAGCAGGTAGAACAGGCTTTATATAGGAGAGGGGAGAAGAGCGGCTGCCTAACTGGGCAAACTGCCGGTAGAACGCCGAAAACGCGCGCGCATTTAAATCGCCACAATTCTCTTATTTCTTCAAATGTCACTGCAAAATTTTAGAAGGTGATTTCTGAAGGTATAACGATTCATAAAATGTTATAAAGAAAATCATGTTTTTTCAAAATTCTAACCGGTACTAGTACCTGAAAACGAAAATTGCGTACCAGGGCAGGCCAGTCAACTGAAGAGTTCGATCGAGAGAGAAATTCGAGTTACGGCAGTGTCAACTTAGGTAGTTCGTACTAAATTTCTACAAAGTGGTAGTTGTCACTAATGTCGAAAGACGTACGTACTAAGAATAACCCTAATCCTTCGCCAAACATATTCAGAGAGGCAATATTATTTAATTTTTTCAAAAACAGCTATTACTTATACAGTATTTCTTGGGATATTCATTATCGTTGCACATCCGCAATAAACAACTGAACTAAAGAAATAAGTTATATGTGTAACTTCGATTTGGAGGAAATGCTTCTCTACAAGTGGATTTGAAAGTCTGATTTCTTGTTGTGTTTCATTTTTAGTGTAATTGCTGGCAACTTAAAGTTTATAGGTTTACAGTTTTCTTGATTATATCGTACACTACCTTAATAAAATAAAACTGAAATTTTAAAATTGTAACTTTGTATTGTCTGCTATAAGATTAGTAAGAATGTATAAACAGCATAGATACAGATTACAGCGCTTCTTGTACAGCTTTATTATTCGACGATGTTTTCTCGGATTTACGGCTTTATTTCATTCTCTAAGTAGAATTCCTTAAGGGATTGTTGAAATTTTCTTCTTCGTTCGGTTACGTAACTAAAGCTTTACCGTCTACCAATGCATAATATTAATCGCCTTAAATGCAATATTGGTTTTAGCATCAGGTGTGCGCCAACACACCGAGTCGGCGTTTATTCAAATTTAATTATAACTTCGTCGATCTCCTATCGCGCCCGGCATTAAGATTAAATCTTATGCACACGCATGCTCTTCTCGCGCCGCAATAACCGCTAAAGGTAAATCACTTAGTTCGGTAGATTTCCGTATATTTATTTTACGACCGCGTGAGTAATAATAACGCAAACTAATTTAAATGATAACGACCGGCGCGCACCGTTCATTAAGCGCAATAGATATTCATATACAGATATTCGCCGAATATTAGCCCGGTGGTAATCGGCTAACGCAATCTGGAATTAGCCCTCTCGGTAAAGTGGCTGCGTAGGAGTAATATGTAATAATACCCGGGGACCGACCGGTGTGTGTGTGTGTGTGTGTCGACGAAATCCGAGCAATGGTGGGCGAATCGACGCTGTAACGGCGTCCGGGCCCGGAGGAATCCGGTTTTCCGCTAATCGAGCTTTAATTTTCACCGTAGCGGCTCGGCGTATTGATTGGCGCAAATATTTATTCTCGCCGGGCGATGAAAAGATAACGCGAATAATGTATGTATTCTAGTTTGATACAGTGATAAAATGTCATTTACTCAAATATGTTTATAGATAAATGCAATTAGTATTACAGGATTTTGTAAGCGTAGACACACTTTATGATATTACAAAAGCAGCAGCCAGAAATAGTCATTCTTAACCACCTTTCATGATCATAAATATGTGCACAACCGTTGGGAAGTATCCGGATAGACGGCGACTACGTCACGTATACCTCTGTAATGCAAACGCGGTACGATGCGGAAAAAAGATAAAGATAGAAAGACTCAAACGAAAAAGTAGAAAATTAAAATTCTACATGACTCTTACATAAATTATCTCACTGAGATTATGTGAGAGTCATGTAGAATTTTATTTTCTATTTTTCGTTTGTATTTGTAACTCTCTCCAAGCTCTTGAAACCGTTTTTCAAAAATAAAAAGACTCATTGTGACTGCTTATTTCCTAACATTAAGTTTACGTTAGTCTCAGAACGGATCAAAATTTAGAACTCGAAGGCTAATAATGATCTGCTTGATGACCCCTCATCTCATTCTAATCGAGATACCTAAGCACGATAGAGTGATATGAGCAACTCCTCCTTTTATTGGAGAGGAAAGTTTATGAAGGAACATTGAATTATGAATCGACCATGTTTTGCTAAACATCACATAGTGTTAAAAGTGATGACTTCGTTGTCAGCGAAACACGTGTCCTGAAATTGGTTAATAATTACCGACGTACTGTCATTGATACGCAACGTGATAAATCTACCAGCTAACCATTTTCAAATTGTTGAAAATCGCTCTTTAAGACAAAACCTAGGATGTAATGGGGAAAATAATAGGTCTTCCTTCCTCAACCAACCGCAGGCTTCCAAAAAATTGGTCTGAATCTGAGGAATTAGATGCGTAAATTAATAGGCGTACCTTCTTGAGTCAACCAGTGGTCTTTACACTGTTGATAATTAGTTCTTACGAGAGACTTCAAAATCTTTGTTACCTGAAGTAATAGGTTTATATTTCTCAATCCATCAACGATCTACAAAACTATTTAGAATTGACTCCTAAGAAAGATCCGGACAGATTTGGGGCGTAAAACAACAGGTCTGCCTTCTTCAGTTAATCAGTAGTCTTTTTCCAAGAGAGATCCGGTCTAATGTAGAAAATATTACCGTTTACTGTTCTCAGTCAACCAGTCGTCCTCAAACTGTTGATAATTTATGCTTAAGAAAGACCCCAAAATATTTATTACGGAAAGTAATAGGTATGCATTCGTCAAACCTCCAGCTACCTTCAAAACTGTAGCAGTGTATTCCTAAGAGAGATCCCAAAGGATTTGATGCGTATAGAAATAGGTATATCTTCATCAGACAACTGACGGTCAGAAAACTGCTGAAAAATGGTCTCCAAATGACAACCCAAATGGTATGATATAGAACGCATTAAGTTTATGTTTGTCACCTAACCAGTGGTTTCTAAAATGGTGACAATTGCTTTGGGAAGGTGATCTTAAACGTTTCAATGCGTGAAGCGTAGATCTATTTTCCTCAACTAAGTGGTTTTCCAACTGTTGACAAATGATCCTAAAATATTTGTTATGGAAAGTAATAGGTCTGTAATGTCTCTCACTCTTCAAGCCACCAGCGACTTTGAAATTGTTAAAGTTAACTACTAAGAAAGATCCCAAAGGATTTGATGCGTATAGCAATGGAATTACCTTCAACTAACCAGCGATCGTCTTAAGGAGAACCCAAGGAGTCTTATACAGAAAGTAATAGTTTTTATCTTTGTCAGCTAACCAGCGGTCGATAATTTTAAGAGCAAATGCAAATGATGTGGTCTCCCACACAGCAAGAGATTTACTTTTCTCAACTGAGCAGTGGTCTTCAAACTTTTGGCAATTCATCCCCAAGGACTGCTAAACCAGTTGTCCTGAAACTGGTGATAGCTCGTCTCTAAGTGAGAACGCAAATGTTCTGATATATAAAGTAATTGGTTGATCTTCCTTAACTAACCAGCAGTATTCAAAATATCGAAAATTTGGTGGTTTATGTGTGAAGCCATTGGTCTACCTGTCTTCAAACTGTTGACGACTGATTTCTAAGGTAAGTACTCAAAACATTTGATGCACGAAGTAACAGCCGTTTCTTCCCGACTCACTGGTTTATATTTTACGTACTATTAGATATTAAATGGTTGTGGTGCGTCCTGATTCTTCGATATAGTTTACACCTTTTTTTTTTTTTTTGAAGTGAATACTTGTTAAGGGACACCGGACCAGCTCGAGGGTAAGCGTTAGATTTTGAGCGTTAAATTTGGGCGGAGCCAGGCGGTCGCTTCGTGTGAAAGACAAGGAAAACAAGAGAGAAAGAGAGCATGATGTGCCAACGAGAGGCGATGAGCCAGAGAAAGGATACGTTCGTGCTTGCTTCGTCTGAAACAGGGGGAGAGATAGAGAGGGTACGATGTGCGAGCGAAAGGCGACGGGCCAGGCGGACGATTTCATTTCTTTTAACTATGACCCTAATTTAATGTATAAGAACGAAGAAAATAAAATATTATACATAAAAATAGATTTTCTATAACCTAATCCTACCGATTTCCAAATCATCAAAAAACACGTGGAACGAAAACGCGATGACCTCCAACTAAGGAATACGACAATGGTTGGGTATTCGCTTCGCACGTGCCTAAACCACCCACATCAATTTTTTGGATGGTACAGCGGATATTTTACCGGTTATGTGCAAAAAATTTGACCACCATCAAAGTCACATAATCGATATAATTGTGGAAATATTTTTTCAAACAAATGTTGGACTATTTCCTTCGTCATGCGGTTCTGTTCTTGATATTTGCTAGTTGAGAATTTGCTCTACAAACTGAAGGCTTAAACTCTTACGTTTTGTGTCGAAATCAACGCGATATACATATTTATTGTAGCTTGGGATTATATTGTCAAAAATATATTATTAAATCAGCGCAAATTCGTGTACATCCAAAACGCCAGTCCGGCAAAACCGCACAAAACAACATCAGCTTTAACCGTTAATCGGGCTTTTAATTTCCGCCGTCAACCCGTCATATCGATTAGGGGAATATTTATCGTCGGAAAGAGGAGGTTCGCGCTCCGGCGAACAGCAGACCGGCCCGGCCGTCCGAGTGGATCGCGGAATGGCGAATCATCGGTACGCGCAAAACGTGGTCAGAAAGTAACAATAGATACGACGACACGGGGACCATCCTCTACTAACAACAACAACGTCAACGATACCACCATACAACAATGTGTGTGTGTGGAAACGCGCATATATTTCGAACTGACATCAAAGCTCTCGACCGCGTCGGCTGCGCCGTGTGAACTTTTTCATCTTGTCGTCGCTATTTTTAATTAGTGCCCGGTTGTTTTTTTCTTCTTCGTCGGCCGTGTCGATAGAGAGTAGCGTCTATCGGAACGTTACATAATTCGCCCCGTTCATTGAAACGTGAACTGATGTGATCAGAGCGCGTCGTTCGTTGTGTGCGCTGACGCTTCCCGTGATGCAAAAGAGTTTCGTCAAAAATTAGTCGGACGCGAAACCGTTTCGTTCGGTCCGCGGAACAATCTGATTATGTGTCCGAGTTCGATTGCCGAACGAGTCGGGATGTTTAATAGGATATATCTAGATCTCCTTTTTGTCCCCCGTGCTTTTAGTTCGAATTAAAGTTTAATTATGTTCTCGCGCGGAGGAATTGCTGAGTGTGGTTCTAATTTTAGGAAGGGAAATTTCTTTGAAATTTCTTCGTGGTCCACGAACAAGATACTCGTACAGTACTTCTCCCTTTTTTACTCAATTTACTTAATTTTTGAAAAATCAGAAATAATTGTATCTGGCGCTCCAAATTGAAGGTCACCATCAGAGCGATGCAAATGTTGGACGAAGGAGTTAATCTTACAATACTTATTATTTTACCACAATTCCAATATTCCCACTTTGTTTAGAACAGTGTTTCTGGACTAGTGGTCCGCGAAGTTTTAAATAAATTATCCGTTCATATGTACCCCCATACTCGTGAACGACAGTATTTATTCCAATTTATTGGATCCCAGTTTAATAAATTACAAACCAGTAACTAAAACCTACTTAAATACCATGACGACTACATTAACTTTGTAATATTTTTTTTCTTGCAATAGAAGTGAATGGGGAGACTAGAAATCAATGCGTTTGATGTTGTTTTCAATAATGCTTTAAAATCCGCAAAGTTAGAACGTCATTTGAAAATCGTCCATTCAACTTATGGTGATAGTCCTCGTAAGTTTTTTGAAGGCAAGTTTAACAGTTTGAAAAATGAAACTTGGACCCAGTGGATTACGTTCTGCAGTTTCTGGCGGAATATTGACAGCATGATTTGAAATTTCAAACTTAATTGGTAAATCAAAAAAAAAAAAACCGCACATAATCGGTGAGTCGCCAATAAAGCCAATAATGTTTGCTAAAATCTGCCGAAGAAGTTTTGAGACAGAATGCTAAATAGAAGTTTTGAGAAATTCCCTTATCAAACGATACGGTGAATCGTACATCCACAAAATGGCGAATGAATGTCGAAAAAGCACAAAAATTACTACGTGGTTTGCCTAACAGTGCGATGAATCCACAGACGCTGCAGAGTGCTTTCAATCGTTTTTTTCTTGTAAGATTTTTGGATGATTGCAAAACTATTAAAGATGATGATTACGAACGAAAAGTACGACTCAAGGTACTGATGTTATGAATATATACCTCATAAAAAAATGCATCAGCGATAACATTTCACTGCGTTATCCACCGCCAAGCTTTGGCCTCCAAAACTCCTCCGGAATGCTTTGCTGAAGCGAAGCGAATTGCTATTGCACTAAATTAACGTCTTTCCAGAAAAATATGCTCTGATAAGGACTTCGAACACGAAACCTTGCATTTTACCCTGAAGTTCGCTAGTTTTAGAAAAGGAACAGTTTGGCGAGGCTGTACGAACTCGAAGAAGAAGTTAAAAATATTCTTGCATAATAAGGAAAGAAAGGAGTTGCTGGATTAATTCTGTGATCTCAGATTCCAAATAAATTCGGCTTATTTGGTAGATTTTTTGCACAGCTAAATAAATAAATGCAAGGCTCGGGAAATATTAAATTATAAACTACCAATATGTTCCCATTTTCAAATAAACATTTTGTAATATCTACTGAAAGTCTACTTTTTGAAGAATTAGCAAGAAGTAAGACACTACAAGTTTGTCATAGAAAACAGACAGTTGCATCTTCAAAACACTGTTTCAATCCTGCCGTGTTAACAGTTAAGTTCTATTCATTCAGTTTCAACACGGTTGGGAGCCGGTTAATTGTTTCTCACATATTACTTTAAGTACGTTAAACGAAACAGTGCATTATTCATTATTAACATATAAATCAACTGCAGAAAAAATACCAGCGCAGTCAGTCGTTTCCGTTACCAGCAGAAACGATATACATCTCCTTCAAACCAGGAGGAGCAACCAAGATTCTACGATGAATTTTTGAAGTGCAAAGGTGCATTTTTTATACAAGTTTGGGCAGAGGCCGCTAAACCATCCTTGAAAGATAACAAAACCTTTATCGGAAACTTGGTCTTCTGCATATGCTTGACTCGGTCTGATGCATCGTGATTGCGAGACCCAAAATAATGTTTTGGCCGCCATTCTTTGCCTTCTACAGTGAAATAACTCCCGTCATCCGTATGATACAATTGTTGCGAAGAATTTTCCAGAAAACGCTGTCAACCTGGATTTGATATTTGCTTCTTATTTCTCTGTAGTAGCTGGCTTGATTTTTCAGATCTTAAGCTGCACGTCCATAAATGCCAAATACTTTTTTATAGTATTTTTAACCACTCTATATTTTATGCCTAATTGCCGGTGAGATTTTGCACTGAAACACACTGCAACTGCATTCAGCCGAGGGGCGCGAAGTTTGCTGTCTTTTTCGTTCGAACCCTTTTTTCCTTTCAATGCTCATTTTATTTCTAAACAGTTTAATTGTATTACATGCAGGTACAGTCGATTTTTTCATCCCACGTCTTTAAAATGAGGAAAGACAATTTTGGATTTATTGGCACAAAATTGGCAAATGACTTTTCGAAGTTGCAACTCGCTCAAAGACATGTTTACGACGAAACGTAAAAGGATTGCACATATGTTATGTCACGTGAGTAACGATATGTCCCGTTACTTTCCAGATTAACGGTTGTTGCTGCAAGTTTAGCGATACTTTTACTTTGTGTTCAGAACATTTGTCAAGATTTCATTCAGCATACGTTATGTATTTGATGGTCTGGGAATTTATCACTATATTATCGTAGTATTTTCTACAGGAACTGTATGATAATCGTCACCATCTTCAAGCACATGGAGTGGTCGTTCATGGCTAAGATTCCAGACGTTGTTCAAATGTTGTTTGGATTGTTCACAAATCCACTGCGACTAAAAGATTAGATACTAGTATGTAGAATTGTTTTATTCTCGTTCTTTTTCCCATCCTTCAAAACCTCCAATCGATAATTCTTCCCTAGCCCTTCTCCTACATCGTATTCCCTCTAATAAGAGAATGTAGATTTCCATTGTTAAACTAGAAGAAAACGAACCGAGTCTGTTTCGAAAAGGAAATTGGAATTTGTTAGTCTCCATAATTCGTATTCCGACATAGATCCACTAACCATGCAGATCGACTGAACTGATCATCCCGAACCGCCATTCACCACATCCATAGCGCGCATGTATTATTCAGATCGAACCGGCCGATTCAACGAGCTTCATTTCGTATTCCTCTTCATCATATTCCCCGATATCGAATGCGATCCTCATCCGCATTTGTCTAAATCGCATAACGTATTTATAAAGGGAAATCCATTTCGGCGCGCAGGAGACCCGCACGAATCATAAGAAGCGATATTAACTTTAACGACCTGTTTACTGGACCGTCTCATTGCTCTGGGATTTGAGGGGAAAAGATGTGCGACGGCGGAAAAGCGAAGATCGCACATATTGACACACCGCGAGGAATAAAAGAAAGAAGAAAAAAGGAAAAGAAAAACAGACGGAAAGTTTCCTCTTTCTAACGTTTATTCGAATCCTCCCCCGCGACGTCTTATGCCGGAAGTTATTTACATATCAATCATAAAGTAAGCCGGGCAAAATATAATGCGCTTTAAAACTGCAGTCGAGCCGTATAATCCCGAGGATTGGCGAATCAATCTATGCGAGGGTAAACCTACCGGCTTCCTCCGCGCGTCGTCAAAAATAAGAGAAGAGAAGGTGCTCGCAAAAAAAGAACCGGAGCCGGGGAAAGGCCAGATGGGCTCCCGTACACGGGGGCGTCCCGAATGATAACAAAAAAGTTTTCTAATAGGGTATGTGTTAGGGCTTATGTGTCGGATACACTTATAAGTTTACCGGAGAGTTTTACGATCTTTCCCTATCCCACCCCCTACGTCTCTCTCTTCCTTTTGGATACTTGATGTCATTTTATTGGTCCATAATTTTAAGTATTACGCGGGGTTTCATGGCACTTATAACTTAGAGGCTTATTTTTTGATATACGCCGGGCTAAAACGCAGAAGAATCACTTTTCTCAATTTAGAAAGGTGTTTACTACCCTTCTAAGCGATATTCCCTTTTTTTCCCGGGGAAAGTTTTACGCGGTCGCGGTGAAAGTATTTCGAGGGTTCGGTAACTAGGGATATTTAATGTTTTCTGCCTTGTTGCTTTCGCTTCTGTGCTGGAGACTTTGAAGATGTTTTGATGTTATAGTATATTATCGACTCTGCAAAGTATAATTTATCTAATACGTTAATTGATTAGAATAGCGGTTTACAAATACTTTGTCTTGGAGCTCCGAATATCATGGTTAGTGTCATGGACCCCGATGTTGCAACCAAGTAACCTATTTGCACTAAATAAAAAGTAGCAAGCTTCGTACATAAAGAACATAGAATTCTAAAATTCGGAGGACTGAAGGGTCCAGGCATCACCAATTGGGAAACGCTGAATTAGCATACGACAAATGTAGAAGAGTATAACAACCAAACGGAAGCAAAAATGATGGAATTTCACTCAAGATATAATCCAACAATTATTGGAACAACGAATAAGGTAATAGAAAATTTTTTGTTCTGCTGTTCTATACTAAATAGAAAAATCGTAGACAATGGGATATAAATCGAATAGTTCGAGAACAAGTACCGAAAGCATTTAATCAGCGCAAAAGCTTTTCACACTGTTAGCAACTCTTCTTCTTTTCAAAACCCGCCCTTAGAGAGCGTCAAAATTGTTGGTTTCTTCAATTATGCGCCCATTTCTTCCATTCTTTCTAGTGTCCAGCTATCTTATTTAATAACTAGTTATGATTATGGAGTTTCAACAAGTTATTCACGCTTCGATTAATTATCTTATTTAACCCTAGGGGTACATAGCCTCCTTTTATCCTTTTTATGTGCTTGATGTTGTTAGTCCAATCGACTAACGATGCACCTCTAGGGTTAATTTTACCACCAACATTCCTCTTCTTCTTCCTCCTATGCTTCCAATACGTCGCGAGAAGAGAGTGAAGCGGTCGTCGTTTTCCGCCTTCCTCAGCCAAACTACACATGCTGAAACTGGCGCCTTAGCTTACCTATACTACAAGCAACTTCTAGTCGAATCGATCACGCCAACTTACAGCCAAATTTATTAATAGTAGTGGGCCCAAATTCGGAGTATTCTAATGCTAAGCCACCATCTCAAATTGTGGCTATGTCTCAAGTGATACTTCGTTTGTTTACTTCTTTTTCAAGCATTATTTTTGATATTCTGCTGCCTTCCATACTAATAAAGTGCCTGAAGGGGCTGAGAGGAACTTTACTGGACCTACCCCATCTTTTGGGTTTAATAAAAGGTCTCCTTAAAGTGGAGATAAAGAAATGGACAGCATCCATCACAACAAAACATTGGATTGATACCAGCGGGCTGGAACATTCCAAAAAGTTTCTGAGCTACGACGCTAGGAGGGCGGACCTCGCCCTAAAACTGGACAGGAAAAGCTTAAAGCCACTGACGAGGGCACTCACAGGCCACTATACCTGCAACAAGCACCTACACAAAATGGGCTTATCCAACACGGACACTTGCAGATTCCGCGGTGAAGAAGAGGAGTGAATGGAACACTTGATCACTAACTGTGGAGCACTAGGCCACAGGAGATACAGAATACTATATGCATATACGCTGAGTGAAGAGGACCTATTAACACTCCCTTTGAAGGAGCTGATCCTGTTCCTGGACGTATTAAATAAATAAAAAACAAGGGGAAGCACAATAGATCAACGTGGTCGCAGTGCAGAGGGCAACTTTGGACCAGACCCCACCCCATTACATTACATTACAATAAAGTGCCTGTAGTAATCTCTTTTCTTGACCGTTTCTGTACCGGGTTCTCATAATTTTTTACTACTTTTGTTGTAAATCTCTTCAATCTTGCTCCATTCCCTATTTTCTTCAAACATTTCATTTCTGTAAATGTCCTTTAACACACCTTAATGCTGATGCTATTGTGATATAAATATGGTTTGATTTTATCGTTTTTTCTATTTCCCCCAGCATTCATTTATTTATTCTTCGATTAATACTGTTTACCTTTTGTGTCCTGTTTGCTATTTTTACATCTTACTTGTCCCCATTCCATGTACTCATATGCTATTATTTCCCCATAGAATCCCAAAATTAAACAAGAAAACCCTCCGAATATGTGACCATAGCACATTTAATTACATATAAAAGCAATTTATTATCGCTGCACCATCCGTACCTTAACTGTAAGTTGTTCTGTAATCTGTTACAGTCTGCATCACTATCAATCTCTACAAAAATCTTTACATCATCGACGTATACCGAAACGTCACAGTTCAATAAGGTTAAGAAATCATTAATGAAGAGGTCAAATAGTAGTGGCCCCAGGTTGGAATCCTGAGGCACATCAGATGTAGTAGTAGAATGAAACGAGCGAAATCTATTGAAACATACCTAACTAGAACGATGACTCAAGCAGCAGGACATGAGTTCCACCAAAGATGGGGGAACACCCAAGCTGTCTAATTTTGGCAAAAGGTAACGAATGGTCATTTGAAGCAAAGATTTTAGTGAAATCGCTCATCAATAGCTTTAGCAATAAATTGTGTTATAACAGATAAATTCCTAGTGATGGATCGTCCGTTGATAAAACCATGCTGATGGGTAGATAGAAGGTGTTTAGTGAGTGTTGCAGTTTGGGGATAAATCAAGGATTCAAACATTTTGGCCAAATTACTTAGAATTTTTATGGGCTTACAGATGTGGATATTTGAGCGATCCTCATTTTTGTGTACGGGAATAACCCTGCCAATCTTCCAAAGCTCAGGACAGTTAGACGATGCAGTGGCTAGATTAAAGGTAATCGCAAAAGGACCAGATAACACAATTCCACAATCCCAGACGAAAAAGACCGTCATGGCTCGAAGTTAAATTAGGTTTACGTTTGTGAATACATCGCAATACTTCGTCAGATGTAACGAGATATAAGAAATAGGATCACTACCGTTATATCTATTAGGATTAGAATTATAATAATACTTAGTTGATAGGGGACGAGTGCTTGTTTCCATAAACATATATTTGTTAACAGGAAAATATTTACGCCATCGTTAAGAGCATGTAAAACAGTTTTGATTCCTTTTTGATACCTCTTATAGTTTCTGAGTTATTGAGTCAAAGAGCGAATGTGAGATTGAGCAGCTAAGAAAGTTAGCGTTGTTTTTATATAATACTATATCGATCTATAATCCCACAAAGTTTCATTTAGATCGGTGAGATACACTCACCAGTGTTTCCTTCTTAACACACACATTATTGTTATAATTATTTTAGAATTAATGTGGCCAAATCTCATATAGAATTTATTGACAAATAATAATATAATACGTAGAATCTGTACATCTTCAACACTATTTTCGATTGAGTTCATTCCAGAATTAGAAGGAAAATATGACGATAGGTTATTGATGATGTGAATCGGTTTGGATTTGATGAATTTTTAGAAAAAAGAGACTATCATCGTCAACAAATTCGTACATTTATAGATGGATGCATTAACTACATATTAGTCCTTTAGACATTCCTTTATAAATCATATCTACAACTTTATGCCGTAACATCGAATAGAAATCCATCAGCGCGCTATATCACTCCAGTTCGCCTGACGTTATTCCATCAATCCTATCCGATTGCCAAACAAAAATAGCGAAATTCGCCGGATCGAAACCGACACGCGTTACGTACATTTTATACGCTTTATCCGCGCACAAGTATCGACGACGCGACGTTTTGAAATTCCATTTCGTGTTGTCTGGCATTTTGTGGGAAAGCAACACTCCTTCGCCGGCCCGCTAACAACGGGCCATAAAAATTACGTTATACCCGATAGAAAATTATGCCGTGTTTGGTAAAGTCGTCGTAGGTTGGCAGCGAGGATAAAATTGATGCGGCTCGGCGATCAATTCTAAATGTCAATTACCGAGCGCAATGAATACGGCACGAACGGAATTTTCAGTCGCATTAATGACAAAAGCTTGAATTTATTCGACGTGGACGGGAGAAACTAGTCCAAACTATTATGCAGGTTCTGGTAAAGTACTGCGTTTATGGAAAAGGTGGCGATAAAAATCGATCGGGATACTATTACGGAATGGTTATTAACGTAATATGTATGTATGGTACTTATGTATGTATGTAGTCTGCTTAGCTTTGTGTGGAAATTTAGTAATCTAGATTTGAACAAATTGGACTTATGTAAACTTTTATTCTCTCTCATCTCATATCCTAGTAACTAAATACTGAAATGTGTGCGCGATCGCGACTTAAGCGTGTATAAATGCTGCACCTCGTTCAATTCCAACCAGTCTCAATCATGCGCTGGTATCTATTATACATTATTTAGTTCCTGATGAATAATGTAAAGTCTCACCGCCTGCGGCGCTAGTTTTCCCATTTCAAAGTTGGCGCCAATTTATTTTGATTTAGTTCTTGTGGCAACTGTGTACAAGGTTGTAGTGTGCTCCATTATTTCATTACATTCGTATCCATAAGTGTGTTGTCAACCAACGTGTGGTAAGATTCGAAATATGGTATTTTGTTATGTGTCAAGGTTCAAAAATCCATACAATTTTGCATACAATTCCGGAAGACGAAGAGGTAAGTATATTCGGCATAAAGATTAAATTTAATAAAGATTTATGATTTTGGTATATTTAATGAAGTCAATAGAAACAACTTGATACCATTTAAGAGAAAAACATACATATATCAAATTTGAATGGTGAATTAAGAGAGCTCGCACTTCATAAATTCAAAAGGGCTAAACTCAGAAATCCCAGAACTGTTGGAATGTGAGAGTGCCATGTATATGCCGAAGTGGTGTGTAAACTGCGCCCTTATCTTACGACTTTACGATTATCTTCCCTAAATAATGACTAAGATTGTTGAAAGCTTGACTTGTCACACACCAAATTAAATCTTTCTTTAATACAGATTGCGATTAGAACAATTTCCAGGGCGAGAGACGTGTTATTAAGAAAATATTCGATGAAAACCTGAAACGTGGTTCTGGTCAAAACGCTTCTGCATGCTCCACGATCCAAACAAAGCAAATCTCATCGACCTCGACGTCGGAATCAAAATGTACGCCTTCGGAAACGTATATGCACCAATTTTCGTCTAATTTGGAACATCTTCAATTTTTCCCGAATTTTCAAAGGGGTACCCCTTGGAAATTTCGAAGAAAATCAAAATAGTCGGAAGTATGACGTATTACACATCAAATTGAAGCTATTTAGGTGCAGATTGCGATTAAAACAATTTCCAGGACGAGAGACGAGGTAGTAAGAAAATATTCGATGAGAACGTGAAACGTGGTTCTGGTCAAAACGCTTCTATATGCTCCACGATCCAAACGAAGCAAATCTCATAGAATTCGACGTCGGAATCAAAATTTACGCCTTCGGAAACGCATATGCACAAAATTTCGTCTAATTTGGAGCATCTTCAATTTTTCCCGAATTTCCAAAGGCGTACCCCTTGGAAATTTCGAAGAAAATCGAAATAGTCCGAAGTGTGACGTATTACACATCAAATTGAAGCTATTTACGTGCAGATTGCGATTAAAACAATTTCCAGGACCAAAGACGTGGTAGTAAGAAAATATTCGATGAGAACGTGAAACGTGGTTCTGGTGAAAACGGTTTTATATGCTCCACGATCCAAACGAAGCGAATCCCGTCGATTTCGACGTCGGAATCAAAATGTTACGCCTTCGGAAACGTATATGCACCAAATTTCGTCTAATTTGGAACATCTTCAATTTTTCCCGAATTTCCAAAGGGTACCCCTTGGAAATTTCGAAGAAAATCGAAATAGTCCGAAGTATGACGTATTACACATCAAATTGAAGCTATTTACGTGCAGATTGCGATTAAAACAATTTCCAGGGCGAGAGACGTGTTATTAAGAAAATATTCGATGAGAACGTGAAACGTGGTTCTGGTCAAAACGCTTCTGCATGCTCCACGATCCAAACGAAGCAAATCTCATCGATTTCGACGTCGGCATCAAAATTTACGCCTTCAGAAACGTATATGCACCAAATTTCGTCTAATTTGGAACATCTTCAATTTTTCCTGAATTTCCAAAGGCGTACCCCTTGGAAATTTCGAAGAAAATCGAAATAGTCCCAAGTATGACGTATTACACATCAAATTAAAGCTATTTACGTGCAGATTGCGATTAAAACAATTTCCAGGACGAAAGACGTGTTATTAAGAAAATATTCGATGAAAACCTGAAACGTGGTTCTGGTCAAAACGCTTCTGCATGCTCCACGATCCAAACGAAGCAAATCTCATAGATTTCGACGTCGGCATCAAAATTTACGCCTTCGGAAACGTATATGCACCAAATTTCGTCTAATTTGGAACATCTTCAATTTTTCCTGAATTTCCAAAGGGTACCCCTTGGAAATTTCGAAGAAAATCGAAATAGTCCCAAGTATGACGTATTACACATCAAATTAAAGCTATTTACGTGCAGATTGCGATTAAAACAATTTCCAGGACGAGAGACGTGTTATTAAGAAAATACTCGATGAGAACGTGAAACGTGGTTCCGGTCAAAACGCTTCTGCCTGCTTCAAGACCCAAACGAAGCAAATCCCATGGATTTCGACGTCGGAATCATAATTTACGCCCTCGGAAACGTATATGCACCAAGTTTCGTCTAATTTGGAACATCTTCCATTTTTCCCGAATTTCCAAAGATTTCGAAGAAAATCGACATAGTCGGAAGTGCATAAATTGTGAAAACAATGATTACAGTTACTTGTATCACTGGCAGTCATTCGCAGTATCGTTTCCTCATTTACTAAAAATTGCCATGGTAGTACACATACTGAGTTCGCGTCAAAAAGATGGTGAAGTTGTAATTATCGCAAATGCATTTGACTGTACGTAAACTTGAAGCTTTAACGCTTAGTTATGACGAGTGGTAATGTTTCCTGTTTAGACTCACAGGCGTCGACCGTCTTCCAGACGGCGAGTACATTTTAATTAATCACGTCTATCGGCATAATCACCTGACGGAAGCGCCAAATCATCGCTTAAGCCCGACCAGAACTGCAGCGCAGTACACATTCGGCGAACCGTAAACAAAATCCGTCGCCGGTTTCCTTCGGAGAACGCATCCGAGCTCCACGATATCGCGCGCAAATTTCAAACGCAGCGTGCGCGATAATTCATATTAATTAAGGCGAAAACGAGGATGGAGATGGAAGCGCGCGAACGCGAGAGAAGAGCGGATATATGGCGTTCACCTAGCGTTCAACCGTGTTTATGATGTGCTAATGTCCGTCATAAATAAACGGTGCGTTCACCGTGCCGAGGAGGATACGGCGAACGGCGGAAACGGAGGTATGGAAGGCGCAAGCAGCAGCAACACCGGGCTTCCCGATTTAAACCGAGATCAGTCGGCGGAAGCACTATATCACGCAAACTGCAAAAATATTCCCTTGGCCGGAAATAAGACGCGGGGCGGAATAACTCGAGACCTCAACCTATGGTCACATTGAAATTCTCTCAGGCGTGTGCCCATTTTCGAACGTTTCACAAACGAGCGGGCGAGCAAGCAAATCCGGTTACGTTCGTTCGTAACCTTGGAGATTCTTTGTAGTTTGTGAAACGAGAGTAAAAGGGATATTTCCCTAATTAGGATTTAGCGTACGCTAACCGCCAATTAGAGGAGAATTGGTTTTTTCGGATTTGAAGGTTTTTAAAACTTCCAAACCATCGTTAAAATACGCGATTAAAAAGTTTTCGCTTATTCAAGTTGAAGAGAAAAGTTCACAGCGGAAAAACGTAGTTTCGCGTTGATGTTAACTAGTGACAAATACTGGTAACCCAAGAAAATAAACGAAATTTCTGCCAAGTTAATTTCTTCTTGGTTAAATCCACCTAGAACATTTCGGTGTTATAAATATCTTTTCTTTAATTTCTCTCTTCGTCTTCTATATTCGCTGTATATCTGCATAACAAACACGTAATATAGCCTCAGACCATTGTCTCTTTTCTGAAAAAATCTTTGTACAATGTACAAAGACGGAGCCACAAAATCCTTGTCTCGTACAAAAAAAAAACCAGTGCCTCAGACTAATGTATCTTCCTAAGTATATACGTGTGAAGTTGACGGCAGCTCACCTTTAAAGCAATCATATTCCCTGCCGGGGCGCGACGTTTGACGCATTGCACTTTACAAGTTCGCCGGTGAACTTTTCCGTGCGTTCAGGTGTGCGCAAAAAACGCAGACAAAACGCCCATCCAGCCGTTCGCGGTCGGTGAGAAAGTTCGCGTTCTCCTGCAACGGCAGCACTACGAGCACAAGCAGAGAAAACGACCAAACACATAGGCAGACAGATGCACTCAAGTTAACGCCGCATCTCTTAAGCCCTGATGGAGTTTAAAATCAATGCGCGCCAAGGGGGCCCTCCGTGTTTCTATCGATTAGCATCCTTTGTCTGTCTGTCGACCTCTTCCATTCCCGTCACGGTTCGCTACTATAAGTTACGTCGTCGAAACGTTGGTGCGCGTCGTCCCTTATTAGATGCTGTTGTTGTTACGGATTAGACTTCACGGTTAATCAACAACCTGTGTGTTCCCTTGCCGTTATTCTATTCCGTTATCGCGCAGGGTACGCCTCTATTTTCGTCCTTAATTATTTACATGTTAATTAACGCCGTGGAGGACGGGAAATTTGAGCTGTTTGGATGGAACTGCTAAGCATATATTATCGATTTAATTAAAATCTCGGAATTACTTGGAAATAATTAACGTAAATACTTAGGTTCGATGAAATTTGAGGCTCTAGCAAGGAACGTAATTACCATTATCGAAACTAGAGATAGATTTCCAATGATTCCATTCCCAGCTCTTCGCTTATCGTTGTATTTCTTATGCGGTCTTCTCTGGTTACCCCTTTTACTCTTCTTAGGAACTTCATCTCCATTGCCTGCATTCTACTTTTTCCTTTTTCGTCGGATTCCACGATTCACTCCCATATACTAGTATCGGTCTGTACACCGTTTTATATACATTTAATTGTGTTTGTCTGCTTATTTCTTTGTTGTTTACGAGAACTTTGTTTATTGCGTAATACAGTTTATTAGTTTTTCTATTCTACGGTTTATGCCCATTTCTTGTTTGCCACTTTCCTCCAATATTACGCCCGGGTATTTATACTTTCTTACTTGTTCTATTTCTACTACCTTTATCTTTATCTTCACTTTCTCCTTGTTCTTACCGACCACTAGTATTTTCGTTTTATCCTTATCCAGTTTCATTCCACGTTACCAGGTTTTCCTCCAATTCTTTCGCACTTCCTGCTATAATGGCTACATCATCCGCAAATAAACCTTCTGACAACTCTATTCTAGTTTTCTATGTCTTATATTTATCGGCTAGTTCTGGAGGCTGTAATAAGAAAAAGTGGGATTAAGATGAATGAAACAATAATGAAAAATGATAACCAATGTATAGCATTTGCAGACGACCTAGCTATAGTAGCGAAAACAAAAAGGGAACTGCAAAGAACCATAAGAAAAATAGTAAATGTATTCAAGAGTTATGGACTGGAAATTAATCAAAGTAAAACAAAATACATGATAATGGGGGACACACAGAATGATATGGATACACAATTAATAGTGCAAACAAAAGAAGAATGTCTTACCTTCGAAAGAGTGGAAGAATTTATTTACCTAGGTGTGAAGGTTAAGCAAAACGGCCAGGAAGGATCGGAGATAGAGGCTCGGATAACAAAGGGAAGTATGAAATTCGGGATGTTAAGACCACTAATGAAATCAAAATTTGTATCAAGAAGAACTAAGGAGAGAATATACAAAACGGTAATTAGGCCAACAGTTACGTATGCGTGCGAGGCATGGGTTCTAAAGAAGGAGGATGAGGGAAAGCTGGAAAGATGGAAGAGAAGAATTCTGAGAGCAATATACGGAGGAATAAACACGAAGGACGGATGGCGGCGAAGGACAAACGAAGAGGTGAAGAGTATATTCAATGAACCTAGGATAACAACAGTGGCTAGAGCACAACGCATAAGATGGCTAGGCCATGTCCAAAGACTTAATAAAGATAGAATGCCTAAAATGGTGTTAAGCAGAAAACCAGTTGGGGAAATAAAAGAAGGGCAGGCCTCGCAAGAGATGGTTCAACAGCGTCGAAGAAGATATGCAGAAGATCAGCGTTGGGGACTGGGGAGAAAGAGCAAGGGATAGGGTAATATGGAAAAAAATAGTAGAAGAAGTCTTAGAAAAGTTGTAGCTATTTTGTTAAGTTAGGCTAGAACTATGATTAATTTTAATAGCTGTAAAACTGTGTAGCATATGCCCAAGGTCTGCAAGGCCTGTTGAGCATTATTAATAATAATATTTATCGGCTTACTTCTTAATTTTGCTTCTTTTAATCTGCGCATTTACACAATCATCTCCTTCACATTTACGAACTTGACGCGTAAATCGATCCGGCGAGTAATAACGCCGCAGTCATTATTACTCATAATTACGAGATAACTACGAAGTTTAGAAACAATCGCAGCGAACCCTCCCCGGGGGTGGATAAGAAGAGAACGCGAAAATTAATACCGATAACGGAGAGACAATGTTCCGATTTTAATCTGATTAGGGATCTCTGCCGAACGACGACGGAACCCTCCGGATCGGAAAAGGGGGAAAGATTTTTCAATTTGGCGCTGCGCGCATTGCCGCTTCATCACTCTGCAAATTAGGAAATTCGAACCGTATTACTGCGAGTACGACTACGAGCGCACGGAGGTTTTCTGTCGAAAATGCGTCTCGTCGCCTAATTCGAACTTTTACGGCGTCGAATTTTTAATTAAACGCGGCCCAAGGGTCGGTAACGGAATTCGCGCGTCCGAAATCCGTTCACGCACTAAATTTTGATTTATTAATTTCTTTTTATATCGCATCGTCCACACTCCTCCTTCTTTATGAAATCTTTTTATTAGGCGTTCGAGCGAGATAATAAATCTTTCGCGCTGTGCCGGTCGAGATCGTAATTTATTTCAAGGTGCGTAAGCGTAGATATGTGTAGATAATTTAATATCTAGGATCGTTTCGGTGTGTTTTCGTAATTTATGGAGGTAAAGCTGATATACTGCGCGTGCATAGTGCATATGTGTAGACGTTTAGGAGTTGTGAAATCCTTATTTATGTATACGTTTCTAGCAAATACACTTAAAACGTGTACCGTAGGCAATTAGATTTTAATCGGTTTCAATTTATCAATGCAAAGTGTAAGGTGGAACATGTCGAATTCTATTATGGGTTCGCGTGAGAAATTTCTACGTAAAATGGGTACATCGATTGATTTCACCACGGATAACACTCTAGTCATTTTTGAAACTTCTTTTACCGTTAAGATTTCGACGATTCGCTCCTAAATCCAAGCGCTCTTTCAAATATAGTTACCGGGACGTAAACGTGGAATTTTCGGCGTGCCTCCAGATCCCGGTAAATCACTTAATATAGTTAGGTGGCGGATAATTCTCGCGATGAAAGTGAATGTGAACGCACCTTAGAAGACACACGAAGACCAAAACGCATAAAGTACAAGTAAAAAGACGATAAAGGATCTAATTGCAGAGCTCTATGTAAAACGGGAGGGACTGAAACGCAACGAAGAAATCTGAAACTGAACCATACTGTTTATTTCTTCTCTTTGTCGTGGACTTGGGTCACTACTATGTGCACTTTGTCTATTATGACTTTTAATCTGCGTCATTTTTCTGTCGTACGAGTACCGACAATCTATTAATTTGACCATCTTGCTCAAGTGATGTCGGTGAAAAAGAAGCACAATCTGCGCTTGTCTCGCAGACGAAGACCTGTAGACCAAAAATTGATGACGTACTTTTACGAAAGTATTTTACAATTTACTTTCTTTAAATAAATATTGCAGATAATAAAATTCCTAAAAAATTAGGCGAACATACTTTATTATATACACCCTCTGTCCCAAAAGTAACCGCAATAGTTCGAAATAAAGCACGCTATGTATGTTATGTCCACAAAAATCATTGTATTTATTCGAAATATTCTCCATGTGCTACAATACATCGATTTGCACGGTCAACGAGTGCTTCAAACGACTTTTTCATGTCGATCTCTGGGATGGCCTTTAGGATGCCGGTCGTCGATCTTTGAATGGCGTCTACGGATGCATAACGAACTCCTTTCTGCTTCAAATGAAGACGAGGGAACAGGAAATAATCGCATGGGGACAGATCAGGCGAATACGGTGGGTGCTGTATCGAATATATTTCATTTTTCGCCAAAAATCGGTGACAATCGTTGCTCGATGACACGGTGCGTTATCGTGCAGTAATCTCCAGCTGCCTGGCTCGCGATATTCGGACCGAACACGATGAATGCGACCCAGCAAACGCCTCATAACATCGAGGTAATATGCACCATTAACCGTTGAGCCGTATGGAACGAACTCCTTATGGATAATTCCCTTCGAATCGTAGAATGAAATCAGCATTGACTTGATTTTCGACTTCTCCATTCGTGATTTTTTCGGATTTCCTTCTTCTGGTGACCTCCACTCTGCGCTTTGACGTTTGCTTTCTGATTCGTATTGAAAGCACCACGTCTCGTCACCAGTCACAATCGTTTTCAAGAAGTTTTCATCTGCACGGGCTCGTGCAATAATGTCTTTGGAGTGTTCGATTCGAAGCGTTTTTTGGTCGTCGGTCAATTTGTGCGGAACAAACTTCGAATTGACTTTCTTCAAACCAAGGGTTTCAGTCAAAATGCGCTGAATAGTTGTTTTAGGGATGCCAAGCTCCATTTCCATAAATCTCACTGACGATTTCTTCGAAATTTTCACAAATTCGCGCACTTTTTCCACATTTGCCTCGGCCAAAGTTGTCGAAGGACGACCGGCTCTTTCGTCATCGTTAACATCTTCTCTGCCTTTACGAAATCGTCGATGCCACTCGAAGACTTGCCTCTTCGACAAACAATCGTCGCCATAAACAATTTGCAGCATTTCATACGTCTCGGTTGCAGTTTTTCCAAGTTTAAAACAAAACTTAATATTGACTCGTTGTTCGTGACTCATTTTCTGACCGTTTACGAAAAACACTCTCACAGGATGCGTGATGTATCAGCTGACTATGCACCAAATGTCATGAAAATTTGTCAGGTTGGTAAGGAAGAGTCCCACTACAATAATCAATCAACTATCAAGAGATGACGCCACTGGTTTCTGATTTATAGACGCATTGCGGTTACTTTTGGGACAGAGGGTGTAGATCATAAATATCACTGTTTGTCGTAATAGGTCTGTTTCTTATCATTCTTTAGCATGTATGAGAACGAAAATCGCAGTTGCCTTTGTACATTTTGGTTGCCGGGAACAGTTATTGCGTTGTTGAACTTTCTGAGAAATTAGTGTAAATAAACGATTGTATTTTGTGTACAGTGTAAATATATAGATTTTTGCTAATTAGTGTAGTAAGGCAGTAGAAATTAGAACATTTTTGTATGTAGTAAGTGCAATTAAGTTTGCGCATCGATATTTATCGATGTGGGCCGTAAAAAGATGTTAACAATGATAAGAAAGGGGAAGTTGCTTCATTACTGATTGAAGGCAAACTATGTAAATCAGCGAGAAATAGCAAAATGTGTGCAAAATATCTCATTTGCAACTCGAAACGAAACATCAAAGTACATCCAAACATACGACCAACCACGTCTAACAGAATAACTCCCTCTCGAACGGACAGAAAGATTATAGCTAGGGCTTTACTAAACCGTAGGGTATAGATGGGCAACCTCCGGCCCGTGGGCCACATGCGGCCTCGAGTAAGATTTGCCCGGCCCGCTATTCAATTCTTTCGTTGCATATTAGCACGGCCCGTCTAAACTTAATTCATAATGAATCATAAGGATACTACAAAAATGTATATTTTTCAAGATTACTCGCAGCATAAAACTTCAACAAAAAAGGTTGTCCATGCCTGCCGTAGGGCATCAGCAAGAACAATACATCGAGCACTTGCACAATATGGCATAAAAATATCGCATATGACATTGCGTCGTAGACTCCACAAAGGCGGCTTAAAATGCAAACGTCCAGTTCAGAAACCGACGTTAAGGAAGAAAATGAAAAAGCAAGGCTCCAATGGGCCAAACATCATCGACATTATACTGTGGACGAGTGGAAAAGAGTGTGTATTTTTTCGTTTTTACAATTTCTTTTTCTCTATGTAATGTGATGTTTCGTTATTCTGATTTATCTGTTCGCTTCTTGGGTGATCTCCAGTGACGAATGTCGGATAGAAGCTGTGACGGAAACGGGTGCTCTGTATGCAAGAAGAAGAGCTTCTGAGAGAAACAAAGACGAGTGCCGCGGTAAAACTGTTAAACATCCACCGGCAATGATGATATGGAGTTGCATTTCAGAATGTGGCCCCGGACCGTTGTACTTAGTGTCCGGAACAATCAACCAGACCCAATATTTACGAATGTTAACCGAGGTATTTTTGCCATATTTGCAAAATATTGGTCGTGGTGACAAATTATATACATATATATTTATGCATGATGGTGCTCCATGCCATAGGGCCAGATCTGTAACAAAATTTTTGAATGAGGAAGATACGACATCGGTCTCTTGGTGGGAGAATTCACCAGATCTAAACCTCATCGAAGACTGTTGGGCCGTATTAAAAACAAAGGTAAGACAATACGATAATCCCAACATTTTGAAGCAGAGAATCAAAGAAATTTGGGAAAATGACGAAGATATTAAGGAGACAATAGTGAACTGTATTAACACTATGCCACAACGAGCCCTCGAAGTCCTGAAAGCTAAAGGTCGAAGTACGAGATATTAACACACATATTTAAGTTTCATTTTAAAACATATTTTTGTAGAAGAAATATATCTACTATAATACAAGTATAAAGAGTTTTATTGTTACATTTCGTGAAAATCATAAGCGTTCCTAATTCATTGAACACGAACTGTATATATATATTATCTTCTTCTTCTTCTTCTCGTTAATCCTTATGCCTTTCAGCGTCGGATTATTTTTGGATCTTACGACGATTTAATCCATTCTTTCCATCGTGTCCGATCTGTACTCATTCTTCTCATTTCTGCTATCGTCTTCCCTCGCTTTCGTCCTAATTCGTTGACTCTGTCAATCCATTTGTTCCTTGGTCTTTCCTTTTTTCTTCTCCCGTTATTTTTGGCTTCTATTATTAAACTCCTTTGTTCCATTCTAATTATGTGGCCGTACCAATTCAGTTGACATTTTTCAATTCTTTTTAGTATATCTTCTTGATTTATCATATTCCTTATCTGTTCGTTTTCTATTCTGTCCATTTTTGTTTTCCCCAACGATCTTTCTCAAAAATTTCATTTCCATAGCTGTTATTTTGCTTTCGTGTTTTTGCTGTATTGTCCAGGACTCACTTGCGTACATTATTGTGGGGGCTACTACTGCATTGTATACTATCTGTTTGATCTTGGGTTCTATTTCTTTTTTCCAAAGATGGTTTGATTCAGAGCGTTGTATATGTTTGTGGCTTTCCGTCCTCTTTTTGCTATGTCTAGATCAATTTTTCCATCCTTCGATATAATAGTACCTACATATTCGTATGCGTCGACAATTTCTTCTTGTTTATCGTTTATTTTAATTATTAGATTACTGGCTGGCTCTTTATTATTTATTACCATTAATTTGCTTTTTCTACGTTTATTTCCATCTTCATCTTTTCTATTTCTTCTGTCCATATTTTTGTTAATTTTCCCATTTTCACATAACTGTCAGCTATTAGTGCCAGATCATCGGCGTACAGTAATGCATCCACAGCTACCAGGTTCCAGTCTGGTATATCCTAACAGTGTCTTCACAGTTTCGGTGCGTTTCCTCGTATTTTGCAGGATTCTGTCCATTACTATAATAAATATTAATGGACTTAAGCTGTCTCCTTGTTTTATTCCCACTTGCATTTCAAAATCTGCTGATCTTTTTCCATTCACTTGTACTATCCCCTAACCTGACAATATAGACTATTGATTATTTGGCGCATTTTTCTTGGAACCTCTAGTTTCTCTAGACAGATATCTATATATATTATCAACAAAGCAATTCTTAACCGTATTTTCTCTGTACGTCACAAAGGGGAGATTGTGTAAGCTCACCGGAGAGGACAAACACTATGTTTATACCGTCGATGGCGTGTTAATATTTCCAAGCCTTCCTTCAGTTTTGGGCCCTTGATTATCATCTGAAAATCTCCAAATGTTCTGAAACGAAACTGCGAATAGCTTCCTTCGTTACTGCTGCATAGACAAGTCAAGTACATAATTATTCTTTGACCAGTAAATGATCGTATGTATTTGTGAAAATTCTCAGTACACAATCCTAACAAAACTTACGAATATCGGAAAATAGGTAAAACCGGAAGCATACGATACAGCAATTCCAGTACAATTAGCCGCTATAGATAGAGAACTGGAAACGACCAACTCAAATATGTACATATATTAACTCAAATAGATCGTGGGGGAACGGCGCGCAACTTTCTTCCGTCCGCAAAGCGAATTACCGCGACACAAAGGACACAAACACGAAATAAATTCGTTACCAACTAATTTCAATTTCATTGACCGGAGTTCCTGTGATCTCCGTACGTGCGTTGTACGTTCCCGCCCGCAATACCGCAACTCGTACATAGTACATGACCGCAGGACGCTGGGCTCCAAGGGGCTCAACGGAGAGACCGGTTCGCATCACGCGATCCGACATTTTCATCGCCTAAATTACGTATTAATTATAAATTGAAACGCGGAACGGACGGAAGCGGAAGTCGAGCCGTAGGATGGATGAGGATGACGCGGAGGAGAACGGATGATTTCGAGGGACGACGCGACGGGGAACGGTGAACGCTTCAAAAGAAGGGAAGTCTAAATTGGAGTTGCGAACAACAATGGTAGTTTGAGCGTAAACGAACGAAATTGTGAAGGAAACAATGCAATTATACTAACTACGGGGATAAAACTAAGCGTTTTAGTTTTAGTACTAGCGTCGGGGACGAGCATATATCCAACCCCCGTAAACTCCGCGACGGCGATGTTCGTCCGGACCATTAAAAATAAATGTTGCAGAAGCGACTGGCGGGCAGGTGGGGCAAATCGCGAAATAATTTTCTAATTTGCATTAAAATTGAATAGGGAGAGGGATGTATTTTTATGCGATATATATAAAAAGGTCGTTAGCGACGTGGTTTAAACGCCGAAATTTCGAGTGCGCCAGCCCCGCTTAATGGACGACAAGGGTGGAAATGTATTCATAGGCGGGGCTGATGTTTGTACTTAGCTTTCACTCGACCATGCGAAAATTAAACGTGGAATGAGTAAGTACGTGACGTTCACTGCTAAAAAAATTGAATTAATGCAAAGTTTGTTTAATCGATTGGATGTATAATACTTGATGATCCCTATGTCATGGGATGCGAATAATTAACTCGTGCGCCCAATCAATTAAACGAATCAACCAAAGACAGATTTAAACATCTCCAAACACACAACAAAAGGCTTACGAAGAACGATAGAATTATTCGTAAGGCTTTTCTCGTGTTTTGGAGATGTTCAAATCTGAGAAATGCCCAAAAGTGTCTTCAATTACATCACACCTATTCCTCGATTTACACGGTACCTTACTTACACGATTTCGCTTTTACATGATTTCTGAAACATGGGATTTAAAAAAAAGACAACAAATTTCTGCACTCATTTTTTAATTTCGTTCGCTTGGTAACATTGGCGCTTATATTTCTCATTGTCATTTTTTAATACCGTTCTATTCGGATCTCCATTTATTCAAATCTAAAATTGAGGATTCCCCATTTTCGACGTACAATCCAACTTCATTTGATTTAGCCTAGTGAATTTTGAGTAGCAGAAAGGTGTACACATCATCGGAATTTTTTAAAACTTCATATTTACTGGTTAGTGATAGAAAATTATAGCATTTTTAGCATTTATAAAATTTTCTTAAAATTTTAGGCGTTTTATCATAACCCATCGAAATTGAAGGGAAACAAATGAAAATGAAAGCGATATTTTTATGAAGCAAAAGTAAAGTTTTAGATCGTCTACATAATGGAGAAAGGGCAACATTTTACACACATTAACACAACAATTTTATCCCATAAATTAATCCACAATAAGGACAATAAAAAAAATTAAGACTCCATTAGAAAAAGTGTAGTAGCTAAATCTTCTACAAGGATGAGCACAGCTTCATTCGTAACAGAAGTTGCAATGGAAAATATGGAAAAAACATGAATGATATGGCTAGAAGACACTGCTCAAAAGCGAATTCCAATTGACTCCAATACAATTACAAAATAAGCCTTTGAAGATTTATGAAAAAATTAAGAATCAGTTACTATCGACTTCTTCAGCTGAAAAGGGCCTGTTCTTTCTCCCTGTAAGCAATGGTTCGTTTGAAAGATTTAAACAAAGACATTTACTACAGAATGTTGAATTGTTGAATTGAATAGCTAACAAGGAGAAGGTAAGGTAATTGGATTTTTGTAATTTTTGACATTTATGGTACTTGTAGTTTGGACCTTAAATAAGAATATTCTGGAGTATTTCGACGCAACGTTCATAAATTACCGAGATAATCGATGTTGAAGTTTCATCCACCAGTTAAATCCACTAGATATAATACGATTGTCAACTGGACTCGTGGCCTAGTCGATAGCGTTTTGGTGCGATACTCACGAGATCGCTGGTTCGAGTCTCGTCACGGGACATTTCTTTTCTTCCATTCTAAACGCGCCATCTGTTTTTTCATTCTTCTTCTCATATGAAAAATTCGATATATATGAACGAAATATATAAACTATATGCAGGAACATTCTTCAAGTACATCATTAAAATGCACAATCGATTGATAAACAATATTCATTTTGAATTAACTTAACAATAAGGTAATAATAAAAAAATGTTGCTTCCCATGTTTCTATGATAACTACCATTCTGGCTCGTGCCCCACTGCGTAAAATGTCGCACACTAGATGTAAAATAATAGAAATTTTCATTTCCTACCTGACTCCGTTCGTTTTTTCTTTTTTGAAGAAACCTTATTGTTAATTTAAAATGAATATTGTTTATCAACCGATTGTGCGTTTTAATGAAGTACTTGAAGAATGTTCCTGCATCTAATTCATATATTTCGTTTGTTCATAATTTTTGATATGAGAAGAAAAATGACAAAAAGATATGGTGCGTTTTGAATGGAAGAAAGAGAAATGTCCCGTGAGGAGACTCGAACCAGCGATCTCGTGAGTATCGACTAGGCCACGAGTCCACTTGACAATCGTATTATATCTAGTGGATTTAAATGGTGGGTGAAACTTCAACATCGATTAACTCGGTAATTTATGAACGTTGCGTCGAACTACTCCAAAATATTCTTATTTAAGGTCCAAACTACACGTACCATAAATATAAAAAATTACAAGAATCCAATTACCTTAGCTTTTCCTTGTAAGTTTGAAAAGGTAAATAAGCGTCTGATGAATCAGATGCAGTGCAACAATATCCGGCAAAATTTGCGGAAATTATGGTGGTTAATTCCTACACTCATGACCTGGTCTTCAATGCTGATCAGTTCCGGTTATTTTAGACAAAAGTGCCAGAAGATAGGTTCCTTCTGGTTAACCTTCCTATACTCACGTCAAAATGAAAGACGTATACTATACTATATAAATCGGCCTCACAGACCGTATGCGTGAGTATAGGAAGGTTAAACTTCACAAATCAGCTAGTGGTTATAAAGCAGTAAAAGTTCGTACAACAGTTGTTTTCTGCAGAAACACTGTTAACATATTATAACTAGATTAGTGTTCACTAGAGGGCAGTGAGACGAAAAAGATAGAAACCTGCATTGTATTATATTATATGAATTATGTAGGTTAGGCAGTACGATTGGGAGCATTGCACTGTAAGATATGGTGAGGCGAGGTTGTGAGAATTCGGTAAATAAACAGTAAACCAAACGAAACTGGTAAAAATACCAGACGACCCAAAAGTTCATTCTGTCGTCGTAACGAAGACTTCAGGCGATCATATAATTAAACCATTGGTTATTAGCAAAATCGAAAGCGCCACGCTTATTTAAAGGAATAAACATCAACAACTTTCCGTTTATCGAATGGCCAATAAGAACGCCTGGGTTACAGCCACGCTTTTCACAACTGCGTTGAACAGGAACCATTTTTGCACAAGTAATTGTCTAGATTTAACTTGACGTTAGAATAAATGAAATCGACATATAGGTAGCTGTAGGCTTTCACCGCCGGTATCTGAGTTTGTACTAATAATACGTGCTTCGTGATCACCATTCAGACGACTACTGAAGAAACAACATCATCCTGAAGATGTCAATCACAGTGTTTGACGAAACTTTGACATTCTCTAGTCAACGACTATGGCATACCAGCCCGGAAGCATATATCTACTATTAGTAGAAACTCGAAGAGGAACGACTAAAATTGGACTGAATCGTACAAGAAAACCATTGAGTTGGACTTCTTCGGATAAAAAGTTCCAAAGATTTTCAATCGATTGGAAATTTTGAGCTGATTTTCTTCCATTGCTTCCAGTTTTGGGGTTGCTTCCAGTTTCTCTCCATTTGATACCTCTTTCCTGTGCTGCTTTTTCAACATCTCTTTGCAACGTTTTCTCTACTCCTCTGAAGTTGGGGCCCGAATTTTCAAATAATAAAAAAAAAAAGAATCTAATTCTTACAGTTCTGAAACAAATAAGTATCGTTCTGGAGTGCTCGCATAAAATTTTAATAGTTCTGCAAAATTACCCCAAAAAAGCTTCCCGAAAACAATAAAAAACTCCAGAACTGAAAAAACGATCAGAACTCTCCAATGAACAAATTACGACGCTAACCTTAAAACATGATGGTTGCTTTTTTGGGGTAATTTTGCAGAACTATTGCAAAATTTATGCAAGAACTCCAGAACTATACTGATTTATCTCAGAAGTCCAAGAATATTATTTTTTTGTTTTGAAAATTCGGGCGCCAACTTCAGAGGAATGTTTCTCTTGGTCTTCTGTTGCCTTGAACCCGAGTTTCGTAAATTATGTTAATCTGTTTCCTGGCATTCCATGCACGTGCCTTATCGTAGTTGTCTTTCCCAAACTATTGGAATAATGGGTGTCATCTTCAAATTTTTGCTAAAGACCCCGTTCCTGCTTGTTACTCTGTTTGTTCATATGTTACTGTCGGGAAATTGTTTCAATCTTTCAGTTTACTTTATCGAGTGTTAGCATCGATTATAAACCAGCTTCGATGGATGTAGTGCGTAGTAGCGAGGAAATTTTAGACAAGTCGTAAGTTTGTTAATCAAGGCGTCCAAAAACCATACATTGCGCAAAACAATTTTGCGTAAATTTACAATAATTCCTAACAATTTCCTTTTTTCTTCGAGACTCATTAACGCCCAACGTCCAACGTCCAAAGATCGCGTAACATACATAAAAACCTTACTAAAGCAAATTTTTTCCCCCTATTATATCCGGACAAGATAAGGAAGTCGAGGCAGAATCTTATAAATCACCGTAGAGAGGTAGGTGCTCCAGCAGCATTCACTCGGCCGACTACAATACAACTCCTCGCGCCGATCTTCATCTCAAAGCCGGCCGGGCAACAATGCCCCGGATCCTCTCGTAAGACAATGCGACTCAAGAAAGCAGCAAAACAAGCACTTTATCTTGAAGTGACAGGTTTCGATATCTCCCGCCGAGCCATCGCGCACCACAATGTAAATTCACCCTGAATTATTCATTTAATTAGAATATGGAAGTGCCTCGACGGCCCATTCCTTGTACGAAGCGCGCGCGCGCGCCAATGTGTTGGTCTGATTCTAGTACATAGTACACTTTCGCATCGTCTCTCTTCCACTTCCCGTCACCATTCATCGGACGCGTTTCCCATTTTCCACCGTCCATTGTTGTTGTAGTCCCATTATACGGAGTACATTCTTCTGTATTTGGGTGTATACAGGGTGCAACAAAAGTCGACCGGTGGGAGTCGATTTGTTACAGACACAATGTTGAATTCTCTCTGCTCATTTACCCGGTTGATCTTTAAGCGTACTGGGATATTTTGTGTTGATATGAATCATCACCGAGTCCAGCTTTTTCCTCCTCTATTTCGTTTTTCCTTCGATCTTTTGGAGTATTTTGATAGACCTTCTTCTCCTGTGGGCTAGAGAATCACAAGCTACAGCTTTTTGCTCATCAATCATTTGTTTCGGTTTTCCTTCCATGCTTATTTTTTTGTGTAAAAATAAAACATGTGTATCAATAAATTCAATTAAAGTATTTAGGTAATTATCAACTTTAGCGTTATTATTCATTGAAAACAAATAGAAATTGGAGGAATATCTTGGAAAAGTAACATGTAACTTACAATTAATACCAAGAATCAAACTAATTTCAAATCAATACTGGAGCAAGTTATCACCTTGAAACATTGGAAGTCCTTTCAGCACATATTCCAGATTCACTTTGGACTCACTACGACGGTAGTTTTGAGGAATTGTCTACAGACGTAAATACATTTAATGCCTGTCTCTAGATTTCCTCTTAATGAATTTACAAAGAATACCGAAATAAGTAACGTTATTTCTAGAATCTTAGTATGAATATCAAGTATTGAGATGTTGATGTTTCTTCAGACTTGAGATGTATTCACACTGTAAAAACGAGCACCTGAAATTTATTTTACGGGCTAATAATGGCTGAAGCATAGTTACTGATGACATTACCTTCAGTTTTCTAGCAAATGGTCTAGGAATCGGAAATCAGTGCGAAGTGAAACCAAAAAGGTTCTTGGACTGTAATGGACATTTAACATTAACCTTCCTATACTCACGTCAAAATGAAAGACGTATACTATACTACATAAATCGGTCTCACAGACCGTATGCGTGAGTATAGGAAGGTTAAAAAGGTGAAAAACAAACTAAAAATGATGAAGCCAGCAAATATCTAGAAAAGCTATTTTATAGTAAGATACACAGTAATTGTATAGTTAACAATCCAATAGTGTAAAATTAGTTTTCCCTTTGGTACCTACACTTTTTCTTTGAATGATGATAAGGTATTATTAAATTATAAAAAAATTTTCCTCCGTACTCATTTATTAGTTGTGTTTTAATTTTTATTTTTTCATCGGTTTTACTGACTCATGAAAAACAATAGAGGTGAGATTGTCAGCTACAGAATATTAGGTACTGCGGCCACAACTACAATTCTTTATTCATCTCTCCTGTTCCGATTTACCGTCGATTCTTGTTGTTTGGTAGTCTTTTACCATCCTTTCTTCCCCCGTCGGCTAGAGACTCGTACATGATACGGCCATAACGGCAACTATGTGCTCATCTCCGTTTCTCCGCTTTTCCCTCGATTCTTAATTTTTTGCAGCTCTTTGGTAATCATTTTCCCGTTGGCCTGTTGGCCACAACTACAATCGTTACAACTTTTCGCTCATTTCGTTCGCTTTTCCGGCGATTCTTGGTTTTTCGCAGTCAGTAAGAATCTTGTACATAGTGTGGTCACAACCACTACAACTACAACTCTTTGGTGATCTCCTCTGTTGCGCTTTTCCTTCGATGTTCTTTTTGATAGGCTTTATTTTGAGTTCGGCTTAGTACGAATTAGCACGACGGTTAGACTTGTTGGTAGTGTGATCAATGTCACGTGTCTGCCGCCTATTATTACCTTAGAAAATTAAACCCACAGACAAATTTTCACATTTTCGCTGAGTACATGTGGAGACCGAAACCACGTTTCGATACTCTGGCGAAGGACGTGTAAGTCGCACCAACCACCTCTTCCAGCTACACCTATAAGCTTCGATTATTTGTTATCGTTTTGCCGTTTCTTGGTAGTCTTTCTTCTCCTGTCGGTTAGGGAATTGTAGGTAGTGTGGCCACAACTACAACTTTTTCTCATCTCATTTGTTTCGGTATTGCTTAGATTCTCAATTTTTGGCAGCTTTTCGGTAGTCATTCTTCTGTCGGTTAGATAAATACAACTACAACTTTTTAGAAATCTCTTCTGTTTCGCTTTCCCGTAGATTCTTACTTTTTCGCCTGCTTTAGTATGAATTAGCAAGTTTTAACTCACGGTTAGAGACTTGTTGGTAGTATGGACACAATCACATGTCCGTTGCCTATTATTACCCATACAAGAAGAAGAAAGGCAGACCAAGAGGAAGATGGCGAGAAGCAGTATTAGAAGACTCAAAGGACAAGGAAATAACAAACTGGAAGAGGAAGACGATGGACAGGAAATACTGGAAACGGATAACTGAGCTCTGGGCCTAAAGGCCTGCCAAGAAAAGCTTATATATATATATATATATCACATTTATTATTTATAATATATAATTATTTATCACATTTTCCACGGTGGATTAACCGAATAAAGCGTAACAGCAGCTCTGCGTGAGGGTGTACGAAAAATAGTTGTACACTTGTGTAGAGTAGAAACTGCAAAAATACGCACGTTTGATACATATTGGGGAATTCCTTAATTCAATTTCTCACATGTACAAACATCAAGCATTCTATATATATATATATATATATATATATATATATATATATATATATATTATTACCCTAGCAAATGAAACCCAGATAAAAATAGTCACAGGCCTAGTGCATCTGAAATTCGAAACGACCACGCTTCGACGTTCTGGAGAAGGGCGTGGGAGTTGCACCAATGGCCTTCAAGTTTGTCGTCCATCACCGCACCAACTGAACCTGGATAAGCTCAATAATTTCTGCGCCCTTGCTTCCGTCAAATTTGGGAGTAAAACCCTGCTAATGAGAACTTTTTAAATAGTTCAGAACCGGAATTTTCATCTTGTGTTTTACCGTATTATCTTAGAGCTCCTTCTTGTATATAATGAGGTTTACAGTATATAACAATGATGATAATAACAATATATACAATAATAAATTTATCTGCTTTTAATGTGGAACATTTTAATCACAAAAACCGTTTCTTTTCCAAAATCTCACATTATCTTTCATCTTTTATTTCAGCTCTGCCCCATATACGTACCATGTAAAAGAGAATAAGCTGCCAAGGTTCTTTCCCTCTCTCATCCATTTTACCTCTCGAATCTTCGAACGACTAACAATGAACGCCTGACTTTACGAGCTTTTCTTATTACGACCGACGCGACTACCGCAGCAGCCGCGCCTCCTCCTTTTTATTATCTCCATATTCATGACGCTAATAATACTAGGGCGACGACGACGTTCACTTTCCATCCTAGGACGAATAAAGGCGCGAACGACTCCAGAAATCGCACAATTCACGCCCGTTCGACGTTTATTTTACGTCCGTCGTCGTTCGGAACGAGCGCCAGATACGCCGCCGGCACCGTTCTCGCGCGACATCCGTCACTGCTGTTTATCGATTCGCGCGTCGCACGCGATTTATCGTAAAAATTGTAGCAAGTCGAAACGGCGGCGCCCCGGACATTATATGCTGTGCTCGTAATCCGTTTAATCGCTCATTGGATAATAAAACGTTTTAGAAATGGCGAAGGAGCCGGTGTGAGGGTTCCCGTTCTTTTAGCGTGTTGCACTATCGAAGTTCTTTCTTTACTTTACGTTCAAGTTAATGATGTTTTCCGCGAATTACCCGTCGTTAAATAATTACTATGTTGCGCGTGTTTTATGCTTATGCGTGCGAAATCTCGTACGTAATCCTTTACGACATGTGCGCTCAGATAATAAGGCGCCAGTAATATTTAATCGTTAAGCACTCGGTGGCATTGGGAAGGTAAGAAATAAATAAGAAAAAGTTCAAAGAGATTAAACTAAATTCCGAGTGGGAGGTGGATATCGTTCTTCTTCTTCGCCCTCTTCTTATTAAATTTCTATATTTACCAGTTTACCACTTTATTTATTTCTGTCGACGTTCCAAAGTGGACAACGTATAGAAACATATCAAAGAAAACGTAAATGATTAATTACTATTAATACAGAGAATTAACATAATTAACTGAAATATTCCAAAAATTCCTGCAAGGAATAAAATCCATTCACCGTCAATATATTGGACATTTGAAAGTTAAATTGAGAGGCTGTAAAATTTCTAAAATTCGAATGTAGTTTATTATAAATTTTGATAGCTACCATCTCTGGTGAAAGCTGATGAAGAATTAATCGTGATTTAGGTATTGCTAAATCATCCTTTCCTTCCTATTCTTCGATACTTACACCTTACGATATCCGAGAACGAGAACTCTCACGTCTGAAAATCTCGTTCGCTCAAGTCCTCCACCACTTCATTCACTAACCGACAAATAAATCCACCCCAAATCGTATATATCTATACACGCACATACGCACACACATACACGTGACTATACATTTACCGAACGAAATCTCCTCGAGGAACCTAAACATCCTCGAAAACGATTTGATTAAACGTAACGCTCTCGCGAGACCGACCGAACGCGCCTTTTCGTAGAGGGTGATTTTACCTGTTGGAACGGGGCCATCGAATCGCTCGTTTTATTTTTCAGTATACGGGGGAAAGCGGACGGCGGCGGCTTAAGTAATTCATTGCCGGCGAGTTTCGGACCTACGCCGGATAATAATAAAAGTGCTCGTAGGAATGAACGGGGACTTTTCTCGTAAATCTCGCCGGGCCGTCGCAAGAATTGCAACTACAAAAAAGCGAAAAAGAAATTTAGAAAGGCTCGGAAAATAGCAGCGCCCTTGTGACCGCGAACGTAACCCGGGGAGTCTTATTTCGCTCGCGTACGTCTTATTTCCGAACAAAACCGGACGCCTTTAACGCACACACGTCCTCTTTATGTGGTGTGGTAGTTTTCAAAGTAGAAGTTTAACTTCGGGATGGTTAAGAAGGGAAAACGATAATTTCAAAGCTTGTTCAAAATAAATTAGGATTTCCGTAATAATTCTGAAAAGGTAACCAAATTTAACCTTCCTATACTCACGTCAAAATGAAAGACGTATACTATACTATATAAATCGGTCTCACAGACCGTATATGTGAGTATAGGAAGGTTAATCGCAAAGAATAAATGGCGCTGTAATTATGGGATGATGTCAACTGTGAAAAGAAGTACCAAATTTTATGAGGTCTCAAGTGTTTCACGTACATACAATACGGTTCATAAATGAGGGGGCACTAAAGAAAACAGTGATTTCATTAAAAGAAAAAGTTTTCCAATTAAAATGCATTTATAATTTAAAAATGGAGTTTTAACGACATTTGATAATGTTTACAACAGTTTTCATCTTAACAATTACAGTTTTCATTAAATTTTTCTTTCGTCAAAATAACCACCCTTACTTTTAACAACTGCTTTACAAATTTTAGGCGACCTTGATACCAGCTTTTTGTAAACTATTCTGAGCCATATTTTCCCAGGCATTTTGTATTTCTCCATCTTGCCAAAACAAAAAGAAAGAAACACAGAACCTTAGCGAGTCATTACAGTGTCCTGTCTACCAATATTAATAATAGAATTTCCCAGGATACCAATCTAAACTGGTGCGAACTGTTGCCAACTAAATCAAATGATTAATTTAGTTGGCTTAAACTGTACATGGATATCATCTTACTTCTAGTAATTACCCAATTATTTCACAATGGTAAATAATACAATACTACAACTATTTATCGTTCTGAAATATAAATATAAACTATTAATTTCAATTTTGTCCTCCATTAACCTAAAAAGAGTGGTAGAGATTATCCAAAAGATATTATTGAATGTAAAGGCCGATGGCCATATAGTCCAATCAGCTGGAAGTTTTAGCTGTCAAGTTTTAGGGGAGTTTTGAAAATTGGTATATTTATAGATTTCGATGTGCTCTTTCCGAATTTTATTTCGCCACCTCGTTCTGTTTCCCGGAAATAGCCGCCATATTGGAAGAATGGCGCTCTTAAACAGTTTATCGACGATATTTCCTTTCCAAGGCACTTTACAGGTGAAAATAGTTATGTAATAAACTAACCTAGAGAATATTTCCCATAATTTATGTATTAACCCTCTTTTTATGAAATGAATAGTTTCGGCGTACGAGCGCTGCAAAGTCTACTCCAACACGCGTATTGGCCAACAAACTCATTTCCATACCACCATGAGGTAGAGTTCCTGGCGCGTTTTTTTAGTAGTATCCCCAGTAGGCCTAATTCACATGTGACGCACTGTTGACTTTAGCGCATTCTCCTTCGCTTTGCTATCCCTGATGGACCAAGTTTTGCGGGTTCTTCGTCTTCAGAACTGAGCAAAATCTCTCGGATAGGAAGTTCTTCGACTTCATTACCTTCTTCCTTGATTTCGTCATCACTGTCTTGCAGATCAACAACCGAATTATCGCAGGTACCATTGCAATTCGCGCAAATAGCCCAGCTTTTCTGCATCCACAAGCCCCACGACATCCTTTTTTCTATTTGCAAGAAATGAGTTTTAGCAAGTTTGCTGGAGCTAGGGACTCGAGTATGGTGAAGTGGAAAACCATTTCAACACCGTGCACCGTATCTAGATAATTTCTCCAACAGTTCAAGATCTACGAGATCGAAAGCATTATTTAAGCCAACAAAAATCCCAGCACATGTGTTGCCCTTATCTATGCTTTTGTATAGCTCATTTAGAAAATTTGTAATTGCAGAAACTGTGCAACGATCACTCCTAAAGCTAAACTGATGATCATTAAATAAGTTTCATCTTTCCCTAAATTTCATTAATCTATTTGCAACAAGCCTTTCCATGATTGTAGCAAACACACTTAGATGTATAAGAGATGTCGATCGGTAATTTTCAACCAATTCCCTGGCGCTCTTTTTAAACAATGGCCTAATCTTTGCCAACTTCAACCGCGCCGAAAAAATACCTTCCACAAACGAATTATTAATTATTGTCTGTAACGGAATTAGAATCTCATCAATGTAGGGCGCAAGAACATTGGTGCTTATACCATAGCAGCCCCGACGAAAAATTATCCCTTAGGTCATCCCCCGTTATTCCCCATTTATCCATCGGGCTTAAGAAAAATGTCGATTCAAATCAATATTGCAATTATTAAGTTCAACATTATGCCCAAAACATTCAGTTACTGCACAAAAATATTTATTAAAATAATCTGTTACTTTATTTATAATATTACGACCACTATTTTGGAAAACATTCATCGGCTACGATGTTAATGTGAAGTTAATTGTTTTTGGTCGGTTCGAAAACTATTTCCAAAGCTGCATATTTTAGCTCTAAAAGATGTATGTATAACGATAAAATACTGATTGTTGACAATTTTAAGAGCTCATGCCGGTCTACTTTTTTTTTTTCAATAATAAGTGAAGAACGAGCAGGTTTGCAGCCCTGAAATTTTGAATACCACATATTCGATACGGTAGTTAAGACTTGTCAAAAAGCATTTTTGTAAATGCCTTTGTTATCGTTGCTTTCTTGAAGTCAAAAAATGACGGTAAGCCCATGGTTGCTTTTCTATTCCTTAATTGAGGTTAAATTCAACAACAAACAAGGGATTTAAAAAACAAGCCCATCGACAAGTCGTAGCTATCGTGACGGATGCACGGTGTGCAAAATTTCGAGCATCTAAACTTGCTGGTTCTTCACTTATTATTGACAAAAAATTAAAGCTGTAAAAAGCCTTAACGTTGTAAGAAACTAGTACTTTATTGTTACACACAGTACTTTTAAGGGTCAGATGAGTGGAATTAGCCCATTTTTGCTTCTTTTTCCATCCCCACAGCACTGCATTTTTCCAACTCCATAGCACTGCTGAACCTGGTGATAGGTTCGGAACGAATGCTGTCGTGCTGCTGCTTCTGTTGGTGCCAGCGACGCAGTATTAAATTTATTTTTAAATGCTGACTTCGTGAAACATGTACGTCTATAGGTGTTTAACGACATACTCCCTGACACTCGTACTGATGTTCATTCAAAATATTTCCAATTTCCAATTCCAATGTCAAAGTGGAGTGTCCCTTTATACCTGCGACAGATCGTAGAGGCATGGACAGGTTATCGTAGGCCGTTTTTTCAACGCGTAGTAAAATATTTTTCGTTGATATACGAAATACGCGTGTTGGAGTAGACTTTGCGGCGCTCGTACACCAAAACTATTCATTTTACAAAAAAAAAAAAGGTTGATACATAAATTATAGGAAATATTCTCTAGTTTAATTTATTACATAACTAGTTTCACCGTAAAGTGAGTTGGAAAGGAAATACCGTCGAGAAACTGGTTCGGAGCGTAATTTTTCCAATATGGCGGCTACTTCCGGAAAAAGAACGAGGTGGCAAAGTAAAAATTCGGAAAGAGCACGTCAAAATTTATAAGTATACCAATTTTCAAAACTCCACACAGGCAACCTTCTTTTTGAGCGTCAACTGATTGGACTAATATACAAGAAGTTGTGTCTCTTTCTTTTACTTTACATGAATTAGACAGACTTAGTTCCTATACGTTGCCACTGTCTTTGTCTAATGCACAGATAATGAGAGAAAGAGACTAACTTTAATAGTTTTTCTTATACATTCTGTCACCGGATTGACTTCACTATACTTCACTGTAATTGATAGAAATATTTAGAAACTTGTTTTAATGTTTTGGGACGCCGCCCTGCTTAGTCTGAAATGAATTTGAAACACGTTCTTACTTTTTTTTTGAATTGAGGCCGCCACGACAATTGAGAGAAAAATATTTTCTGTTGACGTATAATACCATTTCGGTTATTAATACGGCAAAATATTACTGAGAAAAGTTGTTCAAAATATGAAATTATGACAAAATTAGACAAAATACAACAAATATCGGATCACTTTGACTAAATCAGTGTTTCTTTTGCATTTTTGCATTGTAACTACAGAAAAACAAGCATTCAGTAAGTTGTCAAAGAAAAATTAATTTAAGTTATTATTTTTTTTTATATAAATAATTTTATTCGATTTTTTTCTTTTTTGAAAACAAGCATTAAATTGTAAAAAGAAAGTTAATGTAGATTTCTAAAAAAAGTATTTTACTCGGAAAACAGAAAATAACGATACTTGTTTTTCTGTAATTACAATGCAAGAATACGAAATAAATATATGTATTTGGGAAATTTTGCATAAAGTCATAATTTCATATTTTGAACAACTTTTATTTTGCCGTACTAGTCACCGAAATGGTATTTTACGGCAACAGAAAATATTTCTTTTTCTCAATTGTGATGATGGCCTTGCCTTTTTAAAATAAAAATGTGCTTGAAATTCTTTTCAAACCAAGCAGGGCGGTATCCCAACACGTTAAAACGAAATTATTATTTTTTTAAATTATTTTTGCCTATAGTGAAGTTAATCCGGGAAAACACCACATATATATCTATCGGTCATAAACTCTTCTAGGAAAATCCTGAAAACGTGATTATTGTAGGAAGAACACCTTTTCAACAGAAGACACCTTTAATATTGAATTTTGGAGTACATACCTCATTGCATAGAGATTAGAGGGCATGAAAGACAAACACTATCAAGAGTGCATTTTAGAGTGAATCCGTTACGAAGCAGAAGTCAAGTCTATTGTAGTATAGTAATACTCGAATGGTTAATTACCATTAGAAAATTCATCTTTTATTAAAATTCAATATATCAAAATTCACAGTTAATGTTGGGATCATGGTCTTCAATTGTCATACGGTTTATTTTGGGGTTCTATTTATACCTTTTCGACTACACGCCCACCACCTTTTGAACATTTTATTACCCTACGGGTGTTAGCTTCTTATTGTAACTCCAGCCAGAGACGTTTAATGGGAGAAACAAATGTCACTAGAAATAAATTATTAATTTTTATAAAAGCATCAGTTAATAGACAGAAAAGGATTGTTAACATTCAGACACATACATACAATACTTTTACATTACAAGAATTCATAAAAATTACTGGAAATAACCAAGGATACATCGATATTCAATACAGGTTTCTATAACAGCGATATACCTGAATGAATTGGAGTCAAAATGAATTAAAATTTTCGTTTCGTGGACAACTTAGAAATAAAGCAGCGTAGTCCTGGTTTCCAAAAGAAATGAAAAGTTTGTTTGGTTAATGACGAGGAAAATTGACAAGATAGATAAGTCAACAAATAAGTCAATAAATATATTTGGAATAATAGGATTTTAAGAAGAAGTACCAGTGAATAAAAGAACCTCATCATACCGGAAACGATAGAATCTAAGAAGGGGAAGAATCCATAGAAATTAAAGGTACATCGAGAATAGAAGTTAAGAGAGGAGATATAAGAAGAACCATCATCGAATAAAAGAAATTACACTCACACACATACACAACACTAGGTAATTATGTTGATTTTATGTTAAATTTTTCTCAAAATTTATAAATACAATATATTATAATTTATGCTTTTTATGTCATTAATTAAAAGTTAGGCCGGCGCAATTTTGTCTAAAAATTTAACTAAATTCTCAGTACACTACACTTCCCCAAGAAATATACATTCGACTAACTTTTTCAAACACACACGAATCCGCTTCATCTTGAACAGAGCGAATCTGACAAGCGAAAAATTTTGGAAATTTAATGCCACAGATCTTGGCTAAAATCTTTTCCAGTGACCGTGGATAAGTTGCGAATTACGATTAGAAGTTGCGCCATTCGAAATTAATTGAGGTCAAAAGAAAATGAGCGATCTTTAAGATAATAATAAAAAAAAAACTGTTCTAACCTCGGACAAAAGACGAGATTTCGCGGGTGAAGTTACTATCCTGGTCGCAGTAGAAAATATGGAGTACCTCAAAGAAGCAGTAATAGTATGACTACACAAGTGCTAACCTCACAAAACTAAAATGGGGCAATCATGTTGCGTGCTAGAGGATTAACAATAAATTAAAATTAATGTCAGAGGAGAAGAAAAATAGAAAAATAAGTTCGGTCTACTAGTTTTTAGTACGAACGCATAAGTTGAAAACAATCTGATGTTTTGATCTCATTTTATCGATTAGCTGGGCGTTGTAATCTCTTCTTCATTTGACACAAAAAAATTTTTTGAATGGTAATAATAAATATTAGATGTTAGTACCGGGCATTGTATTATAGAAAAGCAACGGATAATAGTTACACAATAGCAAATACGACACAAAGCTCTACTATGTAGTTTAGAGCGGTAAATAATCACCTGACATGTGTTAATGACGTTAACTAACGAGGAGGATTCTTGCGAAAGTTTGGCCACCAAGAACGTATTAGTGGAGTTTAGGAAATTCCGGGGCGAGAGCCGGAGGAGTTTGACAACTATGATACTTGTTGGAAGTTTCCACCCTTGACAGGCGAGAACTTCACCGAGTATAGCTAATACTTTAATGACATATTTTGATGGTGCTATTGATATAACTTTTACAAAGGGAATATCTGTCGAATTATCAGGATTCAATCGCCTAATAATATTTTTGTTTTCCAACAGGACTCACAATATTAGAGCGGTATCGCGACCTTGGCCAAGTTTTTATCTTTCTTGGTATATCCTTAGTTGTCAGACCGAATAAGCAAAGAATAAATGTAACAGTCGAATATAATTCTCAACTGAACGTAGTTAAACAGGGCTTCGTTAGGCAGTTCTCAATTAAACTAGTTTTTAATTACTTTTGAAGAAGCAAAGAATCACAAATGTATTTCTTGTAATCTCGAAATCCGAACGAGGGTAAAATCGGAAAATTAGGTAATAAAAAGCTTAATTATAGGTCTCTGTACCAAACAAAGAAGAAATATGAACAAAAAATAGAAGAAGCTTTTAGGGCAGGATAAACTGACGACTTCACTTACGAAATACTAATTCTTGAGTAACAAACGAAAAATAACGAGTAATAGATTTATCATACTAAAAAGTCGATACCTTACAAGTTACAAAACTCATACTACTCTTTAACATTAATTTCCTTCAGGCTATTCCATTACGAGCTTATTTTCTCCATCGTTTCAACTTTCGCTACAAACTTTTTCAAAACAGAAAACAATACGTCTCCGTAAAAGGTGACGTCGTGAAAACGCTGAATACACCGCGTGTCACGTTAATATACCTTCCGTATTACCATCGGAGGGGTTAATATTCTACGATACGTGGAGCTTTTGTTAGTCCTTTGAAGTTGTCGTTTCATTGTTGCGCCCGCTGAAAAGTAAGGGTGCCATTTCTTGCTCGCGCCTAAACACATCCACTCCTGTAATGGATTAAAATTTCAGCATCTAACGCTCGTCGACGGCCTCTTCGCATTGTATGCTTTAACGCAAAAATGTTACGAGTTAGGAACCCTTTTCACGCACGCAGACAGTTTGGATTAAAACTTTGCCGTTTTCTAGAAAAATTATTTATAATGCGAGTTCTAATCCGCCAACTCGCACGTTGGGATTAGCTCGGACAGACGATATTTATTTTCAACAGAAATGTGAGATAAGCGGGGGCAAGATCTCTTCGGAATTTGCATCGTAAGGATCGAAGTTTCTACTTCGAAATATTTTCTACCGAAAAAACGAATCAATTCGAATTTTCTTCCTCCGGCGAAAGAGAGACTAATTACGCTAAAAATGTTCCGTACAGGTTTTTAATTACGACAATGAACATCGTATTAATTATTCATACTCGTATATCACGCCTTTTCCCTCTCTTTTCCCGCGACCTAGCCCCGGTCGCATAATTAATTTATTTGTTATTCCACGTTTTATCCCGGCACGAATATCGCCGCGTCCGGTCCATACGATTTCGCGCATTTATCAACGACGAAAGCAGCGGCGAAGCTTTTTCTCGCCCCTAGCTCGACGAATGTATAAAACAGTCGGTGAAAGCACAATGTAACTTTTCAACCCCGGGCGGTCGTTTTTCCCTTTCGTGTAAGAGAGAAGAAAAAGTTGGCGCCGACCGACGCCTTTCGTACACGAAAGGGGGAAGCTCCAGAGACGGCGTCTTAAAAATTTAAGCAAATTACTCGAATAAGTTTTGGAAAAAGATTTGTTTCGTACGTAATATACGAGGGCGGATTGATATTGAAGCTACCTAAGTAGGAAAAAATTTTTTTTTTCGAAAACCATTTATTTCTCAACATAGTCTCCTTTTAGCTCAATACACTTAGTAAGACGATATTCCAACTTTTTATACCATCTGAATAATACGATTTTGAGAACCCCTCAAAATACGCGTTAGTTTCAGTAATCACTTCTTCGTTTGAGATGAATCTTTTTCCTGCGAGCCATTTTTTCAAGTTTGGAAACAGGAAAAAGTCACTAGGAGCTAAATCTGGACTATAAGGTGGATGATCAACCAATTCGAAGTGTATTTCACGTAATTTTAGCATCGTATCTAATGCTGTGTGAACCGGTGCGTTGTCTTGAAGAAAGAGCACTTTTTCTTCTTTAAATGTGGTCGTTTTCTCTTGATTGCGTCAATCAATTGATCCAATAATGCACGATAATACTTTCCTGTGATTGTGGATCCTTTTTCAAGGTAATCGATGAGCAATATTCCGTGTGCATCCCAAAATACAGTGGCCATAACCTTGCCAGCCGATTTCACTGTCTTCGCCTTCTTCGGAGCACTTCCACCAGCTTCCACCCATTGTTTCGATTGATTTTTGGTTTCAGGTGTGTAGTGGTGGACCCACGTTTCATCAGCAGTTATTAATCGACGCCAAAAATCAACAGAATTACGCTTTATCATGTCCAAACACCGCTGTGAAGTGGTCTGTCGAACTCGTTTTTGTTCGACACTCAACAAACGCGGCACCCATCTTGCCGATAGCTTTTTCATATGCAAATGTTCATGCAAAATGTTGAACACACGTTCATATGATATGTTTACCATTTCAACAATCTCACGTAACTTGACTCGGCGATCATTCATAACGATATCGAGGATTTTCTTGATATTTTCTTCAGTAACCACCTCTTTTGGCCTTCCTGTTGATGGTATTGTTGCAGTGCTTGTTCGGCCGCGTTTAAATTCAGCAATCCAATATTTTACCATGTAATCTGACGGGGCAGACTCACCGTAATGTTTATCGAGCTTTTCTTTTGTCTCTTTCGCCGTTTTCCCTTTCAAATAATAGTGTTTAATCACTGCACGAAATTCACTTTTTCCATTTTTCAAGAAACACAAAAGTTGCTTACTTCAAACGACTACAACAACTAAACTAATAGATGAATTTGGGTGAAATTTTAACAGCTGACGTTTGACAGATCGCAATTTCTAAAAAAAAAGTTCTTGTGTTTGTGCTGCCATGTAGCGCTAGGTAGCTTCATTATCAATCCGCCCTCGTATTTAAGGTCGTTAATAATTATCGTAATTGTAGACGTTTATGAATGTAATGTAACCAAAGCGACGATGTAGTTATAAATAAATCATTAAGGATATAGATGTGTGAACAGGATAACCTAGCTACCTCAATATTTTTCGGAAACACAAAATATTACCAATAATAAACATGCCTGTGAACTATGAGGACGATTCACTACATATTCATTGAGATATACTCATTTAAAAAGTCGCATTTTTATATGGGGTCTTACGGGACTACTCGAAAATAGCTTGACGCGACGCCCTTCAATAAGGAAAAAGCACAAAATAAAATCTTCACTCGTTTACAAGTTTTCAGGAAACAAATAGATAAATATTCAATGAAAGTTTTTAGCCTATTTTTGTTATGGTTCACTACCGAATTTGTTAGAAATTATAACAAGTTGTCTAACAGAATTCTCCTTTTTCACGTTCCCAGCGTTAAATGTATAAAAGTATGGCAACACCGCATCTGTCCCATATCGTGATGATCGTGATTCTCGGTAAATTACCAACAGCTGCATGACATTCCATTCAAAAGGTTAAAATCAAGTCTTTTTTCCGACTTTCTTCCCGCATTACTTTTCGCGACTTTTTGGAAATGGATTCTCCGTTCGTACACGTCTTTTATCACAAGTTTACGTTTTCAACGATACATTTCAGGCTTCGACATTTTTCTTTTCTCAATATAAATACGAACAGGCTTCTCTGTTTCTGACCCAACCTCACGGCAAATTGACGCGGCGCGGCGTTTGGATAGACCACTGCCACCAACTTACCAGATAAAAACATTAGCCGCACAGTGTTGTCACGTTTTCTCATTCATTTTTCTATATTAATTTTTTGTATATTTATGATTTTAGTTGAAAAATGCAATCAATACTTGAATACTGTGATACTTTTATGGTCATGCAAACTTAATTCGATCACTCTCATCGTTATACCGGCAAATTTATATTTCGAAATTTTTATGCCGCACGGTTGGCTCCCGGTACAGTCTGAGCATTTGGCAAATAGTAATTATTATGCATGAATCTCAATTTTAAGCGATTTAAACAAAAGAATCTGCCTGTAGACTGAAACCTAAATATATTTTTTTATACATATCAGCTAGTTGAAAATATTTTTTGTACGAGAAATAAACACTGCAAACCGAAAAATTAGAAACCTCACGATTTGATTAACTTTTTGCACAGACTGTCACACATCTACTTCCTTAATTAACTATGGTATCAGGTGTGGAGTAGAACCGTAAACAATTGAACAAAAAGCAAAATAAAAAGTATGAAAATGGAGTATAAGTCACCAACTACCCTTTGATATTGATGAAGTAGGATCATGGCTAAAGCGGAGACAGAAGTTTAATATTTTTATGAAAAGACATTCGGAAAGCATACAGCCACAGAAGACATATAATTGGCAATACTGGGTTAGGTACCTATAACATTTTCCCAATCGAAAATGTGTCCACATTGGTAGATGTCCTTCACTGTTTTGATAACTACTTTTTTATCTAAAACAAACGTTACAATGGAAACATTCAAATTTAATAACATCAGACAAAAGGGAGATCGAAACAATGATTCATTCCTCACAGAGAGCTAAGAAGACAAGCTCCTAATTGCGGTTTTATTCGTAAAAATGATGGCTGCAAACAATCATACATGAACCGAATGATTAAAGATCGAATCAGATTAGATGTTCAGGACAAACGAATTCAGCAAAGACTTCTACGAGAAATAAATATGACGTTATCAAAAAACACAAGAACACTGTAAATCGATCGAACTATCAGGAGAACATATAAAATTATTAGCACCTACTAGATGCTTGCCTCGAGCTAGCGAACCACGTGTCACCGATTTTATTATAAACAATTGTGTAGTGAGGAGTTTACCGATGTGATATTTTGTGTCAGTAAATGACACCACAGTCCTTGCAATCACCTTTATTACCTACTGAAGAAACAAATTCTGTACGTACAAACCGAAATTGCAAGAAGTGTGGAAGTAAACATTCATTTGGGAAATGTTCAGCTTATAACAAGACAAGTACATGTCAAAGGAGAAGCATTTCGCAAAAATGTGCTTTTCAAACAGGACAGTAACAAAATGGAAAGAAGAAAAGAAGATATCAAGTATCTACAACTTGTCAAAGGAAATAAAGATGAACAGAAAACGAGAGAAAGGAATCAAGATGAAAGAAAGAATGAAGAGGACGAGGAATATTTAAATGTAAGGAAAGTAGGAGAATTAAAAGAAATAGAAGTTACTAAAGAAATTGTAAGTAAGCAAAACTAGAATGAGAATAAGCGTCTAATATTAGTAGATAACATTTGCAGTCATATTCTAAAAAAATAATAATGTAAATATTGCTATGGACGGTTTGGTAAAGTATGTGGTATAAGTGTTTCCTTTCTAAACAAACGAAAAACTGAGATGTATTTATTTGGCAACAAAGTTGTGCAAGGACTGCACTGCAGCCTACATTGCATATACCAATAATTATCAACGGAGGGTATATGCAAAGAAGACTGCAGTGCAGTCCTTGCACAAGTTCTTGTAAAAGTTACCAAATAAATACATCTCAGTGAAATAATTTATGTGCGACCTGTAGAATTTTATTCTCTAGTTTTTCTCTCTCCAAGCTCTTGAAACTATTTTTCAAATTGTTTCCTTTCTATTTGCAGGTTTATTTAACTGACAACTGGGGAACTTTGTGGATTAGCTGTAAGTAGTCACGAGCCATCCATTTCTTTAGTGATTTTATTCACGGACTTTGAGGACGGTATTAAAAATAAATTTTACTAATGCAGAACGCTCAGAAATATGATTTTCTTGAACTGGTGAGCTTAGCTGTCAACACGTGCATTTGATTTTCGAAATTTAGTTGTGGTAAGTTTATTTATCTGTTTTATATTCTAACCAAAATCTCGGTCAGGTGAAGAAATAGAGGAAGGCTGGATAGCGGAGAAAATCTCAGGAGAACGTGAAATAATCGGATTCAACGGGGAGAAGTTAAGAATAGATCAAAAACTAGTGAACTAGAGGAATATAGAAAGAACAAGATGGGCTAGCAGGTATCTAAACAAAGCAGCTCCTGGTGGCGTCAAGTTTCTAGCGCCGCTTATCGTATCAATGGTTTCGATCGTTGCTTCAAAGCAGGAATAGACAGATAGTATCTGGTGGACCGAGCCTTGCTCGGAGTTCCCGAAATTTTTTGAATAATTTTGAACCAAAATAATAACGCCATTTATTTTAGTTTTGATATTTAATTTATATTGTATATTTCAAGTATATATAGTAGCACATATATATTAAAAGTTTATAAGGTTAGAAGTATGTGAATTTACATGTTGTTGTTAGTTTTCGTAGATATTTTTCTTTTATTAACATACTACTTTCAGCGCCAACTATGGTTTAGTAGTAAAGTTTTAATTACTTATAATATCGCTTGGCTGCATGATGTTACAAAAAGTTGCTAACCCACGTTTAGGCCGAAATTGGTGGAAACCTGAACTAAGTGGATTGAATCGAACCGGGACCATGCTAAATCGGTTTTTCGCCCCCAAAAACTCGCAGATACTAAATTGTAACAAAATCTTAAGAGCAATTTTCGATAACACATTTTATGTACCGCAGAAATAGGTAGAAGAGGGACAAAAGAATTTTCTTGGGACCGGGACCATACTGAAATCCAAGGTGTAGAAGTCTCCCTCGATTAGTGTCCTTTTGTTTTCTCTTGCAAAGGCTTTCATATCAACCTATCTGAGATGCAGAGGTAGGTGATCGTGACAATAACATCCATGTTGTTCATTACACACGTCACCATATTATTAACGAACGGTTTGATGATAATGGCTTGCTACGAGTTGGAAATCTGACGTTGGTTCGAGCGTTGGTCACACCATTGTTTATTATTTCCGGACCACGTGTTTCGCCGGCTTCGACGCCAGCAGCTCCAAAATCGTCAGCAACACCGCGACATTATAGCAATCCAGTTTCCTTGCTGTGGACACTGAATTTTATTGTAATATAGTATTCCGGGAGAGTTTCCAATATCGTTTTATCCCGCTAAATCCCAGAAACTAACTGAATCCATCAAATACAAGCGAAATATCCGCGGCTTTTACTCGTATACGAAAGTCCCAGGCTCAAATAATAACAAAAAAAGAGAGAGCATGATCCTCGTAAATTGCATTCGCGAATAAACCTCCACGAAAGCGGACGTAAATAAATAACGCCTTTAGAGAAAATCGTTCCGATATTTACGCCGTTCGCCGACTCCTTTTCGATAATACCCAATCAATAAACCTCGAAGTTATTCACCCTTCGCCGATTGACATCTTACCGAAAATAAACAGGCCAGATCGCAATAAATATTTTATGCGAGACTACCCTCGTTTCGGAGTATTTAAGACGCGAAGGGCGGTAGTTCGGATTTGTATGTACATGTACAGAACAAATACGAGAAGGAGGAAGAATATACACGCTGCGTATTATCGTCGTGTAAATATATATGCCCGAAGGCACCGACGGAGGTACGCGCCTTCTGTTTCCGACGTTCCTGCGGCTTATATGCACCCGTCGTTCCTCCTCAAACACTATCAATTATTCTATAACGTAAATCCGGAGCAATATTTACACAAATCCGTCGTCCGCGGAGATTTATACGGCTTTATAGTAATTGCCTCAAACGGAATACTAATTCGCGTTTTGGGTCGGCGTGCACTGCGAGGATAATCTCGGTTTTATTTAAACTGGAGGCATCCACCTCCATCTCCATATATATGCGTTCGGTTCATATAGTGAACCGATGCGATTCGAGCTTTAATAATGGTTAGGGTGTGTAAATTATTGAACTGCGGAAAATATCGGAATCAAGCACATGCGATGGGGTTTCGATTGAAAAAGAGGGATTTAGGAGGAGATAATACCATGAGTTCATTGTATGTGCATTTTCCCCTTTTTGTGAAATCATGAGGAATGGATGGTTCAAATTAAAATGTAAAATTAAGATGTAATAAAAAAGGTGGAAAGATGAAAGTAAATCTAAATGACCAAAATTTTGAAATTTCTTTCAGCGATGATGACCTGCATTTCGACTATAGAATTCTTCTCAAAATACTTATATCGGTCTGCTAAGAACATCGTAAAAATCATATTACATCCGATCTTGACACGACTATCGTACCTAATATACCGTTTCTATCGAGTTCATTCTGTAGTAACCTTCAAATTCTAACGAGAACGTAGACGTCCATAAAAGTATCGCTAATAATTTAATATGGCCTTAAAAACGGCGATTAATAGACGTAATTTCGCCGTATAAGTAACGCGGAACCTATTTGCGCGATCTTTGAAATTAACCTCTCGATAACTCGGTAGGCACGTTCGAGTTCCATTACAAAACCCGCTTCCTTACATATTAGGATATAACCCATTATCCTTAACACATTTCGCGAAATACGTAATGGAGTACGTTCTTGAAATTATCCTTGCCTTGATTATTACTTGGACTATTAGTAAACTTTTTCCTTGTTACTGTGTCGATTTACTTTTTTGTATACAAATAGCGTTAGTAACGGAGGATGTAAAGAAATATTCTTGAAGTAATAAACTACTTCGTTTGACAAGACGGAGGAGTTTCAGATGGCGCGGAATAGATATAAATTGAAAAGTTACTTCAATTATACGAGGGCAATTTTTTTTTGTCACGTTCTGGTAGAGTTTGTTTCCTTAGAGAAGAGCACATTACGTCATGAAAATATGCCCGAAATGTGACGTTTCATTGACTTTCGCTAGTCAGTTGCCATGGTAACGTATACAGAACACCAAGTTTGGTTCATTGCGCCGCTGACGTAATGTGCTCTTCTCTAAGGAAACAAACCCTTAGTTGGCGGAAACGAATATAAGAAATAAGAAAAGTTTTTATTATATACAAGAATTACTCGTATATGTAAGCTATTTCTCAACGTAATCGCCACCGACATTGAGGCATTTGTCGTAAAGGGACGCCAGCTTTAGTACACTCTTCCCGCACCAAGTTGTCGCCTTTTTCAGCGAGTTTTCAGCCAATCTGGCTTTCAACTACTCGTTAGTGTTGAACCGATGCGACCTCAACCATAGTTTCATCTTGGTGAATAAAGGGAAGTCGCCCGGTGCTAAGTCCGGATATTTAAGGCGGACGAATTTCTTGAGCTGTTCCTTTGTTACTGTTCCTCTGGAGGAGGGCGTGCATTGTCACGAAGAAAGACAATTGACGATGGCAAGAAGCCTCTGATTTTGTTTTGTATTGCTTTCCGTAGAGACGTTTAAGGGTGTTGTAGTACGTCGCTGCAGTAATTTTGCTTCAGGGTCCAAGAATTCCACTAGCAAAAATTCTCTTCGTTCCCAAAACACAATAGCCATAAGGATGGATAGGATGTTGGATAGGGTTCGTTTAAACTTTTTTAGTTCGTTAGGCGAACTCGTCCAAGCATCCATTGCTTCGATTGCTCCTTCGTCTCGACGTACACAACTTGAACAAACGCATCGTCCCCCGTTACGATTGTTCCCGAAAACGCTTCTTCTTCGTCATTGTAGCAAAAACGTCAGTGCAGAATCTATTCGTTGCAATTTGCGAACGTCCGTAAGCTGTTTGGGGACATATCGTGTACAACATTTCTCGTAGCCGAGATGTCATAAACTGCTGATCGAGAAATTTCAGGAACAACAAAGTTGTGATGTGGACTTTAGATTTAGAATTATAATCAAACGATTCCCTTCCTGTCTTGAACTTTCCGGTTTATTTCTTCTTCTTTCCTGTTTTCCTACATATTTTCTAATTTTCCTTCGTTGCCGTTGCTTTTTTACGTTGATTTTCTTTCGTTTCGTTTTTTGACATGGTTCTTTTTTCCAGTAGTGTTTTATCCATTGAAAGACACGTTGTTTTATATGGAGGGTTAGGATATGCCCACAGTCAGTAATTTTCTAGGGGATCTAATCTGTAAAAGTTTTGGAAATTTTGTTAAAAGACGAGTTATTCTTTTTCTTCGTTTTCTTGATATCGTTTTCCGTCAAAAGTAAGTTCCTCTTTTCCTTTTCCTCATCTTCTCTTTTATTCTTCTTTAAGATATCCATTACCTTTTCTAAATCTTGTTTATGTTTTTGTTGTTCTTCGTGTTTTTCCTCTTTTCGTTCTTCTTCCTTTTAGGCGGTATTCGCTTTTGTTAATTTTCTTTTTCTGGTTGCGGGATGATGATTCTAAAACGTAACTTGTCGAATGCACTTTCTAGTTTTGTGTGTATGGTTTGTCTTTCTGTTCCTTCTTCTGTATAACTTCTGGTATAAAATGCACCTTTTTACAAGTTTATGGCGTGTTGTTGCGACTAGGGCTAGTACCAAAGCTAAAGTTTTGGGAAGGCGGTCCAGAAAGTCGAAAAATTTAACTCAGGTAATCAAAATCGTCTTCCTCACATACATATTTGCACGTCCGGTTCGTAATAATTGTATAAAATCTCAGGCGCATGTAAGTACTGTTAAAATTACATCAAAAGGTAATATTACAATCCCTTAACAGTGAATCCCATTGAGATAAACGTTTGGGAAATATTTTCATTTTATATTTCTTTAATTTATTGCATTGTATTTATTATATTATATATTTACATTTAACGCATAATTTTTCACATTACTTTATCAAAATTGGGAAATATCTTCTTTCTAACGTCAACTCCACAAAGCATAAGGAAGTGACTCAAGAAGGGAATAATTATTTCAATTATTTCAATTATTTTCTGCTTGGTTTCACCATTTCGTATTTATTCTTCCTTTTTAAAATCGTAAGCCTTCCTACCGCCGTGTTTAACCTTCCTATACTCACGTCAAAATGAAAGACGTATACTATACTATATAAGTCGGTCTCACAGACCGTATGCGTGAGTATAGGAAGGTTAAGACTCCCGACTTAGTAATACGAGGAAACAAAAGGAAATTTGTTCAGTATCAGATTCTTCTCCCTCTAGTTGTTGACGTTACTGTTAAAAGATGGCTTTAAAGATACTTCAAAATACGAGTATCAACTCCAAACACGTTTTGAAAATTTATCACCGTAATTAAAGATTCTTTTAAAGACATAACAAACCGAGCTAAATTTTTGCAAAATTTTTGCTTTAAAAATATGACAAGTTGGATTCAATAAGGGCCTTTCAAGGATATATACCTATACTTATATGCTTGAAAGAACCATATTCTCGTTTTCACGGATTTTTAACATTCCGTTAATTGATCTATTCTTAAGTTTTTAATTTTATATTATTTCAACGAAATTGGAATTGGCATTTTAACGCTTTTACATTTTGAATGGTTTATAGTTCTTTCAATCATAAAATATTTATCTTAGGAGGAGGAAGTAAAGCACTTTCCGAACATTTTCTTTTATTTTGGAAATTTCATTACCTTTAACTACTAACATTTTTAAGTAAAACGAGTATTTAGACGTCCATTCTTCGTCCAGATAAAATTACTTTTTCGGAAGTTTTAAAGAAAAGATTGTTACTATTCTTGCAATACGATTTCAAAAGCGTACAGGCTGGCGCTTTACTTCTCAACAAGATTAATTCTCAAGATACGATGTTGACAGCATGAAGAATAAAATCTCCAAATTATGCTTAATTTGGACCAGAAATTCTCAAGCACTTTGTAGATATTTACACATTATTATTAGCTGTAGTGTTGGTATTATCATTATTATTCGTACATTATTAACTCTACTAAATGGAAGAAGAAACAAGGTCAAAGAGTACCAAAGTGGTGAGCTTTACTTCTCTATTCTATGTAACTGTAACTTTCTCAAGCATCTTTTGAAAATAGTTTTCTAAGAAGCAAGGTCTTTTTATAATTTCCAGAAGCCGTAAAAAGTTTAAAAATTCTACTAATCTTACCAAGAAATTGTTGCAAAAGAGAAAAACTACGTTTGAACAATGCACTATTAATAGCAATAATTGCAAAGTTGTACTGTTAATTGCAATAATGCAGATTAAAAGACCAACAACTTTTTGAGCTATTTTCTAAACGTTAATCTAATTATTTACATGCATAAACTTACACGACTTGCCTTGGTAAGATTGGTTCCCATTCATCAGGAACCAGCGACCCACCGACGACCAGAAACGCGTCTACCGTAAAATTCCCTCCTTCAGAAGAAAAAAAGGAACCCACGTGAGTGTTACGGGGCGCCGTTTACAAATACGAAAGCGTGGCCCCCGTTCAATGTCAAAATCTACACTGATACTTCAGTTTTGCTTTTTTCTCTCTACCTTATCACGAAATACAGTTCACCACCCGACCACATGAAGAACGGTTTCATAAATATTTATCTCTCCCCTAGATATAAAACTGTACGACTTCGCAGTCTCGGATAACACATTTTTACGACGTTCACGATCACGCACGGCGCAAACGAAGAAACATACCTAAGCGCGCGTAGAGCCTAGCACATCGTGATGGATGATTGATTTTCGATCGAAGAACGTACGTGAAACGTTTAAATGTCTTATGAGAACTGGGGCGAAATTCATTCAGAATTTCGTTGCCGTCGTCGTCGGAACTTGCTGTGTGTTTACGTTCACTGAATTGGTGGCGGGCGATGTTCGAGTCGGAATGTGTTTTCACCCTAACAGTCGGACACCCTCTGCGAGCAAACACATGCCGCGTTTCTACCCCCTCTTTTTTACAAGAGAATAGAAACCGGCGCACGCGCCATTAAAAACAAACATAAGGACATATATTACGGATGCAGTTTTATAATACACGCACAATGCTGGATGGTAAATCGGAAATTCTGTCGCGAGCTGCTGTTAGGAATTAGTAAGTTTGGTTGGGTGTTTTTGTGTTTTTATGGCTAGGAGTGGTTAAGGGTGCAATCGCTTATTTGTTCTTGCTTTGGGGTCACACAAGGTTCTCGTTCTAAAAAGCATGCGTTACAGGAAACTGATTTACAATAGGGTATATCCATGATTTTTATTTATAATTTAATTAGATTCTTTACCATTAATAATTACTGATATCATTATCAATTCTGTATAAAATACATTATTTCTAGTATAAAATAAGCATTAAAAATGTTATTAATTGAAAGTGTGACGTATGAGTATTTATTTACATTTCCATGTTTTCTGTTGCCATAGTTACGTATACTTAATCTGACAGAAAAGAGTTTTTGACATATAGTACTAACCTGTAAATTTCATATTCCAATTACATGTCAATAATGCGGGAATTAATATGAAACAACAATATATCTATTAAATTATTACATATTTAACTTACATACGATTCAGATTTAATTTCTGTAATTTCGGTGGTGTTGAAACAATCGTTTGAGCGAATGAATTCCATAAACATAAACCGGTTAATATTCAGTAAATTATCACTTTTCGCCTTTACAAATGCTTTTCCGGCAATTTCAGCCATCCTAAAGAATCGGGTGAGAATTTTAACCCGTGTTAAACTATTCCAAATCAATATTTCCTTACGAAAACTGGCGTTTTTAAACAACAACTGACAATGAACTAGTGCTTGTACATAAATAAATCTAGTGACGTCACCGGACCTGCCGAACATACTCGCAAGGACTCGGGTGTTGGTCGGAGACATTCAAGTACATAATTTGAATTTTAATTAAGAGATATAAAATATTCCTTGTTTAAATAAATGTTATTATATAACAAACAGACACATAATTATGTAATTATTTCATTGTAAGGGACCATCTAACACATTTTTCGTTTTGCTATGGACAACCAAGTATTTGGCAATATAGTATTAAAGTGGATCTACAAAAAAGATAGTTCAAGTTAATTAAAAGTTCTATATTAAAGAAGAATTGCACTTTTAATGTCATTTTTGTGGTTGCATGTTCTCCAGCAACTGCCGAATCCTCGGGTCAGTGCTGTTTATGATCAAACGCATGTAGGCTTTAGCATCCAAGCGATTTCTATTTTTATTTTTAATCGTCAAATATCCCGAGATATCCTGCTCACATAAGTACGTTTTCGGAAATAAAGTAAGGCAAAGCAAAGCGGTGTTTTGAATTTAGGGATGAGAAACTGCATTTTGGCTCTAGAAATCTTCAAGATCAATGCCTCCCTCGAACGAATCTTTGCAAATGTTATCGTGTTGTAAATTGCCCTGTAAATATTTTTTAAATTATAGCAATAGTGAACATATTCGCATGCATTGTGTCTAGAAATTGGCATTACTGCAGGAACTACCAACTTAAACTAGGCGCGAAATTTAAAAAATGTTTACTGGGTAATTAGTTCTTCTTGAATTTCGTCAGATACCTCGGATATGTTGACAATGAAAGGATCGCGGATTAATTTCCCAATACTCTTTCCTTCACAGACAGGGAAATAACGAATGAATTCGTTTTTACGTGTGGCACGTAGATTATAATAAATAGTTTCTTGGATTCCTTATTTCAATTCATTTACACCGTGCAACAATATGTGTTGTTAATGTTTCAAGAGGTGAGAAGTTGTCGTTTTTAACTTTATTTAACCAAAGGTCGATTTCAGATACAAAGTTTATCCCAAAGTATTTCCCGAGCCTTGCAGTTGAAGGTTTAATTTATTTAGCTATGAAAAAAGCAACAAATAAGTCAAATTTATTTGAATATTTGAGGTCACTGAACTGAATCATCAACTCCCTTTTTCCCTATCATGCAAGAATATTTTAACTTCTTCTTTGAGTTCGTACAGCCTCTGTAACATGTTCCTTTTCGAAAGCCAGCGAACTTCAGTGGGGAAAAACAAGGTTTCGTGTTCAGAGTCCATATTAAAGCCCATTTTTTTTTTTTTTTTTTGGAAAAGACGTTATGTAACGTTATGTTTCGTAGTTTTCTCGGAGGCTATTCTTACTCCTGGCTAGACTTCTCAGCCTTTATTCTTAAGGGTTTACATAGTATCGAGGCTAACGTCGTCCTCCATGTCTAACGATGTTAGCGCTTTATTGCACCTCCTTCTCGATTCGGAAACTTCATTTCAAATGTACCATAGTTTAATGAGTAAAGCAACAGTGAAGATTGAATCAGGTAAGAGAATAAGGAAATAACTTGTCCAGAAGGATAAAATTCTTCGCCTGTCCGAATTCAAAACAAAATTGACAAATGTATTATGTAGATACTACAGGCGTTCAAAGTTCTATAAAGGAAGGTCGTCCCAGGAACAGTGGTGTGGATGAGAGTCTAAAATAAGACGTTGTAAAGAACTACGACCATGAATGTCCAAACCGATTATGTTCTACATAAACATATGGCCTTCATGGACTGAGAATAGACAAAGGTGTGCAGTAATAGGGTGCAAGGTAACGTCAAGAGCCATGTGGAAGAAATGTCGCTCATATTTTTGCTTTTATCCATACAAAATTGTTTTCATGATTTACACACGAAATAAACTTAGACATTTTATGTAAGCGAGAGTATTTTCTCTTATATTCCGTACCCGCATACGTATGAAGTTCTCATACGGGGACGGCCATAAAATTTAATAAATAACATTTATTCATTCTTTTTGTTATTTATTTCATTATCGTTTTAACGTTTAAATTAAAAAGCTGCACATATTTTTTAAATCGTTATAAAAATGCATGGAATAGAGGGTTAAAGAACATCTTCTCTTGAATTTCGAGTTTCCAAATTGCCCGTAATTTCTGTAGTCTGGAGTTTCCTCTAATTAAGCTTCTATTTAGGGCCTTTATGCAACAAGCACCTACATAAAATGGGCTTATCCAACACGGACACTTGCAAATTCGGCGGTGGAGAAGAGGAGTCAATGGAACACTTGATCGCTAACTGTGGGGCACTAGGCCACAGGAGATACAGAATACTACATGCATATACGCTGAGTGAAGAGGACCTATTTACACTCCCTTTGAAGGAGCTGATCCTGTTGCTAGACGTATTAAAAAAGTAAAAAACAAGGGTAAGCACAGTAGATCAACGTGGTCGCAGTGCAAAGGGCCACTTTGGGCCAGACCCCATCTCATTACAATACAACACAATAAGGCCTTTATGCTCGAGGATTTAGACATACACTTGAGACCAACGTTCGAACTCTACACTTAGCAATATATAGGACGTACTTCCTCTTAGAGTCCCAAATTTTCAGACCCGCATTTTCACACTTTCTTAGAGGTGGCTCGGTCTTTACCTTTGGGGACTTTGACATAAGCGTGAGGCCTACATTCGATCTCCATGCCCACGATTCACGAAAATCCAATAAAATCGCACGATGCCCTTGTCACATTTGAAAGTTATCGATATTTCTTCCAGTTATCTTATCACCGTAATAAATAGAACGTGGCACGTAAGTACATCTTGGTCAGTTTCAATATCCGAACTCATCTCATCGGACGGCCACTCGATTATTTGAATCTGTCCAACTCCAGCACTTAAGGATACATAAGACGTATATCTATTCTCTTATAGGTCCAAAAGGCACAGGACGCGCCGTGACATGTTACAAGCGGCGATAAATCTCTCCAAACGTACGTTGTCACGTCTCTTACGAAACGTTAGCGCGTACACGTTCCCTAGCCGAGATACATGGTGTAATATAGCTGTTAGGCGATAACGGGGAAGCTAGAACATGTTTCCCCCGTCGTCGTCGAAAGGAACGAAAAAAAGGAAAAAGGTATAAATTAAGCGGAAAGGCCAAGACGGTATTGTGTGCGTGTATGTATGTATGTATGTTTTAGAATATCGTCGGGAGTCGTGTGGGCGGAGGTAATTTATGGGAGGCCGTTTCAATTTAATTGCAAATTGTTGCCTTTTTTTACTCGCTTTTATTTCTCACGACCTTTGGTAGCAGCGCTAAGCTGTTGGCGATTATTGAGATGGGATAAGGTTGTACGCTTCAGCACTTAGATTCTTAAATAATAAGATTTTTCTCGTTACTTCGACGTGATGGGAAGTTGCTCACTCTTTAACCCTTATCACTAGAGCAGCTTGGAAGATATGCGAAATACATATTAAGTGCATAAACGCATATTTTCAATATTTTCTAAAAACGCATATGCAAACAAAAATTTGCATATTTTCTTTGAACTAGTTTCCAAAAATTATCGGCGGAATTTCGTAATTTACGGTAAAATACATCTGTACAACGACATGACATTATCCTCTATATTAGAAATTTCCCCAAGGTTAATGATGGGACTACATTAGGCGAGATTATTTCTTGTTGTGTTGCGATTCTTGTAATTGGCGAAGATAAATTTTCCGCCCTCCTCTTCTTCTTTTCCCCATAAATAGTAAAGATTCGCATTTTATAAATCAGTTGTCACTCAGCAACATCAACTTATAAGTATAGTGATTGCCTCAGTATAATTTTGATAAGCCTAAGCAGGCTTCTGATAAAGGTGCCCTGTTAAAGAAGTCGATTGCTGACAAAAAGATTTCAAGATGGTTGAGTCTAATCACATCTTTTGCAATAAGAGGGTAAGTTAATTTTAAACACAGCATACATAATATAACAAATTTATAAAAATGATTTTTTTGTGCAACCGGCTGGGAAGTAAACATTTTAACCATAACACGACTTTTAAAAATTAATTGCATTTTTTGTTATTTGCAGACTTCTTGCGACAAAAATTCAAGCAGACCAGCATTTGGGAACTACGACTCGCAAAGGAAAGAAGCAAGCTCCTCAGCTCATGGTTCAACAATTGCTCGCAAAAAACGAAACCAAGAAAAATTCCAGCGAGGAAAATTTCTCAAAGGATTGGTGTAATTTCTTCACGAATGTGAATATTCCCCTTTCTAAACTTGATCACCCAATGTTTCAAACACTTTTTTCTCTAATATTCATAATTTTTCATATGAGAAGAAGAATGAAAAAAACATATGGTGCGTTTTGAATGGAAGAAAAAGAAATGTCCCGTGAGGAGACTCGAACCAGCGATCTCGTGAGTATCGACTAGGCCACGAGTCCAGTTGACAATCGTATTATATCTAGTGGATTTAACTGGTGGGTGAAACTTCAACATCGATTATCTCGGTAATTTATGAATGTTGCGTCGAACTACTCCAAAATGTTCTTATTTAAGGTCCAAACTACACGTACCATAAATATAAAAAATTACAAAAATCTGATTACCTTGATTTCTCCTTGTAAGTTTGAAAGGTAAACAAGCGTCTGATGAATCAGATGCAGTGCAATAATATCCGGCAAAATTTGCGGAAATTATGGTGGTTAATTCCTACACTTCTGACCTGGTCTTCTGATGCTGATCAGTTCCGCTTATTTTAGAAAAAATGCCAGAAGGAACCTATCTGGTTAAACCTCACAAATCAGCTAGTGGTTATAAAGCAGTAAAAGTTCCTACAACAGTTGTTTTCTGCAGAAACACTGTTAACATATTATAACTAGATTAGTGTTCACTAGAGGGCAGAGATTCGATCTAGCGATCTTGTGAGTATCGCACTAAAACCCTATCGACTAGGTCACGAGTCCAGTTGACAATCGTATTATATCTAGTGGATTTAAATGGTGGGTGAAACTTCAAAATCGATTATTTCGGTAATTTATGAACGATTTCGGTAATTTATGAACGTTGCGTCGAACTACTCCAAAATATTCCTATTTAAGGTCTAAACTACACGTACCATGAATATCAAAAATTAAAAATCCGATTACCTTGCCTTCTCCTTGTTACCGTCACTTAAGTAACTTTCGATTTCCAATCTTACGGTGTGCTTTCCTATTTTTGAAATCCGAACGCCTTAACCATCATCGAAAGTGACGACTTAATAACCGTTTCGTTGCCACCACGATTGTAAACAAAGACGCCGGCAGCCACCAGTTATAAATCCCACTTTTATTACGAAACAAATGAATATTCGATTTTATCTCCTTCTTTACGCCTTTCCTAACCGAAACTTATTTTTAAATATAACCGCGTTATAAACCGTCATTTTATGATTATTTTTTCTTTGTTTGTTTTATTATCTGCCAACCGATGCGATACTTAACTTAAATAAGCGCCCTTATTGCCACGCGTTCACCATGGAAAAGCGTACGCGCGCGTACACCTCATTCATATCTACTTAAAGTTTAACGCGGCGACGGCCAACAAAAGGAACGGTCGTTATGTAACGACGAAAATATCCGTTCGTTGCGGACGGCGAGAGTTATGTGCGTGGATGTCGTTGATTACGTCCTAAATTATTGAGTTGCACCGCCGGCCGCCGTAAAGACAAGTTGGACGCGGGCCAACTCAACCAGCTTTGGCACCGGGAGGTACTGCGTATAAGAAGATCGGCCCGAAATTGCTTATCGATTTTAAGTGAAATATTTTGGACGTAAATAGTTGGCTGCGTGTTAGTTTACATGATACCGCAGCAATTTCCAATGGCGTGTCTTATGCGATGTATAAATTTAGACTTTCAGTGGAAGAGCTTTACGGTACTGACGTCGAATTAAATTAAGGATCTAAATTTATTTAGGATAGTTGTAAAGTGCGGGTAAAATACAACGTATAAACCTAAAACCTATCAACGAAGTCCTAAAAATAGAATTCTAGGCGAGAATCATAACACCTTCGAGGATATATGAAATTATGGCGTAACATTTTGGATTGAACTGTTAGTTTACTAAGTAAGCTATAAGCTTCCGACTACTAGCGCTTTCTTGAAGTTTGTGGAAATCCAAAAGCCAACCATTGAAGAACAAAAGAAAACATCTGCAAGACACCAGCGGAAACCTTGACCCTTTTGGATATTTTTGGATGGAAGGAAATCTTTAGAGCGATTGTGAAGTCGGAGGTAAAGTTTTCAACTGCTGCATACTTGTTAAGACCTAAACATCCTCACGGAGTTAAGATGGGCGGGACATCGATATCGTCAGAATGTTAAATAAAAACGTCAGAAAGCGACTTAGGGAAGACGAAAAGCGAACGTCAACCGTTTGGAAGATGAGAAAACGAAGTCGAAGAAGACCACGAACTTCGAGAAGAGGACGTAGAAGATCTGTTAAACAATCCCGCGTCTTAAAAAGTGTTCTGATTTTGAAGGAATTATAAGAGTTGAGGTTTAAATTGGCGTATCTATCATTATATCTGATTATCGTAGCTTCTTGAGGAGTGGCTTATGCTTCAAGAAGTAACTTGTGTGCCAAGAAATCGAGGAAGGTAACTATTTGAGTGCGGGCCCTAACAACAATGTTTGAAAAAAGTTAAAATTGCATTGAAGATTATTTGTTTGCATATTTACTCATATTTTTCCTACTTTAATTACTTATTCTGCCTCTGTTTTATAATTGTACTTATTGTTATCGCTTCTTTAGTAGTAATAGATGTTGGATAAATGATGTAAGCAATAAAAAATTGATTTATTATTATTATTATTTCTAATAGTCAGTTTTGTCCCCTTTTCCTTTGATAATATCCAGAATTCGTATTGGCAGAGATTTAACAAGTTCTTCACAATCTTGCGTATAAAACGTATTCTCTGTTAGTGTTGCATACACTGAGCACTCCTTTATTGAAACAAAAACTTGATTTTCTATTCTTTCACAAACATATATAATTCACTTTTATATACTTAAGAACACTTTTTCTTGTCTTGCTTTTAACTTAGTGACCTCTCAAGCTGTAATTGCTCAAAAAAAAAAAAGAAATAATAAAAATAAATTGCTGGAATAGTTATTAGGGCCCGTACAGTACAGTACCAAGCTATATAGATATTTAGGTGGACCTCTGAGGTTGCTTGTACTTCATCACATTGAAGGTCTACAAATTCCAAGAAGTTTCAGTTGAAAAGAAAACCGGGGGGAGGGGGTTGGGTTGTACATGAGGAATTTGATACCCAATTCACTCGTTATTGTATCTAAACGTTCGTTTTTCAACAAATTAGGGTGCTTGGTACCATCATTACAGCTTTCTGAGCCTGAAGAAGTAACTTTTATCGCACTGAAACTGAGGTTGCGATGATAATTTCCATTATATCTACTGGCTGTGGTGCCTGTCCACAACTGAACCAGCACAAAATCTCAATTTCTTATTATCATTTAGATACTTAGCGTGCTAACCTAGCACCCTTCGAACCCAAATCAAAAAATTTGACTTCTGATGAGAGTTTTAATACTGAATCTTAATATCTGCATATACTATAACTACTGCCATTTTTGCAACTTAAATTGCCTTCGTATCCCAGTAAGACAAAGATATTAGCATTTAGCAGTAATAGTCCTGAGTATCAGGCGTTTCTATATTTCAAGAAGCGGTTCAAAGAATTAAAGAAATCGAGTTTCTGATGGGGCTCCTGACATTGAAACTATTCACTACTACATAACAAAGATCTCTGATTGATTTTGAGTAACATGCTTTACATTGAACCTATTCGTTACCACACCACATAAAGAATTTTGGGGATTTCAACAAATTGAAGAGATTGAGTTCCTGAGCCTTACCAACTATATTAGAATAAGTACTAATTTCCTACGATTTTTCGTACCTGAAGCAACTGAGAACATCTGAGTAAGTGAGGGGTTGTAGTAACAGTTTCGTTCTCATATTGGTTGATGACCGCTTTTCCTTTCACCTCCAGAAGTGCTTTGTTTATCAAGACACTATATTATACTATATTATCACTTGAAAAAGCTGAGTTTCTAACAATAATATACACATTGCAAATATTAAATATCATAGTCCTTTTCGCTTCAATAAATTGCTTCAATAAATTAAAACAATTGACTTTACGACGACGCCTTTTATCTACAGGATGTTCGAATATGCCAGAGTGACTTCCTTTTCAACAAGTTCAAGGATCTATCGCTTGGAAACGGTAATAAACGGTAGTATACCCAACGACATGCTTTCCTGTAGTTCCAAAGTAAAAAAGCTCTTTTTAGCCAATCATTGACTTTCCTTGGATGTATCAGTTTAAAAGAAGAACTCCAATTGACAACGAGCCGCATTTGATCCGAAGAAGTTGCAGAAGATCTTGAGTAGTCCAAGCTTCAACGAGTTCAAGAAACGCATTCTGTGGTCACAGTTCTGACATTGTACTAACTGCTCATGCTTTTCTGCGTGTCAAAAATTCTAATACAAAAGAAAGCAAACGAAGAAGTTGAGCTTTTGATGATACTCCTGACATTTTGCCTACTACTCCTATTTTTCTCTTGTCATTGTGTTAATGAAATGAAGAAAATTACGAATAATGTAGTAGTGCTTGATAGAGGTCATTATTTGTACGGTAAACTTTCACGGTGCCACAGTCGTTTCGTGGAGTATAAGGGGCTTTGAGTAACTTTAAGAATTATACGAGGTGCTTTTACCTCACATAATCTTATAAATAATTTTGACGCATTGGTTATGATAACCCTGTATGTATAGTATTTAAATACAGTACGTAACAAGACGTAACTTATACGGAAATTGAACTTTCAGCTATTTGTTGAGTAGGAAACTCAGCGCAATTTTAATAATCCGCCAGTCAGTTCTTTCGGATATCGGGCGTTCGCATATGGGAGATTTCACTGTATATCTACTAGAATTATTATCCCTTTTTGTACTTCAAGAAGTGCCCGGTACCTTCAATAATTATAAGAAAATTTATTAAAACAACTAACACCCCGGACAAAAGCCCCGACGGGCATTGCATTAGATCTAGGTCTAGAATTGTGCCAACTTGCAATGCAACCAATATAAACGCACGTGTTCTCATGAGACTCTTAGAACGCGAAAGTTTATGCACAAAACAGAAAAACGGTTAAATTACCAAATACTTTCCCGATTTTCTCATTTTTATTATTTTCCTCGTTTCCATCTCACGCCATACCTTTCCCACAGAGATTCAAGACATTTTCCTTTATCCAGATTGCGAAAATAACCTTATACATATTAATTCATTCTCCCCTAACGGGGTGTCCAAAACGACCGAAATCATTGTCAGACGTAAACATCGGTTAGATCCTGTTTACCAAACTTACGGTTTCGCGTTACGACCGGTTGTTTTCGTCTAGCGAGAGGCCGATAATCGCGCGACGTGAAAATTCCGGTGCCTAAAAGACGTGAGCCGCGCGAAAACTAGGTCATTCGTTCGTACCACCAGCGACTCCCTTAATTTTCTATTTTCCTCGATTTTCTTTTTTGATAATGGGCGATAAAGCATTTTAATTAAACGAAAGTAAGTGAGCTCTCGTTTTAATTTGCGTCTTTGTCATGTCGCGTATTTTAAAATTCATTCCGAGCACCAACAGGATACGCGTAAAATTAAATCCGGTTTAGGGTAGAATTATATATGCTGTAATTATGAATCCTTTCCCACTATAGAGATATATCATCGCATATTTCCTATATTAATCTCTCTGTCCTATATATCTCTAAGATTAGCTCTTAAATGTGTATTAGTAGACTGCGGATTAACCTAATACCGTGTAGTGTAAACGAGCGTTCGGGTTAGATATAATTCATGACAAGTTCCGTGGCAACGATGTATATTTTACGGATTAAACCCTTTCGATGCATTAAAGGGCTTATTAATGAATAATAATAGTGGTACATTTGTTTCCGCAGGCGAAATGTATTCACGGGCAGTGCTTGTAATGCGCGTTGTTTGGGTAAGAGCATATTGGTTTCTAAATTTTTAGTTATTATTTGCCAAATTAGTGGAATAAAATGCTTTGTTTCTTATAATGGCAAGCTATAATTATACTTTATTCACACTTATAAGGTAAATAACTTTTTAGCTGAAATGTAAGTTAAAGAAACTGTGCTTGAAAAGTTTGAAAGTTTGGACACACCTAAATATTTCGCTGGAGATGGCCTATTAAAAAATTACAAAGGAGAAAACTTGTTGTATGTACTTTTTCAACGAGGAATTCAATGGTGACCGTCGCTTTGACCATGAAATAGTATTTGAAGGTCATTTCAAGGTAAAATGTTTATTCTTAATGGAAACTCGGTTTTTTGGCTTCGGAATTCGAAAGAGCAGAAAGTTTTGCGTCCTGGTACGAATTTTAAACTGATACCCTTTCCAACGGGCGATTTGTGCCAATTGTGCTAGGTGAATAATTTTTTCCTAACATGACAGTAATCATATTTAAGGACATCACGAGGTAAACTTTTGTTCTAACGCCGTTTTCGTAAAACGCCTTTTCTGCCGAAATTTCCCGCAGTATGCATAGTCTGGCGCAGACGAACAAACCAAGAACTGATGGACATGTACAATAGACCTAAAATAACGCAAAAGATACGGACACAGAGAGCCAGATGGCTAGGCCATATAATGCGATTGCCAGAACAGATATGGGTAAAAATGGTCTTGTTGGAGGGGAAGGCGGAAAAAAGGAGGAGAGGACGACCAAGAAAGAAATGGTTTGCACCTGTTAAAGAAGACGTAGAGGAATTGGGAGGGAGCAACTGGAAAGAAAAGACAAGAGACCGGAAGAAATGGAAACAACTAGTTAAGAACATAATAGAAGCCACGGGCCTACAAGGCCTATGGCGCTGCAATATATATATATATATATGCATACTCTAAATATCTGGTTCATGTTGAAATGATCTTGCAGTGCCTTTTAAAGTAGCTTTGACCTGGGAAATGAAGACTTCGAACGCAAACTTTCCTGTTTTTCGATTTCCGAAGCCAAGGATATGAGTTTCCGTTAAAGAATTTCTTTTTACCTTGAAATGACGTTGAAATTCTTAATAATAATATTATTTGGTAAGGTTTGATAAAAGAGTGGATGACGTGTTATCATTAAGTAGTTTAAACCGGTCTTTGACTCCACTTACGTGCAAGGCGAGGAGAAGTAAGGACGGCACGTCATCCACACTTTTATCGAACCTTACTTATTATTCGTCATGTTTTCGGCTTTCATCTGGGTCTGTTATACTTCGGATCCCATTCCGTGAGAGTTCTTATGGCTGATACCTTTTCTCTTCTATAAAAATATGCCCATACCATCTAATCCGCGTTGATTTGATAATTCTTCCAGTGTTTTCATTTTCTAATATTTACTCAATTTCGTGATTCATTAATTGTCTGTGTTCGTTGATCCCCTTCGGACTCACTATCGTTCTTACCATCTTTCCCTCAACAATTTTAAACTTTTCTTCTTCTGCATTATCATAGTTTTTGCTGCATATGTTACTATCGCTCTTATGGTTGTCTGAATTATTATTAATAATAATATAGAAATAGAAATATGGTAATACATGAAGATAGAAACAAAATGGAGTACATATTGTTACGCAGCCTGTAATTATAAGTAACACTACGTAAGGACGTACAAGCATTTTAAATAAACACATCCTGAAGCACAACATCCAAATTCCTCACCGAGTGTACCAACGGTGCTTTCAGAAGTAAGTTCGTTCTTGGAGTAGTAAGTACAACGGTTCGATTTATTCTCGCAGAGAGACGTGGTGCTTGAAAATTGACTTCAGACAGAAGTGCAGACGAATACAGTTTATACAAGATAATATTCTTCATAAATGTTGCATTAACCGCCTGCCTGTCCATATTGATGCAAAGCACTGCGTAATCAAACCCAAGATCACGATAAGCTCCGTCCATTTCCGCAGAATGGTATTTGAGAAATTTCTTGCATTGACGTACAATACCATACCACGACGCCATACTTCAACGTGCTGACTATCAAAGTAAAGAAGAGGGACTTGAGAGATGCTATGTTAAAATCCTTGCAGGTTCGAATAGTAAAACCTAAAACTCTAAAAGCGGAAGCATTGACAAGATTCTAGAAGGTAAGTCTCTCATCAAAACACAGGTTTTATACCCAATAAGAACGTTGTTAATGCGGTAACTGAAGTTAAATCTATTCGATCTTCAAGTAAACGACACGAATCAATGTTCAATCTCAACATGTTCCCCAAAAAAACAACCATATACGATACTCCGATCACCTTGAAGTTGGTTTACGTCTTGTGCATCATTGACTGTGCCATTATTTTCTAAATCATCCGCGTATGCCAAACCAGAGCAATTAATGACAGTAATCAAGTCATTTATAGAAATATTGAGTAGTAGAGGGCCGAGATTAGACCCTAGGGGTACGCCCGAAGTTGAAATAAAAGTCCTTGATTTGTAGCCATTATGGCAAATATATTTAATTACTTCTATCACGTAGAATACGAATCCATGAATACCAATAGCGATCGACTGAAACCAAAGGAGCTCAGCTTTATTAGTAGAAACGCATGATTCTTCAGAAACATATCCTTATAGTCAAGGACACAGTTAAAGCCTATTCATTTGCTTACCATCATCAAGCGTTTTACACATGGTTTGAAGCAAGGTTAGCAGGTTGGTAATCGTGGATCTTTTACTTATAAAGCCTTGCTGATTAGACGGTAACAATAATTTGATAGACCATCGCTCTACAAACATGAGCAAAATTTGGTAGAAAAATGCTGTTGATTTGTAGTTCTTAATATCAGGAATATCATCCTTTTCTGTATAGAACAAATACGAGCTATTTTTTATGAATCAGACAAATTGAGGATCGTACATGAGGGATCGACGAAAACTATAACGTAGTTCCGAGATATAAAACTGGGAATATTGTCGTGCCCAGCTGTGAAACAATTCCTTCAACTTCGAACGAGTTTGGAGACGTCGTCCTTAATGATTCTTTAAAATAATTAGCGGTTGTGCGTTGTTGTTAACATCAGAACTGGCGTATTTTATGTTTTTCCACAAAAAATATTTCAGAAAATTAAAGCACAGACATCCACCATGCGCTGAGAATCATCAAATCCCATATCACCTTTAAAAACTTCTTATAATTGATAATGCGTGTATCTACTTCAATGTTCGAATTCATTGACCCTCTTTCATTTACTAACGTCTATCACGTCTATCCGATAAAAATAAAATAATCAAGCCGTACACCGTACGAAGTAATAAAAAGGGGGATGTTAAAAATAACGATAGATTTGGAAGTAAAACTGAGCATCTCGACTTAATATGCAAAACGTTTTCGTAAAGGATCATAAAATTTGTTCGAGGAAATTGCATTCGTTTATATTCCGACTATGCCCATTAGGAAAGCTTTCGGGTAAAAGGCGTCGTCGTCGTCGTACGCGACAACTTTTAAACTATGCAAAGGCGCTATAAAACGTTCAACCGGAACGGTAATTTAGTATCACACGATTCACGCCGCGGTGTTTCATATAAAATTATATACCATTAATCAACGCGATTGTAAAAATAGACAATCCGACTAAAAATTGTTACTTTTCCTTCTTAGTTCGTTTCGATATTCTTCGTGCGCGGGAGTGAGCGGAGACGGGGGAAGGGGAGGCGAGAATTTACATTTCCTAAAATTCGTAATCCCGGAGAAAATCGCAGAGGAAAGTATATTTGGAGAATGGAAAGCGAATCAAGTTCTTATTTGCATTCGATTTGAAATTCCGAGTATAAAGTTTTACAAGAAGACGGGACCGGTTCGAGAAGGGATTGTATCGGAATCGTCTTCAAACATCCCGAGTACGCCGGTGGATATTAAAAATACGATCCGTCCTTCTCATTTCGGCGGACATCGGCTTCTACTTTCTGCATAGACGACGCGAAGTAATGAAAAAGTCGCTTTCTTCTGCGGAAGACTTCGTTCCCAGATCCTTCTACGAGCGAATATTAAAAATTAATAGCGGAATTCCTTTTTAAAGTAAGCAATTTTCTTCTAATTAAAATTCGTCCATCTTCTCCGTACATATCTCCGTCTTTATAGGAAGCATTAGACTTTTGAATATTTTATTGGGGAATTCGAGCGTTTAAGCTTTAGTGCGTTAGTAAAATATTAACGATGAGGGGTTGTTTGTATTTTTCGACTCGACAAAGTGTAACAAATTCAATGGTAAAATGGAACATTAGGAAATTCAGACTACAGATTACAATAAAATGTAACGGGCAAGATCGAAACCAGCAACCAATGGCGGGAAGATAGGGAACGAATGGGCAGTACCAAATTAAAAATTGGTAAAGAACGAAAACCCTGGTACGAAAAGTGCAGCGAAAGTTAGATTTTCAGTCAGCGTCATCGCAAAAGTTAGTGTACCAGTTAGAAATTAGCAAAGGCATGGTCTCAAATATAGGACAACCAAGAAGAAAATGAAGGAAACCCAACAAAAAAAGAAAAATAAGTGCAAGAAGTTTTACTAGTTAACACGTCAGAAAAATTCGTCTAGATAGGAAGAAGTCATGTTGCGCTGGATGAGTTTCCTTCAAAATTAGTTTGCACTCAACATCAATGACGTTAAATAAATATGAAAACACTAGCTGTTAAGCCTGTCCCTGCCAGGCAGGAAGAAAAAGAAAATATAAGCTACAATGTTAAAAAATTGAATTTTGCCACGCCCCTTTGTCGTCTCAATTCTCCGTCCACAGGCCACAAAAACAAAAATCCGGCTACGTTAGGATTTGGCCTAGGCGTTTTACTATATGCATGCCAATTTTCAGCTTTCTAGTCCATCAGTGGCCTTCAAAAAGCTTTGGATAGACAAAAAAGAGGAACACACAAATAAGGAAATTATATATATTGGGTGATTCATTTCGAGGTTTCCTACATTTTTAAAGAAAAAACACTGAAAATTCAAATTTAATGGAGAATGTTTATTATCATTTGAAAGAACATTCTTTGGCATTTATTTTTTGAAGATTATGTCTTTCAAATGTTGGCCGCGGCTACGTCTCAGATGGTCCATCCGTTGAGTCCAATTTTCGATGACTCGTTCGAGCGTTTCGAGTGGTAACTGGCGAATGACACGCGTCATGTTTTGCTCCAAGGCCTGAATCGAAGCGGGATTGTCCGCATAAACTTTAGACTTTACATATCCCCATAGGAAAAGTCTAACGGTGTGATATCACACGATCTTGGTGGCCAATCGACCGGCCCAAAACGTGAAATTATTTGCTCACCGAAGTGTTCTCTCAATAAATCCATTGATTGATGCGATGTGTGGAAGTGGCGCCGTCTTGTTGAAACCAAATGTCGCCGAGTTCACGAGTTTCAATTTCAGGCATCAAATAGTCGGTTATCATGGCACGATAACGGTCACCATTGACGGTTACGTTCTCACCGGCATCATTTTTGAAGAAATATAGACCGATGATTCCACCGGCCCACAAACCACACCAAACCGTTGTTTTTTCTGGATGAAGTGGCAGCTCTTGAATCTCTTCAGGTTGCTCTTCGTCCCAAATGCGGCAATTTTGCCGGTTTACATACCCATTGAGCCAGAAATGGACCTCATCGCTGAACAAAATTTGCTTCGAAAACGTCGGATTTTCTTGGAACTTTTCAAGAGCCCATAGAGCGAAGCGATGTCGCTTGGGAAGGTCGAGCGGCTTCAGTTCTTGCACAAGCTGTATTTTGTACGCTTTCAATTTAAGATCTCGACGTAAAATGCGCCAAGTCGTTCCATACGTCAGTCCGAGTTGCTGCGAACGGCGTAGAATCGACTCTCCACGGTCTGCGTGTACAGTGTACACTCTCAACTACGGCCGCTATATTTTCTTCACTGCATTCTGGACGTAGTCTATTCGGTCGAATATTATCCAATAATGAATGCTGGGTCTCAAAATGGGTGATGGTGTTGCGAATAGTACGCTCAGTAGGCCGATTGTGTTGACCATAAGTTGAGCGAAGTTTACGAAACACATTCTTCACAGAACGTGAATTTTCGTAATAAAGTTGAACGATTTGTAAACGTTGTTCACGCGTAAGTCTTTGCATGATGAAATGTCAAACAATACTAAACAAAAATAACATGACAGCATCACACGACTCACACGTGATCTGTCAAAAAAGCTATTGAAAAAAGTATCTCTACTTGAATCACACTATATATATATAGATTTTTAGCTTAAGGATTAATTGATAAAATGTGTAAAGTCGCCGGAAAAACTAGATACGTACGAAGCAAATGCATCTACGTGAAAATACGAATGTTTTAAACAAAGACCACGGTCCCGTGGGTCACTCGTTGCTTTTTGATTTATCAAAAAGGTTGAGGTCGTTTGCGTATTTGGAAAATAGAAAAAATTGTCCGAAGAAGAGATACGTGCCATCAGCGTAAACCGGAAGGTGTTTATGAGATTTGAAACGACGTGCGTGTCCCCTCTCTGAATAATTTCTCTTTGTAGCAGATAGAGAATTATTGCCCCGGGTTCTTTGAATAAAATATGAACAAATCACGGTTTATTCGGTAAGGTAAGGATTGAAGATGCTAGCTTCGCCAGCGAAATATGTGTCACCAGATTCAACTAAATGATCGACGTGTGGTAAGAAGTTTGCCGTTCACCCATTCCTACACCATAATTCCTGCAATCACTATTAATTGCAAGCACTATCAATTAAGAATTAAAAAGAAACGAAACTTTGTAGACACATCGTCTCGAAATCGATGATGTTGGAAGCCACTTATTCAAGACGGTGAAACTACCGCTGAAGGTATGCTTGACAATCGATGTATCACCCCAATTTGGGTAACTCCAAGTACGTATTTGGACACCTGCGTTACCATCTTAAGTGTAAAATTGTCAAAGCGAAAAATTAAGGCATATTGCTCGAATGCTTGGCCAGAAACACGTGAAAAAAGCACTAGAAGAAGTAAGCGAAGAGAAAAGACAAGGACGGCAAAGGAAAAAATGACTGGAGGAGGTAAAGAAAGACGTAGAGAAAGCGGAAGGATTTAGCAAAGGCTCGGGAAAAGTAGAGACAGGTAATCAAAAATATAGAATCGAAGAATCAACAAAAACTACTAAGTCGACTTATACATGTTTTAATCTCTTCACCTAGGAATCGGGATTATTCAGATTGGCTTTAAAACCTTAAATATAAAGTATCCGACGCTCAATTTCGAGGTTTTCTGGTCCATTCTACTAAATCCGTTCTATGCGCTTTTCTGCTTCCTTTGTCAGACGTTGTCAGAGGTTGTGTTGTCGTCAATCCTACTATTTTCTTCCATTTTCGTCTTGCTTTAGGTCTTTCCCTCCAGTTTGTGATGTTAATTTTTCTAGTATAGACTTGGTCTTCCCACCTGCTTCTTGATCTACCCTTTTATTTTCTTCCTGGCGGTTTCCAGTCGAGTCTCGGTCTTTGTATGTCTGCCAGTTCAGCCTTCGAGCTTTTATGTATCTTAAGATGTCCTCCCCATCCATCACCTGCCTTATCTCATGATTCATTAGTGGTCTGGAAGCGGGCTTATCAAATAGATACATACCACGCCATTCTTGATTACTATCGTCGTAATTACTATCAAGCCTAATCTGTTCATTGCTGAACATTTGCCACCTCGAGCAGTTTCCATTACTATCGGTTTCGAGACTTTCTCGGCGAGTTTCGTCCAGGCATCCACACCACGTTATCTTTTCATCTCGTTCTACGTTTTCTTCTTCGCCTCAAATTAATTCTAAGTTTCTACACCCTTACCCTTTTATTCCAGGAGACTTTCCCATCTCTATTTCAACCTTGAGACTCTTCCTTTCAAGTCATTCGGTTTAATTCGTGAAACGTCATGACCTCCAAGTAAGGAATACGACAATTATTGGGTATTCACTTCAGACGCGCGTAAGCCACACACACGCCAACTTTTTCTATTTTCTGAAGTACCCCAAAGTTCGACGAAAATCGAAATGTTTGGAAGTACGACTTATTACACATCAAATTAAAGCTCTCATCGTGCAGATTGCGGTTAAAACAGTTTCCAGGACGAAAGACGTGTTATTAAGAAAATATTCCATGAGAAAGTGAAAAGTGGAAAAGTGCATGAATCGCTTTGATACGCTCTAGCACCAAAATGAAACAAATTTCAGGAGTTTTGACGTCAAAGTCGTATTCTACACCTTCGAAAACAGGTGTACACAGAATTTCGTCCAATTTAGAACATATTAATTTTTTCTGAATTTTCAAAGGGATACCCCTTGAAATTTTGAAGAAAATCGAAATAGTCGGAAATACGACTTATTACACATCAAATTAAAGCTCTTCTCTTGCAGATTACGGATAAAATAATTTCGAGTACGAGAGACGGTTCATTGAGGAAATATTCAGTGAGAAAGTGCAAAGTCGTTCTGGACGAATCGCTCTGGTACGTTCTAACACCCGAACGAAGCAAATTTCGCGAGTTTTGACGTTAAAGTCGTATTCTACACCTTCGAAAACATCCGTACACAGAATTTCGTCTAATTTAGAACATATTATTTTTTTCTTTATATCTAACAGCTGAATTCCTACCACGGATCGTCCAATATTTCGTCGCGTTTCTTTCTCCATGCTTGTTTTTTGGTCAACGTCCGAATTTCAGAAGTTAGAATCAGACGCATTAATTGCTTGAAACTCTTAAGTTTTCTGTTCTGTAAATATCCCGTTAAACATTTCATAAGCATCACAAGCCAGTTCGATTCTTCTTTTTATCTCTGCTATCTGTGTCGGTTCCTGAACTGACAGCTTCTGACTCCAGTAAACGTACCATTGGTGTGTTGGTTCACCATCTATCAGAATCACATCTTCTGGAATGGTAATTGTTTTCTACATGGTATTTTGCCATTCAAAACGAGAACTTAATTTGCAACTAATTAAATCTGGCGTAAAAAAGAGTTGCAACCATTTTATTTAGATCGATTCTGAATAACAGGGTATACGCAAATTTGAGCTTTACACCGAGACATATTTTTACTGAAACAATATCATAATTAGGTGTCTATTTGTTATATAATAACATTTATTTAGGAACGTAATATTTTATATCTCTTAATTAAAATTCAAACTATTTGAATGTCTCCGACCAATAACCGAGTCTTTGCGAGTACGTTCGGCGAGTTCGGTGACGTCACTAAATTTATTTATAAGCATTAGTTCATTGTCAGTTGTATTAAAAACGCAAGTTTTCGTAAATAAATATTGATTTGGATTAGTTTAACACGTACGTAAGTTCTCACTTGATTCTTTAGAATGGCTGAAATTATCGAATTATTTAATTATTTATTACCGAATAATTTATTGAATTTTGGCCTGTTTATGTGGATGGAATTCATTCGCTCAAACGATTGTTTTAACGCCGCCGAAATTAGAAGAGTTAAATAAAGTCAGTAAAATTAGTTAAATATGTAATAATTTAATAGACGTACCGTTATTTCGTATTAATTCTTATATTATTAACATGCTATAGGAATATGAAATTTACAGGTTAGCGCTATATGTCAAAAAATCTTTTAACTGTCAGATTAATTGTAAGCAACCATGGCTACAGAAAACATCGAAATGTAAATAAATACGTCATAATACATCACACATGTTTTGGCGGGAATCCAAAATGACATGACAAATGTCAATTATTAATGTACTTTATACAGAATTACAGTAATTATTAATGTTAAAGTATCTAATTAAATTATAAATAAAAATCACGCGTATAACCTATTCTTGTTTTTTTAATTAAGATACGTCAATGTATTCCTTCGTTAGAAATCATCACTATTTTCTTTCCGTGTATATCCCAGCATCCGTTCCAACAATTTAGCGCCGATTTTTAATTCTCTCACACTTCAGATTAAATCTATATAATATATAATTTCCTTATTTGTGTGTTCCTATTTTTTTATCCAGACATTTTTGAAGCCCACTGATGGGCTAGAAAGCAGAAAATTGGCATGCATATAGTCCTAACATTCCTGAAAATAAAAATATTAAAAAAAAAATTTGAAATAAAATTTTTTGTACTATTTCGTTAATTAATTATTAAGTTCATTTGTATTGTGCTTTTCTTTGGGTTATAAAATTCGCCTATTTGGAAAAAAGAACTTCTTAATTTTGTAAATAAACTTTTTGCTTTTTTTCTGCCAAGCAGATGTGCTTTTTCTTCCTGCCTGGCAGGGACAGCCTTAACAGTTAGTATAAATATAAGTTCATTACAATCGCACACATTTTGTGCGGAGAGAAATTGGAAGATTACCTTCCCACCCCGTCGATCTAACCGTATGCGTGTTGGTATCTAAATCAGGTCGCCACTAAAATTAAACTAACCAAAACGAAATTGAACGAAATCGAGAACGAAATGTTTCCGGAATTTACGTATACGTACGAATTTCGAAACGATTGCGCCTTTCCTCTCCGAAAAATTCGCCGAGGCGAAAGGGAGCATTGCAGCAGAGCACATGTGTATTTTGCCACGGCGACGGTGATACCGGGATCCGAATCCGGGCGTATAATGCCCATAAATTTCTGGACGAAAAATCTCGTCGCTCGAAAGCGACGCTGTTTATGCGTATGTACGCGCGTTTACGGGGACTAACCCTTCTCTACGACCGCATTAAATCCGGTCGGTCAACTCGTTCTATTTATTTCAGCCCCTGCGGCTCTCGGTACTCTTCAAAATTATTTACGTGCTTTTGTCTGGACGAGGACGTATGCATGCATGTATGTGCGGTTGGAACGTATTTCGAGCATTCGCCGGCCGATGTTCGTTCGTTCATTTCGCTCTGTATTTTTTTTTCATCAAGCTAAGTAAGGTGGCAGCGGGTGCGGTGGTGTCAGGGCGTATTTATTGTATCGTAAAAAAGTAGAACAACGGCGTTATGCGGGAATAAATGATATTTAGGAGGTGCTTCGCCAGTCATTTTGGCATAGGAGAATGTTGTGTAAATTATAATAGAGGTATTTCGTGAAATAAATGGCATTTTTAATGTTCATAATAGAATAAGTCGGGGTAGTTTGATAAGTAACTTCTGAAAAACAACGTAGAAGCCACTCCTAGTTTTCGAAAAATTGTATTTCGACAAAATCCTACATGTTCCATACGAACCTTGCCCAAACCCACGTATAGAATGACAAGTGATCAGGAATATCAAAGGCGTTAGGAGTCAGAGTGACACAGCTAAGGAAGCTCTTTGAATAGGCAGGTTTTTCTGCTGAGAAGAATTTGGCGAAAGATTCGCGGCCAGGAAGCATCCACTTTAAGCAAGATGCAATCTTATTCAACGTTAAACCCCGATACTTTGACAGGTTGGTCTGCTTCAGCTCCATGTTCTCGTACATGGTCCGCATTTTTCCAATTTATCTTGGGATTGTGAAGATGTAAGGACCTAATCATTTCATTGATTCTCAAGGGATTTAGTTCTCCATTTTCACTTCCACGTTCAGAAAATTACAATGACCAATATGAATCACTTGATAGTTATTTCAATACGACAGACGTTGGCGCAAAGCGCGTTCTAAAAGTTAAAGGAGTGAGCGTCAGTAATCTAGGCCCACGATGGACAATTTCGTTGGATCTCTGCTTGAAGACGAGCAGAAATTGTCCCAGGCTGTACACTGACTAGACGATAGATCGTTTCTGCATACCTCTGCTTCTCTCCTAAGAAAATCGGAACGATTCAGAAGAAAAACTGACACAAACTCTGACACGTCAGTTTTCTTGCTTTTCGTTTCTGAGTCTTCCCCAAACTTTTCCCTCTCATGGAACAATTCAATTCAATTGAAGGGTTAGCGGAAAACCGTCTTGAACCCTCCTATCTCAAGGAATAGACGACTGCAACCGCGCAGTCTTGATGATGAAAATTTACTTTACCGATGATGATGAAAATTTAGTTTACTATGTAAACTAAATAGGACTCAAAAGCGTCTTTTTATGTGACACAAATATCATATTGGTAAACTCCTCACCACACAATCGTTTTGTAATAAAATCGGTGACACGTGTTTCGCTAGCTCGAGGCAACGAACGTTTATGCGGTTGTTGAAGTTGCTTGACAATTTTTTGACGAATCTCAATAGTTACGAGACTAATACGCCCAATTCACCATATAAGACGACTTCCCCATCGTTTTTCACTGCACACCAGTGATACAGGGCAGAAAATCGAAACAATCCCCGAATATCGATTTTTACGTAATTTATGAAACTTTCCCAATTTTTTAACTTCACCCCATATGATGACTTCGTCATCATCTTTCACCGCACGACAATTATACAGAGCGGAAAGACGGATTTTGGTCGATTTTCGAGCGCCATTTTCATTGTAAGATGTGAAACTAACGTCAGATTTGTAATCACCGGCCGAAGATACCATCGAATATCGATTTTTACGTAATTAACGAAACTTCCGGTTTCTAAGCCGCCATATTTGTGCGCCATTTTGAATTTTCGAAATGCATTTTTCTTTATTTGGTTTTTTGCTCTGAGTATGTGTCGACGAGATGCCCTCAACGAGATACTATCCCGGACTGTCTTTTTAGCAGTTCCGCACTGGCCTATAACTTGTTAATAAAAGCAGATAGCGCGATCTCTCTCTAACTAAATCACCCGAATTGTCTCTGGAATTTTTACAATTCTTGCCTATTGTGTAAATCGACGCAACGTTTATGCGGTTGTTGATGATGCTTGCCTCGAGTTACCGAAACACGTGTCACCGATTTTATTATGAAACAATTGTGTGTGGTGAGGAGCTTAGTGATGCGAAATTGTGTCAGTAAATTACACCACAGTCCTTGCAATCACCTTCATCTTTTTATGTAATATAATATAATTTATTTATTTCTGATCGCTAAATTTGGAATGTGATCGTCGAGGAACCTAAGGACGTTACCTCAGCCGATATTGGAAAAAATCTGCTGGGAGAAGAATCTTCACTCGGAAAAGGGGGCCGATTTTAGGGATCGACGACCATCTGATCGCTTTTCCCCTTTTTTTTTTTGAAGAAGAAGAAGAAGAAGAAGAAGCAGAAGGTAACTGAGGAAGAAGAACCGAGAGGAAAATCAAAAGAAGAACACCGACAAGAATTCTGTGTATTCATCTGTTTTTAAGTCCTTCCTATGAGTCCTGTTGTCAGTTTTATCCTTCATTGAAGTTTCTGTCAGTTTTTCTTCTTCACACTTTCTTCACCATTCCGCTTCTACTTTCAAGCTCCCCTGACAACACGGGAAATTTGTTACCAAGGCCGAGAGGAAACAGAAAAGAAGAAAAAATTATCGGGAAAACTTAGAAGAAGGAGCTTGACGAGATGATTCAGAAGATGAGAGAGACACCTGACAACAACAAAGAAAACAATCAGAAAACTGTTCTTTAGTAGAGTTTCAGACATTTTGTCAGGTGTAATATCCAAGTACCTTGCCCCATTGGTGACTCGTGCTCTTCCTATTAATCTTGTGGTTGTTAAGATAGAAAGACCTAACCTCCTTTTTTCTAAAGATTTGGTTTAGCTGCAGGTTTCCTATAATTTCTAAATATTTTTGCGATATTGTTTTCTATGTCTTCGATACAAGTCTTAGGGTGGTATTCAGATCCGCGACTAGAACTGTTTTTAGAAGAAAGATAGGAAAGCGACTATCTGACGATTTCAAGCGTCTCACTTTTTCCCAGTTAACTCTCGCCGCAGAACGGCGCCAAAAAGCTTCGCTTTAAAAATCGCACAACAGTTCTGATCGCAGTTCCCGCTAGAACTCTAAGAGTTCTATCGAAAATCCTAATAACATTTTTTTTTTTGTAAAGTTGAAAATTGAAGAAAATATTCGTTGTTACGTTAATTTTCGGTATTTTCCATTTTTTCGCGCAATTTTGCAGAACTCTTGAAATTTTCCGCAAAGTATTCTAGAACTATATTTCATATCTACCAGGAACTCCGGTGAATTATTATATTTTTCGAGAAATTCAGTTGCCAACTTCACGGGACTAAAGAATGGTGTATACTGGCACTACTCAAAGTCGTCTTTTCTCTCTCTCTCTGTCTCTCTCTCTCGCTCGATCCATTCCCGCGTTTTTGACGAGTTGGCACAAACGGAATCACTGGGAATCACTAATTACTAACCGTCGAGTTTATGCGTACGACGATGTCTCAAAGTCGCGAAAATATGTGTGGAAAGTGGAAATCAAGGTACGTGCGTTTTTTTTATTGTATCCATTCAAAGCCATAACGTGCAATTCTGTCATGAAAGAACGATAACTTACGAAATTCGTCATTCGACAAATTATTTCTTTATATTTTGATTTGGTTGTATTGATAGATAGATAAGATTTTTTTTTGGTTGTATTGATCGTCCTTTTCTTTGTCATTTGCTCAATATTCGTTTCTATCTTTGACGGTATTTGTTGTTGTTGTTTTTTTTTTTACTTTTTGAGTGTTGAACACATTCGATGTTTTACTTAGCCCGTGTGTTCGATAACACACCCCGATATTTATTAAGCAAAATTCTGCTTCTTCTCGCTCGAAGAATTGTGAGAAAATTTGTATTTCGTAGCTTTAATTCGATGATTTTGGGAATAATAATAATAGCAATTATCCCTCCCTCCCCCACCCGCTCGCCAGACCACCAACAAGTACTTCTCTTAAAAAGAAAAAGTACTGTAGCTAATTATATAATAGTTTACAATGATTTTGGACGCTTTTGTGAAATTATAAAATACGAAATACGCAAATTTTACGTTGAAAACCTTTTAAAATAACCTGAATTCTGAGATATTCTCATTTCGTCCTGTTAATTCCTCTTTCTTTCCTTGCAGTTTTGAAACTTGTTCTGAACGATCATTTCATACACATATTCCCATGACTTGCTGGCGCCATTTTTAAGTAACTATTATTTTAAAAAATCCCCATACGCCGAAGATATTCGCGCTCGTACCTCTATAAATTCCAAAAATTTCCAATTTCTAAACCGACGGTTGATAAACCCCCATTTATCGCGGGCTCAATAGGCGTAAAATACCGTACGTACCGACGCGACGTACCTTTCCAGAACGTTTCGGCGATCCCAGCGGCAATCGCCGACACGAATATGTAGGACACGACACATTAATTAACAAAAATAACGTCCCGTGTCTCAGGTTCATAATAAAACGGCATTTAATAGACGGCCTAATGTCGTAGACCTTTTGGGCCGTCGCGAAAACTTTACGACGTATTACGTACGTCATTAAATGCGCGATAACCTGCCAGCATGTCCGGCACGTATGGATCTGATAAAAAAGGATATACTTCTGACCTAGGAGCTCTTCGACGTTCCCAATTTGAGGTCGCGTGACCTCTCGCCTTTCGTTCCAGAATTAACGTTCTGCTTCGTAGGAAATGAAAAACGAAAGAAAAAGAAACAATCGGTGATGATAGAAAGTATCTAGAAAATGGTAATCTACCAATTAGAAGTACAAATGAATAAAAAAGTAGAACATCCACATAGCTCTTTAATGAAGGCCCCAGGTAGTGTTTGTTAGGCAAACAGAAAGAAATTCAGGGAGATTTCTTTAAAGAAAGGATACGGTCCCTTCCCTCCTTTTCCGCAGAAAAGAAAATGGTGTTGTTCTTATTCCAAGGTACTCTTTCAGTCCGTATAGTTTCGTCCAAATCTGGAAATGTTCCTTCCTTAGTGCTTCATTGTTTTTCATAGTATCATCCACTGTTAGAATATTTAATTTCGTGAAGATTGTGCAGATACAAAACGCTTTTTACATTTATATGCAATTTTATTAGTGTAAAATGAAATCCAATGCTTCCCATATCATCATATTATTATTATCACCTGACACTAAACCTGCATAACGCTACACCTTAGTTTTCATGATGACTATCTCAAATATAAAAATTTCCGGAAAGCTGATTTTATCAATCTTTACAATTTGTTTCAAAATATAGATTGGTCTTTCATATTGAACCATGTGAACGTCGATGATGGATATAAAGCATTCTACGATGAAATCTATCAATGTCTTGACTTACATGTCCCTCTAAAACGCCCTAATAAGTCTAACTATCCTGTTTGGTTTACCCATGAGCATATTAGGAGTATTGTTGAATTTCAAAACTATTATCGCCTAAAATTAAAAAAAAAAAACCCGAATAATACGTACGCTTTTAATCAATTCAAAGAGTGAAGAAAACAAATTAAAATAAATTCCAAAGCACTATTGAGCAATTACATATCGAGCATGAAATCATTTAGTTCAACTAATCCAAAGCAGTTTTGGCAATTCGTAAAGTCTAGAAATTTAATTTTAATTAATTCAAATGGAGATACTTTAAATGACCCTTCATCTAAAGTCAATGGATTTAAGGAATTTTTCTACTCTGTGCATCTTCCAGTTTCACTGTTCGATAACATCACGCCATCTTGCTCGAACACCGGTGCCGGTTAATGTCAACCACTTTACCGAATCTGACATCGTCCACGCAATAAAGAACGTTAAGAATGATTTCAATACTGGATGCGATAATATACCGTCATTTATTCTAAAAGACTGTGCCAATGTTTTCGTTTACCCTTTGTGCTACATCTTCAACTTATCTCTAAATACTACTACTTTCCCGGAGCTTTGGAAAACAGCTAGATTGACTCCTGCATTCAAGAAAGGAGATAAACACAGTATTGAAAATTACAGATCTATTGCCATAATTAATAACTTTGCTGAAATATTCGAAATATGCCTGTACAATTCCCTCTACACCCAAGTTGGAAGTCTTATCTCTCTCGACCAACATGGATTCATGACCAAACGATCTACTACTTCTAATTTGACGATCATAACTCAATTTCTTTCAGACAATTTGGATAATAATAAACAAGTTGACGTCATATATACTGATATGTATAAAGCGTCCGATCGAATAGATCACGCATTGCTTCTTATGAAACTTGACATGATGCGCTAGTAGCATTTTTCAAGTCCTATTTATCTAATCATTATGTTGCTTTCAAAGGTCAGTTTTCTGATGATTTCTCTCCTTCTTCTGGAGTACCTCGAGGAACTAACTTAGGTCCGTTTCTATTCCTAATTTCTGTAAATAACCTATGTAACAGAATCGGCCGTCCTAAGTTATTATTTGCAGATGACTTTAAACTCTTTGTCTCAATTGATGATATTGGTGACTGCCGATTCTTACAAAACCAGCTATCCATTGTCCAAGAATGGTGTACAAGCAACAAGTTCCGTAAATTTCCCGTTAATCATTCCGAGTAAGCAGTACAAGTCAGTTAGATTTTTATTTTTATCTCTGCTATCTGTGTCTCCTCCTGCACTTCTGACGCTTCTGACGGAAGTAGACGCGATCGTTAACGTTGCTCTGTCGTGTGTTGATTTACCAGCTACCGGCGTCACATCTTCTGGGAAGGTCATTGCTTTTAACATGGTATTTTACCATTCAAAACAGGAACTAATTAAATCTAGGACAAAACAGGGTTGGAACTATTTTATTTGATTAATTCTGAATGACAGGATACACGCAAATTTGAGTTTTACACCGAAATATTTTTTACTGAAACAATTACATAATCAGGTGTCCATTTGTTATATAGCAACATTTATTTAGGCAAATAATATTTTATATATCTTAATTAAAATTCGAATTATTTGAATGTCTCCGATCAACAATCGAGTCTTTGCGAGTATGTTCGGCGACGTTCGGTGACGTCATTAAATTTATTTACAAGCATGAGTTCATTGTCAGTTGTATTAAAAACGCAAGTTTTCGTACAGAAATATTGATTTGGATTAGTGTAACGCGTACATAAGTTCTCATTTGATTCTTTAGAATGGCTAACATTACCGAAAACGCATTTGTAAAGGTACAAAGCGATAATTTACGGGATATTAACTTGTTCATGTTTCTGGAATTCATTCGCCCAAATGATTGTTTTAACGCCGCCGAAATTACAGAAGTTAAAGTTTAATCGTAAGTAAAATTAGTCAAATATGTAGTAATTTAATAGACATACCATTATTTTATATTAATTCCCATATTATAAAACACGTTATAGGAATATGAAATTTACAGGTTAGAGTGTTATGTGTCAAGAAATCTTTACTAACTGTCAGATTAACTGTAAGTAACCATGGTAACAAAACATCGAAATGTAAATAAATACTCATAGGTCACGCTTGTTTTGCCGGGAATTCAAAGTAACATTCTTCAATTATTATTTTATACCAGAAATTTAGTGTCAGGTGATAGTAATAACACGATGATTGATGATATGTAAAGCACTAGCGCTCATTTTATAATAATCAAATTGCATATAAATGTAAAAGGCGTTTCGTATCTGCACAATCTTCACGAAATTAAATATTCTAACACTGGAGGATACTATGAGAAACAATGAAGCACTAACGAAGGAAAACCGGTAACTCGCACTTCCAAATTCCGATGAAACTACACAGACTGAAAGAGTACTTTGCTATAAGAACAATACCGTTTTCTTTTTCCGCGGGAAAAGAAGGAATAGAGACAATATGCTTAGTTTTATGCATCAATTCTTCCCCTGGACGGCTGTAGCAGTTTTCTGTGGCCAAATTCATATCGTTGTTGTTGGAATAAACTTTTCTCGATCATTGCGAATTGAACGCCCTCAAGAGGGACATCGAAAATGAACCGCTTGCATCGTTCCTATTTCGACGTACGCGAAGACTTTCACGTTCGTCACTGATTCTATGAAATCCTTAGAATCCAAATTTACTTCCGACGTTAAAGTCTCGAACGTCTCATCAACTACTACGTAGCCGGCGCCTCCGTAATATGGAAAACAAAGCCTTTCATCAACTATGTATAGGCGTAGAAATTGCGGACGAAGCAATCATCGACCAAGTTAGCGAATTCAATTTCCGGAGACCGCGGCGGCAATTCGTATAAATTTCTCGACAACGTCGGTAAATTGACTTTTGCCTAATTTCACGGCGCGAGCGATCCTGCCGACACGGACGCACGGAAAAGCGGTAAACTAGCACCGCGAAGAACGAACCGAGCTCCTCTTTCGAGTTTGCAAAATTTGCTCTCTTCGTCTGCGCGCGGATTATGCAATATGCACACAAAAGCCATCGCACGGTAAATTGGATTTTATTACGAAGTTGTTTCATTGTGAGCGAGCCCGTTACGGAGAGGTAATGTTATAATTTGGTTAATCCGAAAGTATCTAGGAACTTGGAACGACGCCGTTGTTGTGCAAGTTTGAACTGAAACTTTAAACATAGTCTGAGGAGAATTAATTGGAAGTGCATTTAAAGGGGTCTTTGGTGATTTTGTTTCGCGGGTAACTTGACGATCTTACGTTACGGTACGGGTATTTGACGTAAAATGTAACGTCCTAACACAAGTTCGTTTTTCGACGCTACAAACAGCAATTCGCATCAACTGCGTCCATAATCCAGCAGATGTGGTGCAGAAACAGCCCGATCGTCTTTAAATCATTTCGTACAGTTGTTAGGTAAAGATCTTACGAGTAAAGGGGCAAGAATTTCAAATTTTCTATCGATACGAGCGACCTTCCTTCGACAGCAGGTTCTTACATTTTTACCGTAGATAACAACGTAATTCATCGTCGTAAAAATACAGCCCCCTTCTCGAAGGAAGGAAAAAATGATTAACTACCTTCATCACGACGCTCCCCCGTTGGTAAATCGCTTTTTACCACGAAATACACTCTTCCGAATTTCGGGAAATAGCTTTCGAACTAGGTAAACGTTATAAATGTGGGAATCTTCGAATAGCCCCATATGTTCGCGTTTATAGAAAATTTCAAACGAGCCGTTCTAAAAATGTAGGCATCATTAGCCAGGATTAGAAACAGGGCGGGAACAAATTGACGTGCATAACCTAATAAAACCCTAAGAACGGATTAATTTCTACGATAAAAGAGAAGTTTACAAAGGACCTACTGCGTAAAGACAGAAAGTCCGTCAGAATGATAAGCAATACAAGCACATGAATAAAATGGGCTTGACAGAAGAAACGATATGTAGATTCTGTCAAATTGAGCAAGAAACCGCGATCCATGTACTGTGCCAATGTGAGGAATTGGCAAGGACGCGCCCGTCACACATGAGAGACGAATATCCCGAGGCGAGACTATATGTGCAAGAACCGCTTTCAAAGCGGATAAGTCTAATTAAAGGAATAAAGCTGGAGAATGTACTCTAAGGAGGCATGAGGACCACAATAGATCTGTAAAGGTCGCAGTGGAACACACATCAGTGCCATCTCAAGTAATCTAATCAACTCGAATGATAAAAAGAGCAATTCACAATAAGATGTTAGCAAAATGAAGATCAAGTTGCAGGTAATTAATCTGAAATGATGTCTGATGCTGGAAGGTGTATAACTGGGTGCTATCGCATCTTTTCGAGCCCCTAAGGCTCAGGGGCGGCACGCAGTTACCAACAATGCCCTGAAGAGGATGCCAAAATCTATGGTGGGGGAAAATATGGTCATCATCAACGTCATATTGATCCTGGGCTATCTTCCATAAGTATGGAAGACCTCGGAAGACCTTAAGATGGTTTCCGAACCCACAAAGGATAAACTGCTACGCCAGAACTACCGCCCCATAAGTATCTAGGCTCAAAAAAAAAAACTAGCAGAATTCGTAATATTAAATCGCCTTCGGGATGAGCTGCTCGATCTTGCAGGACGAAAAGATGGTATTTAGAGCTGGTATCTCGATCGACGTTCAGCTGTTTCGTCGTACGCAATTCATAGGAAAAGTCCTTGAGAATCGTAAGACAACTGGACTCTGTAGAGGCTGCAAAAGTGCGTAATTAGCTACATAATGGGAGACTTTTCAATGGAATTATTTCATAGATGCAAACATCATTCATCCTTGCATATAGAGTTGACGAAATTCCATTTGGGCCACGCATATTTTATGCTAAATTTGTTGTATTAAAAAGCTTATGTAATGCAATAAAACCAGGCGGAATTCTGTTTTAGTGAAAGTAAATGAAAAAAAAAAAAATAAATCATACGACTTGTTAGTACTGAGTCCTTCCTTGATTACTGCGAATAACTTCGAAGAGCCTACCGGGCATGGAATCTATGAAAATTGGCAGGTGCTGTAGGGAAGAATGATTGCAAGCGTCACGGATAGCACTTTTTAGGTCGTTAACGCTGTTGTATTGTTTTCCGCCTTGCCTGACTTGACGAGCAAGAAATCCCCATGTATTTTCAATGGGGTTAAGGTCAAAACTTCTTGCTGGCCTAGTTAGTACAGATATTATCTTTTCGAAAAACCAGTTTCTTACGGCTCGTGCGGTATGAATGGCCGCATTATCCTGTTGGAAAATGCAATCTTCCGGCGTAATCTTTTCAATCATGGCCACCAAAGTACCTCCCAAAGTTTCAATATAATTTTCGCTATTTATTCGACAGTTTATCCAGGCATTTTTGACTTCTCATGGGACGAAAATGCAGCCCGTATCATATAACTACCACCCCCAAAATTACGCCTCCTTTTCACTTCTTTTTCCTTTCGAAGCCAATGCTATTAGAAAAAAACCATCTGGACCGTCTAAACTGAACTTTCTTTTGATCCCTGAATATTACTTTTGTCTATTCTCGGCCCTAATTGACGTGTGGTCGTGAAACCATAAACGAGCTTGTTTATGTTTACGTGGTAGTGCCGGTTTCTTCAATCTTTTCGTATAAATTAGATTCTCATCACATTGCAGAATCTGTTGTACACGTCTTACAGTTACTGGCAACTGCAATTTCGATTTTATTCCGAAGAATTCTCCGCCGGTCTCAATCATATAATTTTCTTTTTTGAGCAAATTTTCTATTTTTTCCATAATTCCCGCCAAGTTTGAAATAATTTGCAACAGCCTGAGGCGATCGTCCAATTTGCTTTGCTATACCCCGTATTGAAACGTCTCTTTCTTTAACACTTTTATCTGAGCAATTTCCGAAAGAACACGCTTGAAATAAGCTTTAAAACTGCCGCTCTTGCTAATAAATCACCTTTATCACTGTTGTCATGATTATCTCCAAGCAATAACCACGCTTTTCATCTCATGTATCTCTCCTTTGTGTTTCCAATGGTTGAACATTTCAGAATGATCCATTGGAGGATATTCCAAGAAGCTGGGCTTATGGTATCAGTTCGATTTACGTACATTTATGAGAATGTTGTCTACGAGGGAGATTCTAGACTTAATTGTGGTAAATTTCTGTTTAATTTTTTATTATAAACATTGGGCTCAAAATTCACAGTTTTAAGCTGGCAAAGGCTATAAAAAATGTACCCTTAACTGCTCCTGCGAGAGAAACTAAAACAACACGCTTGGAATAAACTTTAAAGCCAACATGAAGCGATGTAATAACAACCGATATTCTCGTGAATAGGGAGGATAAGCAATACATACGGAAAGTTTTAATGTTATGCTGACAAACTCTTTAATGATCGTCAATCATTCCGGATTCCTACCTACTAACTTTTCGACCGACAATGAATATATATTTATGAAGACCTTCAATCAATGTCAAAGAAAACTAAAAAACTTTTATAGCGAAACAATTTCTTCGGGCGGGAGTTACTCCACCCCCAAAAACCGCCCTTTGTTCTAGCCCCCATAAACGCGCATGTACGGTAGTTCTAACAAAATCCGTTTTGCGTTTATAAATCCGTTAAAATAACAATCACCCCGTGCAACGTACCGTTCTTCCGGTCCGGCGGACGAGCCCCCTCTTCCCCTCTGAATCTTTTAATTACCAGCACATTGCTGTTAAAGGGGGTTAGAGGACCCGTCCCGATCCGTCTCCCTCCTTCCCCCATCCGCATACTACATACACGCATATCTACTCTCTAATACACCGCTGCGGTACGGCCTAATTGCAATTAATCCGCGCTTTATGAATATTTATTGTAATGGCGGCGATCGGCCGGAAAAGAGGACGTTTTTGCGCGGGATAAAGTTTTACGAACGGATATGCGGATTAGGATTTTAGCGTCGAGATAAAATCCGAATACGTGCGAACGAGATGGAACGAGAACCGGGTTAGTTCGAAATGAATCGAACATTAGGACATGTAGGCGCACTAGGTGTTATGTCTCGAATGGATTTTAGAAATTGGTAGAAACGGTGGGTTTGGAATTGGGAGTTTAATTGGTTAAATATGTTAAACCTTATTCTATAATACGAGTTTACCGCTTAAAGTAGCTATGACGCCTTTATATGAACTTCAATGGATATTACTTATCGGATTCTTTGATTTTTCTTTAGTAGTGAGAATGACAACTTCATTGGCGAAATACGTATGTTAAAGTTGAAGTAAAGACGAGATTTAGACATCTCCAAAGTACCAGTAAGAGCGAGAATCCATTACATCCAGTTACTTATAAAGGCTGTCCCATTTGGAACTGTATGATTTGAATTGCGCGCCATTCGTGTTCTGTGAAATAGAAGTCACCGATATTTATCATTTGTCATCTATAAACCGTAAGACGTCAACATGGCGCGTTTAATAGTTGAACAGCGAATAATTTGTGTACAATTGTTTCATGAAGATGGGCGATCGTTTACGATTGCATTAAGAAAAATTTGCACAAAATTAGGACGAAACAAAGCGCCTATAGAGTTGACAGTTCGTGCCTTAATCAAGAAATGTCAAGAGGCGGGTTTTGCTACCGATAAGGCAACACGAATACGTCCTCGTCGTGCTCGGTCAAAAGCCAATATTGCTGCAATGAGAGAAAGTGTACTTGAGGATCCAAGTGCACCACTCCGACCTCGTTTGCAACAATTGAATCTTTCAAGAGCCACCACGCATCGGATATTGAAAGATCCGCATCTGACAGTGTGCAAAATTCAGTTGATTCAACAATAAAATTAAAAGTTACAAACCATTTGCGACGTCGCCGTCGTTGATTTGTGAATTGAGTGTTAGCTAAGATAAAAGATGCTCCAGATTTTTACATCAAAATTGTTCTAAGCGATCAAGCACATTTTTCTTGGTGGAAGAGGAAGTAAATAAAGTTGATTTGGGGCGAATAAAATCCACTAGGCAGTTCGAGAAAGAGGAATACATCCCCCAAGATGCACTCTTTAGTGCTCATTTTGGAGTAGTGGTGTAATTGAACCATAGATTTCTGAAGCTGAAGCTGGTAATGTTATCACAGTAAATGGGGAATGCTATCGCGACATGTTAAGCAATTTCGTTTTCCACCAAATTGAAGACGATGAAGATGGATCTGACTAACATGTGGTGTCAGCAGTTTCTGTTGCATACTCAATTTCCAGATCCTGTAATTTTTCGGAATTCTAACATCAATTTGCTTTCAAGATTACGTGACTTAACACCACTCGACGCCAACAAGCCAACAACAATTAATGCCAAAGGAAACATTCAATGTATTATTCGAGAAATAGAGCCTGGTTTATATGTCAGTGTTACGAAAAATGTTACTAAGCAAATCAGATCATACGAGGGATAAACTGAATTTATTGAGAATAAGAAAGTCTAATGGACTGTAAAAACAATCACGCACTGTTTATTTGGATCAACTTTTTATCATCGTCATTTGACGTTTACTTGTTGAAGTTACGTTCGTTATAACTCAGCTAGTTATTTCTTAAAAGTAAAATAAAATGGAATTAACCAGAACCACTTTTCAATCATAATTTACTATGATTTTAAAAGAGGTTTGAGCGCTTATGAGTGGGAAGAGAGTTTAGATACAGTTTTTAGTGAACAAGCGCCTCCTTTGGCTATAATTTACCGATGGTATAAGGAATTCGAACGCGAAATTAATTCTGCTCAATATCAAATAGGAACGGGGGCGTCCTCCTACGGCTGTCAACGACAAAAATATTGCTGCTGTTAAAAACATAATAAAGCCACCTATACGGTAAGCATCAACTCAAGATTTGATCCTCCTCAGCTGTTAAAACAATCATAAACGATCACCTTCATTGAGAAAAAGTGCTAAGTCGTTTCGTGCCGCATCACCGTTACGATTTCCAAAAATTAGAGCGTGTGAGAATTTGCCGTGAAACTTTAAATTTATTAAATAGTGGCGGGCACCGATTTTTTCCAAAATGATTACAGGTGACGAAACTTATATTTCCTTTTCCGACCTTGCTATCGGCCAAAGCAGTCGTGTATCGATTTACAAAGATGGAGAAATTCCTACAAACTGACTAAAAAGCAGAGAGCTATCAAAATGGATATGCATGCGGTATTCTTCAGAAATACGGGCTTAGTAAATGGAATTAAGCTAGATGAACAAAAGTGATACACTGAAAAATGTTTGCCTGAAGTGTTCAATACAGTTCCAGACAAGGAAATTATGCCCCACCATGAGAATGCATCGTCCCATACGGCAGTTTCAATTCTCCAATTTTTGGCTAAAAAACAATTTTGAAGGTGACAGAACATTCGCCGCAATCACCTGATTTATGATGCGTGACTTTTGTATATTATTTGGGCTGAAACGAAATTTGCGAGGTAGAATATTTTCGCCTGAAGAAGAAATTGATACCGCAGTTCACGCTTATTTTAAACGTTTTACCGAATGAACATTGATCGGGAGCTTTCGAATAGTGGAAAGAAAGAATGGTCAAGTGTATCATTGCTGAAGAGGCATATTTAAAATAAAATCCTAGCAAATATTAACCGTGTTTTTATTCTCAATAATTTCAGCTTATCCCTCGTATATGAATGATATCCTTTTCCAATCCACAAGAAAAACATCACTGTTACGTATATTATGCGTATTATTCAAAAATTAAATTCCATAGTACCAAATGAGACACCCTTTAGAACAAGCAAGTAAGCTAATCCTTCGCCTAAAGATTCCTTTTCCGAAAATTCTTCATTTCAATCTTCGCATTTTTCGTCGAATACGAGTAATTTCCCCTTTTTCCGAATATTTTCCGCGGCCATCAAGAAATAAGATTTCCCACATTTCTATATAATACGCCTTTTCATCATCACCGGCACCGGTTTTTAGTGAAAAGACCGCCCCGTTTCGACGGCGGATTCGAAACTTTTAATAACGCCACGACGAACGAACGTAATTCTCAGTCACGTCGTCAGCATATGTTAGCGCATTAAGCGCCGTAATGCTCGCGCGTAATACGATTGGAGTGCGCCCGAAAAAAGGAGGAAAAATAACCGAAAAAGAAAAAAAAAAAAAAGAGAAGCGTATAACGCGAACGTCGTCGGCTGGTTGCGGTGTTTCCACGTCGTCGTCGTCGTAATAATTTCATTTTGGCGGAGGCGCCGGGGCGAGACGAATTAAACACGACGAAATGCGCCGGTTGATGTAAGCAAGCAGAAAAAGCCTAACTATGATGCATCGAGTACAATAAATCGCTTAATTAATTTTCGCTACCGCTAATGATGGGTGTCGTTATATGCGAGGAAGCTAACAGCACAGTTCTTTTTATACACGATTAACTGACAAGCGTGTATTTGAGGTGAATATGAATGAAATTGGAAAAGCGGTAATTAATGGATGCTTTCTAGTATGATGATATTTCTCAAATCCACGCATTCAATAACTAAAACAAAAAAACTGCATACTGCAATTTAAGAAAAGCAACCTAAACTTGAAAACTGACAGTATAATTTACCACGAGAATGTAAATAATTTACCACAAGAACGTAAAAATTAAACTTGGGATGATTTCGGATTGTTTGACTCATAACCTCCAATATGTTTCAGATATGCATAATTATCCTATACGAGCAGATATACGTAATAACTTTTATGTAAGAAAATGTAAAACAACACGATCAATGAATAGTGTACTCAAGAACGGACTGATTCTTTTCAATACGTTACCAATCGACCTAAACCAGTATGGTAAATTATATACTTTTGTTCAATACCACATAAAAATATGAACTTCCTTACAATAAGTACACCTTATAATATGTAAGAGGAAATAGCTTTGCTAAATAAAATTTTATTATTATTATTATTAAGAATGAAGGTTGAAGTCCACAGAAAATGTCCGCCATTCCATAAAAATTATACCAATTTGGTTGGGATGTGCTAGAATCTCTATACTACCGTTTTTAACATATAGCTCTAAATGCTGGACTTTGTTGTACTATATGTTCAGTTTATTTTGTTATTCTGTAATTAGAGATTTAACTCCCTGCATTATTATTATTTTTATTAATATTATTATTAAAACATTGCATCATCAGATCATCATTTATTTCGTTATTTACCGAACTTCTTGAATGGCGGAGATTAAGAACGACGATGATGCCAAAGCGTATTTGGTTCGGTGTTTTTGCCGATAGAACCAGACATTTTCTGTACGTGAAAGTATGATTTTGCCTGAAAGATTGCAAAAGCTAACACCGGTAAAGACAGTTTTTGTTTCTTGGTAGAATGTCCTCGTGGTAGAATTAGCAACCTAGGAGATGCATCCAGGGGCCTAGACAGTGTTCTGCAGTTCCCATCGTAATGAAAATTGGGAAACACAAAAATGCAGAAATGCCAATAAAATTGTGCAGGTTTATACGAGAATTTTCAAGAACATTCCTCCGAGTTTATAGATATTGAAATTTACTATACCTCGATTTTATACGGTTTTGGTAGTGCTAGCGGAGCACGTGTCACCAAATTTATTATTGAGAAAATTTGTGTAACTACACCACAGTCCTAGCAATCACTATCATACCATTTTTGCAGGTATATATATGGTAAATATTTTGTATTCCTTTTAAAACTGTTGTAACTGTTACAATTCTGTACAACTTATTATACTGAGGAATAAATAAATGTCAATATCAATAACAATATACTATTGGTTTCTTCAGTAATGTCGAAACTTTAGAAGTTGGTCGATATCAAACGGAAATCGCGTGATGAAATTTGAACGAAGTTAATACTTTTATCAAAAATTATTTCCATGACTTTGTTGCGAGAAAAGTAATAAATATCACCAGTTAATATGTCTTCAGCGCTTTTGAACGATTCACTTCCCATCCGGTACCATCTACAAGCAAAAAAATCGATTGAAATTTGTAACGTTAAATCTTCGAAGTCGTACTAATTCTCGGTGTCCATATAAATCCGATATACAAAGCGCCTTAATTGGAAAAAGGGTTGGTGTACGGGCGCCGCCGTGCAGCAACGCGTTGTAAATAGAAGTTAATTAACTCCAGAAACCGGAAAAATTAAAACAACTAAAAACGCGAACATGTATGTTCCAGCCGGCTCTATAAATCGTTTAATTAATTCCGTTCGCCGGCTTTAGTTTTGTTTTCCGCCATTGCCCCGTAATTACGCTAAACGAATACGAGTTTCCTGTCTCTGTCGTTCGTTTCGTTGTAAAATTCGCCAACAAACGCGCGTAGTAGGGATGAATTGCATTACGCGTATGTCTCTCGACGTAATAATAATAGTAACGGAAATAAGCACACGTACGTGTAGTGATATTGTGGTGAGATTGAGTGATTTGATCCGTTGAGAATTTGTGATTACTTTCGAAATTTAGAATTTCAAGCGGTAATACGACTCCTCGCTTTGTAGATCACCAAAGTTTCGGATCCTCCTTGCGTTATTTCGCGTGTTAGATGGAATATTCTAAAAATGTTTCTTCTTGTAAAGCTAGTTCTTCTGAAATAACAAACTATTTACAATGACAAGTGTCAATTTTACTTGCATACAATAATTGCAAGGAGTATCCAGTAGTATTACTGATATTATAGTGTACGAGGGACGTACCGAATACATTAGAAATTCGCCTCCAATTCAATTATGTAAATCTTATACAGGAAAAGCGAGTGCATGTTCAGCATAATTTTACTTAAAGTATCATAAAATGATTAATAATAAAGGAAATTTTATGAAATTTTCAGCAATTATTCTTGACTGTATTTACAAAAAAAAAAAGGAATCTATCTATACATAATATAATTTCCTTATTTGTCTGTTCCTCCTTTTTGTCTATTCAGAGCTTTTTGAAGCCCACTGATGTGCTAGAAAGCTGAAAATTGGCATGCATATAGTAAAACGCCTAGACCAAATCCTAACGTAGCCGGATTTTTGATTTTTGGCCTGTGGGCGGAGAATTAAGACGAAAAAGGGAGTGGCAAATAATTTTTTGCTTTTTCTGCCAAGCAAATTTTCTTTTTCTTCCTGCCTGGCAGGGACAGACTTGACAACTAGTAAAAAAACAATCAATATAAAAACTTATGGCAACACCATTCACTCAGTTTTACACGTTATGTACGATATGAGTAAATGTAGGCTGTGCTTCTCTGAGCAATTTAAAATTTACCGTTACACGTGGCTGGTAGCTTGTCATCTACTTTCCAATGTTAGTTTTGCTATTTGCGACCGAGTTTTTGTGTTTTGTTTTCAGTAATAGCACATGTGAATAAAATAAAGGAAAAAAATGAAGAAAATCGACATAGACATTGAAAATAGCATAGTAGTTTTGACTGAAACTGAACACTCATCCAAAGTGATTGCTGAGAAATTAAAAGTGAGCCAACGCACTGTGATTGCTGTAGAAAAAAACGACGAAATGCTGCTTCTAGATCGAATACTGGAGGTCGTCCCGGATTACTAGAAGATTCAAACGCTCGATTAATGGTGCACGAATTGAAAAAATACGTTAAAAACATCCAAGCAAGCTGCTAGTGCTTTACATAAACACGTGAGTGAATGGAGTGCTCGTAGAGCGCTTCATAGAATCGGTTTAGTGGCAGCAGTCAAAAGAAAAAATCAGCTCTATCCCATAAGAATACAAAAGCGCGTCTGGAATTCTGTAAAAAGCATGAGAATTGGACCATACAGGATTGAAGACGGGTTATTTGGTCCGATGAGACTAAAATTAACCGATTCCAATCTGATGGGAATGAGTTCTTCTGGAGCACACCTCATGAAGCTATGCAAAAGCATCATGTGAAACAAACTGTCAAACATGGCGAAGGTAGCTTGATGGTTTGGTGTTGTTCCACTCGATGGAATTTAGGACCGCTTGTAAGAATTAACGGAATAATGAAGAAAGAAGAGTGCCTCCATATTCTTCAAACTCATTTACCCGATTTTGTGGATCGCAGCGCCTACCCCGAAGATGAAATTTTCTTCCAACAGAACGGAGACCGCAAACGCACGGCAAAGGTTGTCCAAAATTGGTTGTCTGGGCAAAAATTACAGATGATGAAATGTCCAGACCTCAACCTCATCGAAAATTTGTGATTTATATTGAAAAGGCGATTGGGACAACACACTCGAGCACCTACTAACATAGAGGAGCTTTGGAACCGTTCAAAAATAGAATGGGAAAATATTCCAAGCGAATTTAAAGAAAATTTGGTGGAACGTATGCCAAGGCGTATGAAAAACGTTATAAAAAAACAGATGGTTATGGATACCGTACTGAAATGAATAATTTATAGTTGGATCAGAGAAACGTGCAAAACTGAGTGAATGGTGTTGCCTTAAGCTTTTCTATTGAATTTTTTTGTTTTTGTTTATGTTATCATTTTATTAAGTATTACATGTTTTTGTAGATACAATAAAGAATTGCTGAAAATTTCATAAAATTTCCTTTATTATTTACCATTTTATGATACTTTAAGTAAAATTATACTGAACATGCACCCCCTTCTGCTCGCCAGTGTAGGTCACGCTATTAGTCAGTAGTCGTTTTCCTCCACCTTCTTGAATAGTAGTTGGATATACCAAAAAAGTTATCAACAAAGAAATGCATTTCTATCCTCGTTTTCGTGAAATGTTTATGCGGGATTTATTAAATCTTGACACCACACCGAAATCTTCAGATTCGAAGATCAGGGAAAGCGAAAAGAAGCGTCATAACAAAAAAATGGACTGATTCACATTATGTATGTAATAGGATGATGAAGGACAATAAAGGTAAAAGCATTAGTTTATGCGTAGAACCTTGCTTCAAGTTATGGCATACTGAGCAGGAACAATAAACGTTATTTTATTATAGGTGCATACTTTCATGTTCAATTCACACATTTTCAATTTTTTGTTTAATTTTAATATATTTATGTTTGTTAAAAATATTTTATATTAAAACATGATTATATATATCTTTCGTGGCCTTATATGTCTTTATCGTTCGAAATATCCCCTGTTCCACTTTCTGATCAATCAAACTATAAATCTGGTGTTAATAGTACGTTAATTGACCCAAAAGTGGTGGAAAGGATATTTAAAAAAATATATATAAGAAACATTCTAATGTTTTACTGTTTTCATCATATAAAATGATATTCAAAAAAAAAAATTAAATTTAACATATGACTCACGTCTAGGTCATGTAGTCTATTGTACTGAGGATTTAGATTGAATAATAAATCTAATACTCAAAAATTCAAAACCGGCTTAGCTAAAGCGTGTATTATAACAAAGGTAATTACAAGGTTTTCGATATATTTTACATAAATTCAAAGTATTTACCCTATGTGCGAGATGCGTTTTGTGTAAACTCTTCCGTTACGATGAAATTCTTGTCCCAGGCTCTTTTCACTTCTTTGGATCCCCTCTTAAATTCTGGCTTCGGTAAAGTTGTATTTATTTAATATTTACTTCTTTTAAAACATTTAGTTTGAAATATAATTAAAATTTATATTGTAATTTTAATTTAACGTTAGAAAAATAGTCTTTTCGTCGATTTTTTGTGACGTTTTTGCAGCTTCCCAACAGCCATTCATTTTTCTACCAAACAGGGCGCTTCCCAATTTCAAAGGTTACTACATTTTTCTGTTATCCAGGTAACTAGATATGTTTACTATTTATCAATAGATAGCGCGCAATTAATCATCACTGATATGAAGTTAGCATAGAGGTCTAAATTGTCGATGCCCCTGTGTCTTTGAGTTGGAATCCCGGCAATGAAATTCTTCTTATATCCAGCGGTAATTAGGACTTCTTGTGACGTGAAAGTGTTGAATATATGTGCCTAAATGTTTATATTGCTTCTTATCTTTTCATCGATGCCTTTTATAATAATTGATATTTTTTTAATTACATATTTTTCTCCCACTTAACTTCATTGACTCAAACCCAACATTTAATGTAAATTTTGATATATTTGTAATTGTAATTGATGATAGATTATTCAGCAATGGTAATGACAATTAACGATATGAATAACATTATAAGTAGTAGAAGTACATTAACATTAGATTATGCACTGAATTTACTTATGGTACACCAGTAACGCGTATATGCAGAAGAAGCTTAAGCCGATCCATTTTTAGAGTCGATAATCGCAAATTTATTGAATTTTACAATCCCCTTCAAAATACTTTTGTATATTTAAGACGCAATTTTAAGTGAAATAATTACAAAGGAAGCTAGGGACTAATAATTTATTAGGGATTTTGTGAGGTAGGTGCCCAAACCGGAAAAACGAATAAAGTTGTAGATCGCCTTAGTGTTAAAATATTTATTAAACTCTTTCTCCTGATGGAGAGTCCACCAATCCTTTGAACATTTAGGAAATATTGAATATGCTTCAAATCGCACGAAACTTTGTGGCGGTGTAAATAGAAAAATATTTAAAAAGTAATAACTTAATCATTTAATCAGTGCTGGCCATACAATCTTGTACATAGCACTTGTCATATGATTCAGATAATCAAATAAATAAACTTAAAATAAGTAAATACTTAAACATATTCGTATAGGTACATACACGTCCTCAGATTAAAAATTCTTGGATAGAATAGAATTCCTTAATATTTAAATTCTACCATAAATGAGGCGTACTAAATAAGTTTATTGCTGGGTCTCTGGTGGCCTGATTAAAACATCGTTCGTTGGTGAATGTGTGCTGCGGGTTGGAATAAGTATACTCAACTAAGTGGTGATTATCTGGAAGAATTACGTGGTAGATTTGACGGAAATTGACGAGATAGAAAAGATTATAGCCAAATTCCGAGAATTTTAGAAACATCCTTCGTAGAATACTGCATATTATAAACGAACTCGCTCCTGGTACATCAAAAATTACATAACATTCGAATATCCCCCGCCAACGGCAGCAGTTTAAAACATTTTTGGCAAAGATACTTTTTACAATTTCCCACCACCGAGTTCGATGGAAGTTATAGTTCGCCATGACGTTCGATCTTCATATAAATATAGTTTTCGGAAACGGGATACGCGAAACTTATGCGATAGACAGCGAGACGATACTTGCTCGCTCCGGCGGCGCGCTTATTTCTCCCAGCAACAATGCTCGAAACGAAGCGCGAGGCGAACGCGACGAAATAAAAGCAACTAGTACTAAAAAGCTATGTTTCGCCTTCGTCGTGCTATTGAATTTTCGTCCGGAATCGTATCACAAACAGCGACGATAAATGCCTCCATATAACGACGCCGTATATCAAAAGGTATACATTGTTTGTTGTGAGTTATGTCCGCGCCGCCCCCAGAACTGATATTACAGTAATCGCAGACGGTTTCGGCGGGAGGACGAGGAGTTCGTTCGCCCCCTCTGACGCAAACTGGACCGGGTCCAATCGATAGCGATCAAATTAATAGTGCTCCATCACCTACTGTTAGCCGTAATCGGTGGAATAAGGGGCTGATAATTGCAGCGTGGGAACTACACGGACGCTTTTGTTATAAACATCTTACTTTGCGCTTCTCGCGTTGAAGCTGAACTGATTGCGGCTCGTTACTACCCCATTTACGGTTAGATAAGGCTACCTGAATGGATAATACTGATCGGTGACTCCTCCTCTCTTCACTATTATTGTACATTTTCCTTTTTAACCGCATCATACGTAGGGTTTGTTTCCTTCGAGAAGAGTACATTACGTCATGAAAATATGTGACGTTTCATTGACTTTCGCTAGTCGGTTGCCATGGTAACGTATACAGAACACCAAATTTGGCTCATTGCGCCGCTGACGTAATGTGCTCTTCTTTTAGGAAACAAACCCTAACAAGAATTCGAATGTCCCATTTTCAGCAGGTTCATGATCTGTTATTGCATTTCTGGCGATTTTTCACCAAAATTTTAGTTTTCCTTCATTTTTTCGACGAGACGAGATTTCATTTTCTACATCACGTTTTCGGCTCTGCGACTGAAGTTCAAAGTCGTCTTTCCAATTTCCTCAAATTATCTTTAAAATCTTACCTTACTCCTCGATAATCCCTTACTTCTCTTTGATTTTACCTGTACCTGTGAATTGTAACCAAATTTTGGTTGGTTGGAAGTATGACTTATTACACATCAAATTAAAGCTCTCTTTTGCAGACGAGAGACATGTTATTAAGAAAATATTCGACGAGAACGTGAAGCGTGGTTCTGGTCCAAACGCTTCTGTGTGCCCCAAGATCTAAAGGAAGCAAATCCCATCGATTTTGACGTCGGAATCGCACTCTACGCCTTCGAAAACGTATGTGCACCAAGTTTCGTCTAATTTAGAACGTCTTCAATTTTTCGCGAATTTCCAAAGGGGTACCCGTTCGAGATTTCGAAGAAAATCGAAATGGTTGGAAGTATG